>BMAO01024717.1:0-38163 GCA_019973975.1 Trichonephila clavata
TTCTGGACATGGCATACATACGGAGCGATAGTTTTGTTGAACGAATCCAAATTCGTTCATCCAAGAACCGTGAACACCAAACTTTCTTTCTTTTTACTCGCCATTTGATTCAATATCTAACTTTGAATTGTCGCAATAATTATAAAAAAACAATACAAGTTTTCGCAATAAAACTAACAACGTGACAAAGTCATGAGTAACCTAAAAATCACGACGTGCATAAAACTATATTCAACTTTCGATTACAATGGTACTCAATATTCGTATATTGGCACATCTAATTGATAACATTAGAAGAATATGGAAAAAAGTGATCTAATATATTTTTATTTCTATTAGCTTGATTCACACGAAAAGTATAAAATAAAATAATTGTATGATTTCTTAAGCACACACACATCACTCAAAAAATTGTAGTTGCTCTTAAAATAACATATTTCTTTTAGATACCGAATTTCATATCTTAATTTGTGGGTTGACAAATATTCAATTCGTTATTCGATAGTTTGATTAAAGATGAATTTCATTTGTTAACTTAAGAGTTAATTAATTATTGATGGATTACTCAAGACTTAGAAGGCTGATAACTTCTGCGTCAGGGAGAAATGTGCAAGCTTATTAGAGATGTCCTTCATCACGCAATAGGGCGGTAGCAAATGATTTTGCAGGGTACAAGGAGGAGTAATAATTGAATTACCCTTTATATCCTGAGAATTGCCGATCCAATATTGAAGTCAAAATAACGCATGCAATTAATGTATGACATCTAATTCAATATTGCTCTAATCGATAAGGAAATTATGTGCACAATGTAGGGTTCATAATTAATACAGAAATTCTTGTGTACCATACAGAATTGAAGGGATCTTATTTTATTGAGTGGATAATGTACACAATATATTGAACGAGTGCTTTGTTAGAAATCGTTTCCTTAATTTAGTATATGATAGAAATTGTTTTTTTTATTAGAGAACAATGTTGCATTACAGATTACATTGTAGTGGAACAAAATATAATGAAATATAAATCAATTTAAACAAAATTATTAATAAATGGCGATAATTATGAAACTCAAAAATCTATCGGATTCAGTTATTATCAACTTAGAAATCGAAACAATAATTACGAGTAATATCAATTCCCCTACTTCCATTTTAATGCTTATATATAACAACATTAAAACCAAGTAAACTTCTAAAAGTCTTTAACAAATAAAAATTAAACGTTCGTTTTACAGAAGCATTTATTTTACTTAAGGAATTGTGGTACGCTAAAAATGATCAAACTATCGAAAGTTTTTTATTGACTTATTTGATGCTTCGAATCTTTGTAAACATGCCTAAAAAATTTCAAAGCTATACCTGCATTTTTATCAAGTTATGGAGCAATATTTTATGCTGGACAGCAACTACTACGCCCACATTTCAGATCATTTACTAGAAAAGAGTCTGATAAAAATGAATTAATTATTTTCTACCAACATAAATGACACTTACGTTTGTAGAATTATATATGCAGTAACAAATCATTTCAAGAAAGAATTGTCCCTCATATTGAGAATTTTTCGTCTTTGGTGTTTCTCTTTTTTTAGAGTTTAATATTCATATGCATGTAATTTTAGTATGAAATATTCACATAAGAAAGTTTCCACAATACTTACTGAAATGAAATTTTGCAAAACACATTTTAAATTTTTTTCCCGTAAGCAATGAGATTGAATTTCCCAATGTCGTATACAATATCTTACAAAGTAATAAGAAATTTAAATTTAGCCAAACGCTTATGCTTTTATAATAAGAAATAATATACTCTTAATTTTTCAATTAATTTTTCAAATGCATCTGTTACAGATTTTGAAAATAGGTACACCCAAAGAGCCATTTCAATAGCGTCGGTGTGGAGGTATGCAACATTTTTGAAGTTATTGGAAATATAACGCTATCTGTTCAAATTACCAACTGCGCAAGCAACATGTGTTCGTGTCGGTACACAATGAATATTCCACTCTATCATATCAGGTGCAGTTTCCTTCGACAATATCGAGTACAATCAAGCTACATACAGTTTTCGTGGGACCTTCAGACACGAATACGTTCATTGTGATGTTGCATGTAGTACAGGGATACTTCTGAAAGCAACGTTACCACTATTGTATCCAGATTAGTCTTTTGACACACTACTATTGCTATACGTCTCTAAGCTGTAGTGTAATAATTGTCCCCGTGCAAGCAATCCGTACTTCTCCAAGAGTCATTGCCCTCTCCATGCGAATAGTTGTGTTATGAACAAGCCCACTTTAAGACTCAACTGTGGTGCTACGATCCTTCAAATACGATCTGACAAAACTTCCGCCCTCTCCACATTACTACCCCTCTCGCTGTACTTCCCGTGATTTCAACCCGAGCAACGTAGATGTAGCAAAATTTCAGCAGGTCTGCATTTCTTACGGATATTTAGCTGTGCAACCCATACTGTTCCTGTTTTTTGTTTTAATTTATGTTTTTAATTATATTCATATATTTTTGTGATTTATAATCCTATATTTTAAAATAAAAACTAGTTTATATATTTATTTTATATTTTAATTTTAAAATGTTTAACTTTTATGTAGATTTGAAATAAGTAATAAAACAAATACGCAACCTACATTTTCACATACTTTGATAAAAAAAAAATAACTACGCAGTGAGATAGCTAATGGGTGGTGTGTGAGATTCATATTCGCAAGGAAGTGGATGTCATTAAATTACGATTAAGGCGAGTAGAAATATTGCAGAATGTTAATCAGAACTCTGGATAGGCCACGATCTTTTTGCCATCAAATTCCAACACGTTCTATTTCATTTTTTTACCTATACGACATATATCACGATTTTATCCGATACAACCAACATTGAAATGCGATTTTCGAAAGAGAAACACGTAGAGCAACTTTCTTTTATATAGAATTTGACAAGCCATTTTTCTCTCCAGTGCGTCGTTCGATAGTTCTTAATTGCAATATATCAACAGATTTCTTCTTTCATGTGAATTTGACGTTTCCATTTTCTGTTATTCATGGTGATACAATTTCAATGGACAGTAGTATAAAAATATATATAATTTCAGTTTTTAGATAACTTATTTCGTATAACCCATGTATTATTCTATTTTCAGATAGTTTTTTTCTTCTCTATTCAAATAACTTCTTTTTTTTTAATATAATCTTCTTCTTTTAACTAAATTTAAAAATTTCTTTTTAACTTTTTTCTTTGAATTATATATAAACCTTCTTTGTGAAAATTTTAATTTAAACATACTTTTTAAGCGACTGAATTAGAGTAAATCATTTCAACAGGAAAGGTGAGTATATATTTTCCAAAGTTTTACTGTAAAAGTTTTGCAAAACAAATTTGTCTTTAATCTTATTATACGCCTTAATGAAAATTTTGAAAAATTTCATTTGACAAAGGAAGCGATTCCACTAAAAATCAAGGTCAAAATTTTCTTTTCTCTTTATGAAGAAAAAATTGCCCAAACTAAGGAAACGTTTGACTAATATTCTTAAAAAAACGGTCATTAAAACTTTTCTTAGTTTGATCTTGCTTTAGAAGTAATGCATGTTTTTTCTCTATAAAGTGAGGTGATTGGAATTTGTTACTTCTAAATATGATACTTTCATTTTCCTTATAATCAGTCCTGAACCAAGTCATTAACTGCTTTTCTTTTTAAATTTTTTTATGATAAAAAAAATCCACATTACTTTTTCAGGAAGCATGTATACCAAACGGCTAATATAACTAATAGCTAATACGAAGTTAACTAAAAGTTTAAACTAATAGGACGTTAACACTGTAGATGCCTCAATGCATGTCATGTTGGTACAAGTCAAATTTGCTGTGTTAGTTTCTCGCGACCCCGTTTTCGTTGACGACGTACGAACACCGAATTTTTCAATTGCTACCAGATTGCAAATTAAACCGAGGGAGCTATGAACATAATTACTGATATATCATAACATCTATAACTAATAATAAGATCATTTATCTCTAGCTAATGGTTCTTGTCCTAACCAGTGAATTTAACTGGTTCCATAAGACGAAGGATTCTCTTCCTGAAACTCGGAGGGTTTTGATTCTTAATTCTAATAATTCCTTTTCAGCCTAACGACCACCAAACCCCTTTTCCTCACTTCACTAGAGTTTAAAGAACAACTCTCAGTTACATCAATCACCGTTCTTTTAGAGGAAACAATTATATAAATATACACGTGTTGTAACCATTTCTATTCGAGTTTGTACTAATCCTCTTGGAGAAAATACTCTTTGATTGTATAATTCATTTTAATGCCACTTTTCGTAAGGATGAATTGGTTTTAAGCAAATGCAACTTTTTTTCTATTTAAGTGCTAGTCGTTGAGTAGGCGAGATGATGGTTAAGAGATGATCCACACAATGCTGAAATTCAAGTGTTAGTGACTGTTTGTCACTTTTCGTAAGATTAAAATCAAAGAATCCACCGGAATAGTGGAAATTATCAATCATACAACTGAACAAGCTATCAGGTTGAAAGCCGGATCATATAAAAAAAAGATTTAAGAAAGATATGCACCTTTCATAATTTGATTACCTAAATTCAGGTTAAGATTTCTTATTAAACAGGTCAAGTTATTAAAGTACATTCGTAAAGTGTTAAAAACTAAATAAAATTAGTTATTTTAAGATGTCTGATTTTTCGTCAAACCCTCCCACACCCATGATCCCTGGACCACAACACAGTTAAGGAATATTTTTACCCGGATTTTTAGTGGAAAACGTGGTTAGGACCCTTAACAGGCCTTAAAGTTGTTAATTCTCCAAAACACTAAATAAATTTTGTAAGATCCGATTCCAACTAAAAATTTCATTCAATGGATACTACTAAAAAGTCATTAAGTTTTACCAGGTGTTCTAAGAAATGACACCAAATAACTAAATATCGAAATGAAAAAAAACATGCATAAAATGTGATGTCGAAAGAGATGATTTCTAATCCTTTTTTACACACTCTTTTGCAAAAAATCGAAGAACCATGAAGGAAGTGGTTCTTTTAATGTATAACGACTACACTTACGACAACTTTTTTTAAAATTGAAAATGAGCTATGGGGATTTTGTTTTTGATTTTTTTAAATGTATATAGTACATTTTAAGAAAAATATGCTAAATTTAAGAAAGAAAAAAAGAAATTATTATTACAACTAAAATGGGAAAAAATTGGTAAAATTTACAAAAAATAACATAAACGTGATTCAGATGTGTTGATATGCTATTCATTTTTGAAATGGCCCTCAGGACCAGAAATATTTTAATTTTTACGAAAACTACAGTGCTTTATCTTAGTTATTATATGAAATTACTTAAAAAAAACAGTGATTATGTCAACTTAAGGGACTGAAAATTTTGTAATAAACCTGTGATTGTTAATTCTGAAGGTTAAAACACTTCTACTATTATACAGAACATAAACAAAAAAATTCAGTTAATTATTTTCAAAACGTTTTGAGTAATCGCTGGTCCCATTTAAGCATTTTCAAAAACACACATTTCGAGTAAAACGCGTTTTAAAGTATGATGTCTTGTTCAAAGTAATGGCATCTGCTTTTACTAAGACACTTACAGTTTTTGTTTTAGTGAACGGAAAACAATAAACTTGGTATTTTTAAAAAGCTGTTAAGATGGTTCATAAAATAAAATCAAGAAAAGCATTGTCATTTTTTAGCAAACTTCACAAGTTTAGGTTGGTCGGATACCTTAAATGAAATTAAATATTCGTATAGCTCACACACAGATAATAAAATGATAAAAATATTAAGGTCATAGGGCCCATCCACAACTCACTATTGTAGCTGGAATGTTCAAATTACAGTAGTTGATGATACCTCCCCCTGGCGGTGAAACATGCTAGTATACGCTTCGGTAAAGAATGATAATGATTTCTAATGTCAACCCGCGATACATTTTGTCAGACATTCACCAGTTAGTGCTCCAGATCTGCGATATTTTGGGGTGCCTGAATCTAGCACGCTGCCATGTCTCAGGCAAGTTTTAATGGGTGAAAGGTCTGTGTGGTGACCTTGCTGCCAAGGAAGAGTATTAACGGCACTAAGGCAGTTTAGGGATATGCGAGTGGTTAAGAACCTGACAATATCTTGTTGGGAACTAGCCCCCCCCCCCGATGGCGTGTTCGGGGCCAAAATATACTCGACCACAATATGGTATCACCATGTCATTTAGATGTTAAAAATGTATTGAAGATTTATAGAGATGACATGCTGTCGTATGAGATTTCATCTCACACCTCCAATTCAGGGGTATGGCTATATGTTTTTGTAAAGTAAAGGCTGGTTGAGACCGTTGGCGCCTGCCTCTTCAGACTCGGAGACCCTGGGAATCTACTTAAAGAATAAAGCGACGTTTGTCGTTGAACACTTGTCGATATCAATCCAATGGCAACCATAAGGATTGTATGTGACACCACTCCAGACGATCCCACCATAGGGTTAAAAATCAGACATCTTAAGCTGTGAGCGTAACCCGCCTCAGCCAAACACCGTGAAACAGTGGAGGGTACCTCGGGGGGTAGTGAAGAGGTTGTAGTACGTTGAATATACACAATGATTGTCGTTGAAGCAATTCTGGCCTTTCGGAGATACACTAATCTTGCCTCGCATTGGTGCATCTTGGACTTCCAGGGCCTTCATTTCATCAAAAGTTTCCTCAAAGCAACCATTATTGCCTGCCTCTTTGCTCATATGTGCCTTTACTTTGCAGATGACCACCTTTTGCTTGGTATGACCACCCAACTTTACGTATTCCGGCAATGTGACCACTTTCGAAGTGATTCATTTGCCTATAAGGTCTTCAAAAACGTCGTGATGACATCATTTGTTTCTGTAGGGAACCACAACTGCAAAAACAAAAACAAAAATATATATAAAATTTCCAGCCTCTATATTTCCGATTTTATCTTTTGTGAGTCGCTCAGCAGAAATGTGCACTACGACCGTAATTTATGTTCATTAGCCTTGAAAATTTAATCATTTGCAAGTTCAGTCAAGATGTATTTGCCTTCGAAATTTCATCGCATTCAGAAATATCCTTCTTTGTGCTTCGATCTGTACCAAAGAGTGCAATTTATGAGTTCAAAATTCTATATAGCAATTATTTACATTGAAATGTTTCATTGTAGCTTCTTTGTTTGACACATTGTTCTTACTCTTTCATTTATATTTTATTTAATACGTTTTTGTCAAAACTATAACACCTGTATAGTAAAAATAATCTAGCTTTTTTTTTCTTTCTAAATATCACACATTTATTGTTCTAGATTTATTAAAATTGTATGAATAGAGTTAAACATTATAATTAGAAAAATTTCAAAACTGAAACTTTTGAAAGTGAATAGCACATTTTATAATTCAATTCTCTTATTGATTATACCATGGAAATATACTAATTAAATAAAATTATAATTTATGAAAGCTAAAATTGACTGGGATGCGTTATTAATCGTTTTTCTTGTTTAGAAGTTTAAAGAAAACATTTTTAGTAATTAAAATAACAATTGAATATACATACATATATATATATATATATATATATATATATATATGAATTATATTTTATGAGCTTCCTTGAAAATAAATAAAATTTAACCTGAGCATGAAGAAATAGTTTATTTAAATATTTTTGTTCTAATCTTGAAGAAAATATTTTATAAATGTGTTATGTACATTTTTTTGAATAACTACAAGATATGTCTGAAGGAGATAGAAATGCAGGTGTTGGCAAAATGCATCTAAGTAGCATAACTAATATTTGCTGTAACATATTAAATTCTATTTTATACGCTATGGATAATATTCACGTTATCCAATTTGTAGGAAAAACAAGACTTAATGTCGTGTTAAAGTATTAATTTGCTTTCCTTTTTTATTTGTTTCTCTAGATAATTTCAGGGATGAATGATTTTCAAAAAGGAAACGTAATTAATCTTAGAAAGATTTTTAACGTAGGGAACAAAGTTAATTTTGATAAACTTTAAGTGGCTTTATAAGATATTACGAGAGCTGTAGTTAAATTAAAAACATAACAAAATAAGCTCAGAAACATGGCTTTTCTATATGTATAAGATAAGAAAAATACATGATAATGTATCTATTATAAAGTATCAAAATTAAAAAGTTAATTATGTGTATGTGCGTATTTTTCGTTCATTTACTGTAATGAAGGATGTTTTATTTATTTCATGTTTGTGTTTTAAAATTATTTGTAAAATAATTACTTTAAATTTTTTGAAGACTTTAAAAGTATTTACTGCGTAACAAATGCAATTTCCATGATCGAACAATTTCTTGAAAAATCTGGAATTTTTTAGAGAGCTTATAAATTATTTTCAGAAATATAATAAATAATATAAGTTTAATAAATTTCATTTTATTGTCATATTTTTTCTCTTATTTGACACCCAATGCTTTTTTTGCTTGTTTTGTTATTAAAAAATGGTGAGTTTATAAATAAAAATATTTTTCCTCCCCTTTTGCATGCAATAATAATTTTTACAAGGGTCACTCTGAAGTTTTTGATATACTCCAAGATTTTTAAAGTTATACTTACAAAATTTTAGGAGTGTTCAAAGTTGTCTCCTCCAGAATTAATGCACTTTTGTAGACGAATTTTCCACAGATAAAATGCATCAAGCCATTCATTTCTTGGAATTGATGAAAAAAATGCATTTATAGCCAGAATTATCTCTTCTTCGAAATTAAAACGAAGTCCACGTAAGTTCTTTTTTAGAATAAGATAACCAAAAGTCACAGATAGCCACACACATACCCGGACAATAAATAAAAACAAATAAAATCTGTCAATTTTATTTGTTTTTGCTTAAGAAACTCAATTTTTAATCCGGCTGTATGGGAATATGCGTTCACATGGTGGAGCATTAGTCCCCTAACATCGACTTCTTGGAGAATTTCTAAAAGACATTTAGTGGTATATAAGTTTACTGATACTGTCTTCTCTCCTTCTAACGTGATGACTTTGATCAATCCCGTACTTATGAAGAAAACGACATACATTACTGTTTTCATTGCTTGTTGTCTTTTCACCATTGTTGGGGTGGGATCATCTTCAAAGACCCATAATGACGTTTAAAATTATGGGGTTTTGTAATTCATACCATTATTTTATAATTCATACCATTATGCCATTCTTGACGTGTTGGAACGTCAACAAATGGTATGTATGTTTCATCACCCGTTACAATTTTAGAAATAATGCGGTGGCCACCATCATTTAGCAATTTAAGGGTTTCTTTAGTGATTCTGACACGCTCCTCATTTCGATGCTCAGTTAAATTAAGAAGAACCCAACGGTAAATTACTTTTTTCATACGTAACTCTTCATGAGTAATTTTGTGTATGACTGCAGATCTAATGTTAAGTTCCTTCTGTATGTTTTGGTTAGGAATAGTGATTATCACCAATTAACACTTTTCGTATGGTAGGCACATTAACCGAGAATATTGCGGATCGCGGCCTTCCTGTGTGTTCTTCATACTGAAGAGAATTGTAATCACTGCAAAATTCTTTAAACCATCAAAATTCTTTAAGCATTATATGGAGATTTATCACAAAATGCTAACTGCAGCTGTCGAATGCATTAATTTTGATTTAATCCAGCCTTAAAATAATAGAAAATCATAATGTTAGTAATGAGTTGTTAGTTAATAAGTTGAAGTAGTATTAACTCAGTTTCAGGAAGCACTCGCTTTATACAATCTACGTGGCTGCATTCCAAGGCTTTCTCGAAACCTCCGCTTATGTCATAGGTCATGACATCATAGACTTCAGCAGTAATTTCGTGAAGCATCTATGTGGTCACCAAGTCTCCAAAGGGATGCCAACTTGCCTGTATCGGCAATATTTTGCCTAGTTTCCATCGAAATTCCATTATAATGTAAGATACAGCATTTCTTGCAATATTGCAGTTTTTTATCATAAAGTAAAGGCACAAGTATGTCATATTATCTTAATAAACATGCAGATTTAAATTATTTTTGTTGATTTAAGGTAAAATTAAGTAACAATTATCCAAAATTGGTAATAATGCATCATAATTGGGTAAAAAAAAATCACAAATAAAAAATACATGTTTTCGTTCTGCTTTCACTTCAGCAACATGTACATTTAATTTTAGTTCAAATATACTTCTGTATATTTTTTCAGTAACTATATTTTTATTGTTTAATAAGCAGGCCTTATATAATGATGTAGAGAGAGAAATTTTCGCTTGAACCGACTCCATTGCTGAGACCAGCTGCGCTAGATTATGCAAAAAAAAGGGGGGGGGTAGAGGATCCATGGCGAAAACAACCCAATCAAAATGGTCCCACAGATTCTCGATTGGGTTCAAGTCAGATGTTTGCCGACCAGGGGAGAACAGTAAACTCACCCTGGTGCTCTTAGAACCACGCACGTACACTGCCAGCAGTATGACACTTCACCGTGTCCTGTTGGTACATGCCATCATACTGACTAAAAACAATGCTCATAGAGGGCTGGACATGTTTCGCAATTATAGATGCTTACTTGCATTGATCTTTCGTGCCTTTCACAATGAGGAGTGAACCCAGAGAATGTCACAAAAATATTTTGCAGAACATAATGCTCTTGTCTCCAGCTGGGAACGTTCCGGCAAAGATTACAAGATGATGACTTTCAGAGGTTTCACGCCATGTACGCTAACGTTCGTTTGTCCAAAGGAGCATAAAACATCTTTCATCGGAAAACTTTACCTGTTGCCACTCAGTGGACGTCCCGTGTCGGTACTCGCTTGCCAATTCAAGATTCCATTGCTGATGAACAGCAGTCAGTACAGTTGCATGAGCCAGGCCATCTGCTTCGGAGAACCAGATGCAGCAACGTTCGCTGTTTGGGAGACACTGTTTGTTAGTCCTTTGATTCATCAGGCTGGTCAGCTGCTTAATGGTAAGATGTCTATTCACCTGATCGCATCACCGCAGCCGTCATTCACCTCTGTCATATGTAGCCGGTGGCGCATCACATTTGGCACGCCACTCATTTTGGACAATCCCATTTTATCATGCATGGTATGCTTTTACCACGGTGCCACACGAACTGTTCACAAACTTAGCCGTTTTGGAAAGACTTCCATCCTTGCCCCGAAAGCCAATGATCATTCTTTTTTTGGCGTCGCATAAATCACTCTGTTTCGGAATTACGCCAATGACTGCAATGTTTCTCGAAGCCATTACACAACCCTTTATATACGCACACCTGCACTGTGCTCCCCCCCCCCTGCTTTCTGTGATTAGTTATTTAACGTCGACGTAGAATGGACTTGGTGGTCATATTTTTGTGACTGGCCTGCGTAGTTAGTTTATTAGAAGAGGAAACTAAAAATATGCCTTTTACCGAAATTTTTCTTTTTTTTTATAAATTTTTCTGCCTTAAGTTCTTTTTTTTCTTCCAAAGTACACATTTTGATACGAAATATTTTGAAAGTCACAAATCCCTTGATATGAGATTTTTATCAAGCAGAATATCCAATAATAGAAATAGGATAAGTGAATACTCATTTATTTTATTTCGGTTCATTATAAGTATATATGTATTTAGAATAATAAAGTGTTACTCAATTTGACTCATTAACAGACTATTCTAGCAAAAATTATAACATAAATCTGCATCATCGCCATAAAAATATTCTAGAAGATTTATTTAAAAATAACCAAAACTGATTGTTAGAATAAAAAAAAATTACAAAAATAATTCGAGATTAAAAAAAAATATGAGAATATCAAGGAAACAATTATTCGTACATATTTAAACAAATACAATTTGAGCTGCTTACAATACTTAATGATTGGGATATTTATAATTTTCTTTATATCTGGTCAAGGTCATAATGAAATGAATTATATTCTATTTCGCAAAAACTTCAGCACAGCTTTCTCTTGACACTGTCTGGCTTCCAAGGGCAACGATGCAATAAATTCAACTCTAACATCAATAAAGGGTTGAACATTTCCTTACATACTTGGTTTCACCTTTTTAAGAAGGTTTAAAAAATGAGTTTATGGTTTTATATATTTTATATTTTTATTATATATTTTATGGTTTTCGGTTAAAAAGTAATTTATACGCTGCCTTGACAAAAGAACGTCACCAGACATTTTAAAGTTATATGGATAGAAACAATAAAATTCCAAATACTTTTATTAAATTATAGGAAAAAAACCATGCAGAATCACATTTTAAGCACACAGAATATTAATGTGTTCCATGTTGGTTTTAGATTAACAAAATTAATAAATATTCCAGCAAAGTTAATTAAGAATTGTAAGGATTACTTTTTGAATTCAATGTGTGTGTGTGTGTTGCGAGTTTAAGAAATGAATTATATTCCATAGATAATTAATATTAATAAATGTGTGCGGGATTTATAAAAGTGTTTGAAAAATTCGTAGAATAATGAAAAGTTGATATTGAGAATTTGTAAGAGAAAATCACAACTAACATTAAATGTACAAATATTAAAAAAAAATCAAAATCTTTAAGAGTTTCATATTGCCTAATCATTTTATCAACTTATCACGATACCTCTTGATATTTAATGAACTTGATTTTATAACCTAAATGTAAATGATTCTTAAATTGCGTGCTCAGTAAATTGGTAACAACTTTGTGCAGTTAAGCAATTTTAGCAAAAATTTCTTTTATTTTTATTTATTCAATATAGCTTACAGTTTTACTTCTGCATTCTGAAATCAGATTATAATACAGAGAAATAATTCATACGTTTCTGTTTAGTTTATATAAGTTATGCATATATTGTTTGAAAAATTAAATTCATAAACTTTCCAAAAAACCAAAAAGGAATTTTTACTTTTTTCAAATAGTAGTTTTTAAATTCATTTGTATGGGACTCAAAAATTTGTCGTAAAGAAAGTTTGCATAATAACAATTTAGAAAGACTTAAACAACAAATCTGGTGATTCTTGGCAGAACAAATATACTCTGGTTAAAACCACTCTATTTTTATTAAAAATTATCTAGCTAATCATAAGCAAAATTAAAAAATAAATAAAACCTCTATAAAAAAGTGCTTGCACATCGATTCTTGACATGTGATATTTTTTGGCTAAGGAAATTGATAATGCAGCAATTTAATACCGCAATGTTTATTGTTGATTTCAACTGAAATAATAGGAAATATATTAATTGGTTTGTAAAGATATCTATTTAAATAAAGATAGATGATTTTGAAAGAGAACTAGAAATATATTTATCAGAACTATAAAGATTTAAAAAGTTCTAATTCATTTAAACTTTAAATCAATTTCCTCATTTTTAGTTGTTTTTTTTTAATTACAAAATTATGTCAAAGTAAGGAATTAAAAATTTTTTGCACCAATAATAAAAACTGGGTAGGGGGGGGGGATTTATGTTGTATTCTCCTAAATCATAATTACCCTATTAGTTTATATATATATATATATATACTGCTCAAATAATTAGGAGGGACGGGTGGAACATGGATTTAACAAAATTACGCAAGTATTTCTTTTGATGATTGATGTAAAACAAAACATATTTCGTCTAAAATGTAACAGAAAATAGAAGAAGAAAGCTTCAAATGTAAATAAACGTACATAAGTTCAAAAACCAGAAAAAAAATAAGCGCAGAAATTGAAATATCGCACAAGCTGTTACTTTGCGTTCTCTCAGTGGTGACAGTTACCCTTTCAGCTATTCTTTTGAGAAAAGGGAATTGGAATGTCGTGACAGAGCATTATGCACGGGAATCCATGGTTTGGTGATTAATTGGGAGACTGTAATAAGGGAAAACACAACGAATTATACTGGATGCTGTTGAAGTGGCAGTTAGTGTCACTGTAGGATTGTGGAATGGATTCTAAGGAACAGGGCATGTTTGAATTTTTTCAGAACAAGGTCGTCCACGAGTAACTGCTGCAAACAATGGCCGACATATCCTTTTGACAGCTCGGCAAGGAAGACCTGACAAAGCCACGTGCAGATTCAGACTGTAACTTTTGTCAACAGGGCGAAGGGTCTCAAAGACAAACGATCCAGATGGTGCCTCTTGTGGTTGGTCTGTATGCATGTAAGGCAATGGCGTGTATTCGTTGACAAGAAGACACTTTGCGGTCAGAAGAAAGTGAGCTGCTAAACATTGAGATTGGAGGCAAAGTGGTTGGAGTAAAGTGCTACTTACGAACGAGGGCCATTTGCTAATTTTACTTTTATGCACTGCGGCTATCACTGCCTTTGTATTGGTGGGAAACATTAAACAAGTGCTGTGGTCACGAAATAAGTTTTATCATTTTCTAGCTTTATTACATGGATATTAACTCTATACTAGTAAATAGTATATTAATTGTATTGTTATATATTAATAGTATTCCTTTCCCTACGGCCCAGTGTATAGACAAACTGCAGGTGAAGGTTGAAAAGTCACAAAAATTTGTTTAAACCTGCAATCTTGGTTTCTAAGGCCAAGAGTTTGCTATTGTATTACAGTGGCTAAATTTTCTTTCTGTCTTGACTGGTTATAATATATATATATATATATATATATATATATATATATATATATGTGTGTGTGTGTGTGTGTGTGTAGTTAATAAAACTCTACTAGAAAGACAGAATTCATTGTAATATTGAAAATTGTAAAACCTAAAAAGACAGATAATTGAATTTAAAAAATATGGTTATAAGGCTGCTGAAGTATTATAAGCGATGTTGACTTAAATCAGCTTTTAAATATAAAGTAGATAGCGAAAAATAGTACTCCAAAGATAATGTTGCTATTAAATCTTATGATTTTAAATTATTTTCAAATGGGGTAAAGTTTTTGTTGGTCTTAGAAACTTAGGGAATTTGTCAAACAATGTGACCATACTGTCGTTGAAAAGACATTATGGTGCACGTAAACCTTTTGGGCTTAAATCTTCTATAAGGAAATTTTAGACTGACTGTACTAAATTTACCATTGCTCACATTTACCATTGTAGTGTTAAAATATTTAATATGAAAAAAATTAAGCTACTAAATTATAAAAAAAAAATTTTGCATTGAAAAAATAAAAATTTATATTGACAAATATTTTGAAATACTACAAAAAGCAGTAGAAACATATATATTGTGGGAGGGGGGGGGACACCCGGCCAATCTGGTTTCAACAACAAGTCCAATTTCTGAGGGAGAAAAAAATTTAACGAAAAAGTCTGACAAAATTCAAAGGAGAAATTTGATTGTCTGATAAGAAAAAGTGCAACTATCTTGGTGTTAGTAGTTCTTATAAAGTTAGCATACAATCAAAGCGAGGTCACAGTTCTACCGGAGTCTTATAGCAGTCTGAATGTAACCATACTCATTGCAATTTATCCAGGCGTTGTGGGGGGGGGGTTCCAGTGTATAGCTTTAGAAAACTTAACCTTCCCTTCAAAAACTATCCAAGGTATAGATCAGATTAGATATCTTAAGCAACTGCCTTTAAGCAGGAACAATAAAATTAGGATATACCCAATCAAAATATATAATGATATTTTCATTTCATATAATTAACAATATCGTACAAATACAAAAAATATTCGTTTACAAATTAAAAGTTGAAGTGTTTTATTTTTTTTAAAATTTATCATTATTCCAAGTTTGTTTGATGATTATAAAAAATTAATTTTATTTCTTTTTCTATGCTAAAAAATCCCCAAGATTATCTCGAAAAAGCCTATAATATTTTTAAAATAAATGTTATATAAATTTTTTCTGAATAATTCAAAAGAAAAATTAAGTCTTAGGTTTTAAATCCAATAGAAACATAATATTGGGAACTAAAATGCTACAAACATATTTTAAGTTTGGTAACACATTGGCATATCCACGAAGTTTTAAAAATATGAATAATTTATAAAAATAGAAATCGAAGTTTATCCATAAGAATTTGAAGAAAAATTGTCTTTTTTAAAATTTGTTTTTATTAATTTTAGTGCCTTGTATAATTATAAAATTTAAATCTACATGATATGTTATTTTATGAAATAAAAAAAAATTTAAATATGACAAGCATAGTTATATAATCATAAGAAAATAAATTTTATAGCAATATCATAACAATAATGTAGTAAATAGTTATATTTTAATAATCTGTTTAATTTATAATTTCAGTCAGTAATTAAAGAGGTAAATATTTCCATCGATTGTTCTATTAATTTTAACCATGTGAATTCCAAGTATGACAAATATTTAATAACCTTCACATTTCTATTACTATTATATAATTTGTGTAAAACAATAGTAATTGCGTGAAATGTCAGCATGGTGTAGAAATTTTGAGTGTGAGTTGCCAACTCAGATATCGTTATCGTTTTTCACTGTGCTTCAAGTATATAAGGTCTGTCAGCTTACTCTTAAGTGTGACATCATCCAGCAATCATAATTATCAACTGCGTATCATGTAAGTTTTTTTATACTTTCCGTATGTTTACACAAGTATTTCGTATGTAATACATACTCCTGTTGAAAGATAAAGCTAAAAAAAACTTTTTGTGGGTTTAAAATTTCTTAAATAGACTCTTTCTACCATGAAACATAAATTATGCACATAAAGAAAATCTTTTTACTATACTTACTCGAATATTTTATTTCTCCACAAAATCTTAGGGGAAAAAGTTAACTTTCCTTGGAAACTGTCTAGACAATAGTAACTCAAACATTGCATTTACTGCAAACATAAAGCCTTTTTATGCACTGCCCGTGAAAAATTGGGTCCCCGCACATTTCTTGCATTCCCCTTGTTTAGTTTCTTCCGGGATATCAGTCTCCCCATCTCGGACTATCGTTATTTTATTACGTTGTTCCGAGAAACTTTAAATTGTCTTGAGGAAGCTTTGTTACAGCTTTTTTCTGAAGTTTATGCATCATATTTCGCTGCATTAACTTTAGCAAACATTTCGTTTCGTATTTTACTTGGTTTGATAACATTCATGCATGAGTAAATAATTTTGCATGGAATGTCACAAATTGTATACAGTTAAATTTTGGTTTTTGCGAAACATAAGCTGAAAAACATTGTGTTAGCTGTGTTTGATAAAAATCAGACGATATATATAGAGAGAGATTGAAAAAAATAATTCAATAAGAGCCTTTTTTATATATCTATGGGAAAGAAAATTATATATATATATATATATATTAAATCTTGCATCAATAATCCATTCTTTATATGGATAATATTGAACAGATTGCAGAAAATTCATATCTGGGTCTATAGTACTGTCTGATTTGATCCCGTCGTGGACGCGACGTCATTAATAATTTAAATCAAGTTTTATAATCAAGTATTTCAATGTCCCCATACTTTATAAATCAATGTTAGAATGGAAGTTATTACATATTGATGCTTTATTTTTCTATTATATTTTTGAATATATATATATATATATAATGCTTGTGTTATATAGGATCCGAACATACTATCAAAAAAATGTTGTTCATTATCAGTATAATCAGGAGTAATTATTTTCACATATTCAACATTTTTTTTTTATTTATTGACTTGTTCATGTAAGACTGCATGAATTGAAAATAAAATAGAAAATAAACTAGGGGGGGTAACCTTTTTCACAAATAACAAACTACATAAAATAAGTATCGCATTTGGCCTTTATATATATAAAAGTTTTTAAATATAAAATTATAACTCCATAAATCAGTTCTTTATTAAAATGTCATGTTCTCTAATTACGAATGAAAGGAAGAGGGTTTTCTGCTTCAATCGATAAATTATAATGAAAGGTTGTTTAACATTTTTAGATAAAATTTTTCGTACACCCTCATGTTAACTCAAACATATAAATAAACCACAAACATATATATGTGTGTGTGTGATTGCGCATGTACGTATCATTTAATTATTTTTTTTAAATTTCTCACACTTTAGTTCCAATAATAACAATACTTCAATAGAAATTTTGCAAAAATCCATTAAAATATTTAATTAACGCTTTGAAATCTTTATGAATGACATGAATACGCGGTATTTTAAAAATAAAACGTAATTATAGGAAATAATTAAGTTCTTATTCTAAATATTTTTAAATATAATTTAATAATGTAGGGAATGAAATTAACAATCTCCGTCTTTAACTAATATTTCTGTCAATTAAAAATTGCCATTTTTCTAAATTAGCTGATTGAAATTAAAATTAAAATACATGGTTGAAAACTTTTGCAAGTATATTTCACTTAACAGTTTCATTAATTTTTCTCCTGTGATTGGTAATCGAATTAATTATTGGAAACTTCAGCATTGAAATTAAAACTCCGAACTTTTATTCAAGGATTTTGACGGGCGTAATTAATAATTTGTTATTTTTATAAATTAAATGAGGCACGATTCTTTTACTGTATATTTTCCATAAATATTAGAAGTAAAATTTTAATCATTAATCATATAAGAATGCAAAATTAGTGAATTTTAATTTGATCAATAATTTTGTATAAAATAAGAATATCAGTAAGCTGCGCACAAAATAAATTATAGAAATAATATTTTCTATTTGGGTTTAACCTCCAAAACATTTTAATGGAGCAAAATTTATGTTTTGTAGAATTTTACATTTATGATCTGTAGATTTTGTCGATACCTATTTTGAATTAATAATAAGTTTCACTACAGTAAAACCCAGCATATTACGGGTACCTCCTCGCATTCAAGATGCCTTGTTTGATTTTAAGGTATATTCGTCGTATATTATGTGCACCCCCTTTTTACGAAGAAATCTGAAATGTAAGTGTGCAATGCTTCTATGTTTTGAAGACATTTCTTTAAGGTTATATGACTATCTTCGGAGCACTTTTTTTGTAATATATAAATTTTTAAAAAAAATAAAAACTTTATTTGAAATGGGGCATAAAACAAGGAATTCAAGTACAATTTCAGAAAAATTAAAAATAATTTTGGATATATTGAGAATTTTGAGTGAAATTTTAGTGAAAAATTGCAGTTATGGTAAGGCTTGTATTGAAAATTCTAATTAATATACTGAAATAATATTTATACAGTACATAAATAATATCATTATCCGTGCTTAGAGCTATAAGATTTGTAATACTTTAGAAACTTTTTGAAATAAGTCATTTTTCATGCAAGGACTCTATTTTTTTTACCAAAAACTAATGTTGTTTTCTCACAAAAAGTGCTATAAAATACATAAATATATACACAGAGATTAGATCATTCTCTATACTGGAGACAAAACTAAATAAAATATTTTCTGAAAATTTCAGTTCAATATCCTCCAAAGAAATTCTGTAGTGAACTTTACAATGAAGCAAAAAGTTGAAAAAGTTAGTTTCTCAGAAAATGCATTTAAAGATTTTAATTTAGTATAAAACAGTTCTACTAATTGTACATTCTTTAAACTCACTATATTTATGGATCAAGATCTCTGTAATTTCATATTTAACTAATTCGGACTTTTATTTAACCTTTTACTGTTTTCGAGAGAGTTTTATAGACTATATCATTTGTCGTTTTTAGAGAAACTCTGATAAAAAAACTGCATTTACATAAATTTCTAATAAACGTATTCAATTAATATTTATACAGTACTCGAATAACATCTTTATATGTGCTATAAATTAAAAGGTTTGTAATAATTTTGAAAGTTTATTTAAGTATGCCAAATGTTATGCAAAAACACGGTTTTTAAGAAAATGCTTTTTTTCATAAAAAAAACAATAAAGTACATAAATTTCTACACAGGGATTACTTTTTAATTCATAACACAGATATGACTAAGTAAAACATATTCTGAAAATTTCAATTCCATATCTTAAAAATATTATGTAGGGATTTACTTCCGGTTTTGTAAACTCCATTTCCGGTTTACTAATTATGCTATAACTTTGCTTCTTAATATCATATAAATAAAAATAGTTTTTGGAATCTTAAATGTATGGGCTATATATAAAATAAAAACATAAAAGAAACTTCGAAACTTTTCACCAAAACAGTGAATTTAGGATAGTCACATACACTAAAGGAATTATCCCAAGATTTTGAAAAAATAATATACTTTTAGAACTAAAACCACACATTTAAGTTCATAAAGAATGGCATTGCTTTTGAATAAACAGTATATCAATATTTATAGACAACCAAATTTTATGCTTATCTCTGAGTTCTAAAGCTATCATTTTTATACCCAACGTATAACGCGGATCTGTAAATTTCAATCTTTTTTTATTTGTGTGTGTTGATAAAACAAGTATTAGGAATGCTGTAAATAAGTAAAGTATTTTTTACTTTGGTGTACTGTTTACTATCACACGTTTATAATACACGTTTACTATTTTTTAAACTATTCATCAAAAAAGTCATAATTATGCTCATTTATAACTTTAAGTTAAAACATAATCCCAAAAATAAATCTCAAAAGATAAAGGTAAAATTAAGGTATTTTGTTACAATGATCAAAAGAAATGAAACTATTATTAAATACGTATAAAATAATCTTTATTTATCAACACATTTTTATAATACTTAGAGTGATATGAATCAAAGCTTAGTTAAAAGATCTTTACATTTCCTATGTCTCCGTTTTGATGAAATTGAGTCGTTACAAATGTTTCTAGAAGAAAGTTTATTATTTCATTAGAAATTTATTCTGTCTTTTTCCTTTTCTAATGGGACTGTGGATTGGTATTTTACCTTTGAAGATCAAGTGCATTCCCCAGGAGTTGGTATCAATTTTTCGTGCGGCACCATATAGGCGATACCAATAACCGGAAGTAATTTTGATGCCCAGTTTCCTCCCCAGAAAGAGGCCCCTGAGCTCTAAAAATGTGAAATTGTATTTAGGAATTTAATTTTGTGGAGAACACCCAAGCCCAACGGACACTGAGGATTTTTTACATGCCGCATAATCATACGAGTTTTACATTGTCAATTTTCTGCATCATGAAAATCTACGAACTTGGGCCGGGGTCGTTCCCTCAACCTTAGGGGTAATAAGCCAACCACAACATACAACCAGCATCTTTCTTCAAAAACTGCATGCAAGAGCATTCTGATTGCATACACACTTTAGGAAAAATGATGCAAATATTAATCCTTTTACTATCTTTTTATTAATCCTTAATACTATTTTTTTCAAAAGGATATTGAATTTAATCTGCAAGTTTTTTTTCCATAAATGATATTAATATATACATCACCGACCAGGAAATTTGCTACTAGTTGTTTTATTATATAACAATGCTCGATAAAAAAAATTCAAATATAGATTTATAAAAGTTATATTATAATTAATGATAGTAAAATAAATAACTGCATTTTATAAGATATTACACACTCTAAAAAGTAATCTTAAATTTCTACATACTTTCTTTTACAAATGGATTTAATACTTCATTAAGGTATCAGACTGGGTTCGGAAAAAAATTTCTAAAATTATTAATTAAATGTGTTTCTGAAACTTTTAGGATTTGCGACCCGATTTTCGGTTACATAATTTTCATCACGCCGTACAAAGAACAATGTATTGAATTCAGTAATAGTCTACTTTGACTTAAGATCACAATACGAATTTAAATATAAATCGCACAAATTATCAAGATAAGTATTAAATTTCTTATATAATTTTGTATATGATAATCCATGGGGTCGTTAGTAATTAACTTGTTCTTAACTTGATTTTGTTAAATTAATTATCAAATATATTGTGCAATACTGATATATTTATAGCTACATTATATCAGTGTAAATGCGCATTTTATTTTTTATCATGTCAGAATATATTGCGTTTACTTCCTTTCATAATTAATATATTTAAGTAGTAATAATATTTACAATCATTGATTATATCTGAATATACAGTAAAAAAAATGTTTCGCTATATTTAACAACAAAAAAAAATTGCAAATCTTAAAGAGTATGTATTTATTTTAATGAAAAAATACTCTTTTCCCTCTTTTAGTCGTGATAATTGAAATAAAATACAGTAAAATCTGTTTTTGTGCAGTAGATAGAGACTGCCTAAAAAAACTGCACAAAAAAATTCGAAAATATAAATTCTTACATATACGAAAAGTAAAGATACAATGGCTCGCATTCCTTAAAAAAAACATTTATTTAGAAAACGACAGTTGCATCTTATTAACTGGATTATTTATCATTTTTCAACACAATCAACCCCGTTATCCAAACATTTGTTAAGTCGGTGCACAAGCTTCTCTATTCCTCAGTCATAGAAGGTTGCCGCCTGATGTCGGAGCCACATTTTAACTTCATCTTTGATCTCATCATCGTCGTGGAATGATTTTCCACCAAGATGCGACTTCAGGTAACGGAATAAATGGAAGTCGCTGGAAGCAAGGTCTGGGCTGTATGGCGGATGGTCCAATACTTCAAATTTGAATTGTTTGCGTAGTGCTTTTGTTACGAGTGCTGTGTGAGACCAAGCGTTGTCATGAAGCAAGCGGCATCAGAGATCACAGATGCCCAACCTGTTCTTTGTTCGTCATGAACATCGGTCCTACCTTCAGAGAAATGACACTATTTCTTTACATTTTGTCGATTCATAATGTTCCCATAAACAGAAACAATTTCTTTGTGAATATCCGCTGGTCGCTGACCTTTTGCATGAAGAAAACGTATAACGGAGCGCACTTCGCATTTGGCGGGATTCTGAATCGGCGTAGCCATTTTAAACACGACCTACTCCAACCAGAATCAACGTTGAAATGCCGAATGACCGCGAGAAGAAAGCTAACGGTTCAAGGTTAACACCTCTGTTGCCGACCAACATTTTTCTTTTCCTCTGGGGTACGGTGTATCTTTACTTTTCGAAATGCCCTTATGTATATTTTAGTGACAAAACGTGCACCTTCTCAACCAACACCTTGTGGGGAGGGGGATAGGACTCTAGGGAGCCCAAAGCTTGGCTAACGCCGAGAACGTATTTGCCCAATTTATAAAATATTTTAGGGAAAACTTTACCTTTCAGGATGGGGGGACTTACATTGTCTGCGCCACTGGTACATTGACAGAAAACATAACAGTGGCACCAGAGCCATTGGAATTTATATACCGCATAAAAAAGACAGCAAAGAAAAAATCGCACAAAACAAATCACACCAAAATAAAATCGCATAAAAAGGACCGCACAAAACCAGTTTCTACTGTGTACGCAAAGTTACAAAATACTCGCTGGCAAATGCCAAACGATAAATTTACTCTCAACATAAACTTATTTAAAAAATCTGTTCAAACCACAATAACAGCTAATATATATATTTTTAAAATAATAATCAAACTTTGTAGTTTTCTTGGGATCACATTAGTATCAAGTTTTTTGTGGTTATGGCTAATGCAACTCTGGTTGTGATAACAACGAAAAAGAGTCATTGCGTTTGTTATATGAATATCTGCTTTTTAAACGTTTCTGAGAATAAAAATTATTAAAAACTGAAAATAAAAATAAACAAAAATAAAATGAATACTTAAAATATTATGAATGTCCTATGCCCAATAAACAAATAAGCTTTCCATCTTTTTTGAATTTTGTCGAAATATTAAAAAATCTGGAGTGTAATAAATCACAAACTTTAAATGCCCGATTCTTTCAAAAGAGTTAAACATATGTGCTGCTGTTTACATCCATAAGTATCCGGGATCTATATATATACAATTACAAAAAAACTCGAGACCAAAAGTACATATTGAATGAAGTTCATAGTTTAGTAAAAGATTATTAAAAAAAAAATGGACTTTAACCGTCATCTACTCCTTGAAAAAATTAATATAAAAATGTTACGAACTCAAATCACTCCGGTGTGATGGGCCCAAGAGCAGGAAAAGCGCAAACACGTACGATATAATGGGCTCCGGAGGAAGAAACGCGGGATCACATATGTAATCATGGTCCTGAATGTGTTAAACAATGAAGAGATGTAGCAGAACTTGAAAGCAACTGGCTATTATTACAAGCAAAAAAGCTCAAAATTGTGCAGAAGTGACTTGGCTCATTGTAATTCGGACAAGAAGGGTAAACTTAAGACCTGCATCATGCCATTGAGCTCGATAGCGTCCACTGAGAAGCACAGAAAGAATTGTTTCATCTCACCGACTGCTTGTCCCAAGCAAAAGCAGCACTCTAGTGCGGTTTCTTTCATACCATTCATGAATGGGGTCCTGCCTCCAAGAAGAAGTGTTATCTTCTTTGACACTGGTAGAAATTCCTAATAAAGAAAAGCAACCAACATGTGTAAAATCTTGGTGGCTGCCCTCATGGGCCAAACCATCCGCAGTCTCATTTCCTTTGGCACTCAAGTGCGACGGTACCTACGGAAAAATAATGTTAATATTGGTACCCAAGCAATTTAAAAGCTGGGAAATACTTTGTCATTTTCTAACTATGC
The DNA here is from genome assembly GCA_019973975.1 of Trichonephila clavata. Classification (NCBI taxonomy): domain Eukaryota; kingdom Metazoa; phylum Arthropoda; class Arachnida; order Araneae; family Nephilidae; genus Trichonephila; species Trichonephila clavata. The sequence goes on from BMAO01024717.1 coordinate 24,493, forward strand.
GTTCCCCAAGTCCTTCACTGATGCCTTATCACGGCGGGCGAGTTTTCCCCTAAGGGATTGGAAAAAACGCATGTCGAGAGTGTATTCTCCTGGTAGGGACTCTGAAAACTTAAAAGGTATTCTAATATGCCTAGCTAAGTGCTTCCCAAAGTTTCAATATTTGCGATCCAATATCCTGTCATAATTTTCATCGCGCCCTCCTTTATACAAAAACACACATACAGTATTTAATTCAATAATATACTTTGACGGTAAGGCTACAATAAGACTTTAACCTCTTAAGAGCCACCAGTATATATAAACGTCTCGATCATCAAAAGCTTTATATTCCCACGGACGTATAAATATACGTCTTTCCGAAGTACGAACTTTTCTGTGCACTGGTATCCATAATATTGTTCCGAAGGCTTTGGAATTCAATAAGATGGCCTTGGTAGTGTTTGCGAAGTGTTTACTTATTTCAGAGGATTTCCTTATTTATTCATTTCCTTCCCTTTCATCCAATACATCACATATGCTCGCCTACGTGAATGTGAGTGAATACTGACGTCCACTGTTCAGCTACGCGAGGGCTTTTGGGGACGATCCGCGTAATTTTTAAGCATTGTCAAGTGACGCGAAAGACACCCGAGCTGGCACCCCCTCTCCTAACTACCACACCACTGGGAGGATGTTTGAGCTCTCGACAGATTTAACGTGCATAGCGCCCATACACGGAGGGACTTCAGTAGTACTGGGATCGAACTCATGACTTTCTAGCCACGATCCGATGCCTTGACCACTTGCCTACCGTCTACCTTTCGCCTCCGTGAAAAATGATGGGTTTGGGGAGGGAATCTCCTAATTTTAAATTGGCAGTGTCGGAGTAAATAATAAACCGTAAAAATGATCAAGATCAGCGTTAAATTTTTCATGTAATTTTTATACATGACAAATCCATGGGATCGCTGGTTATTTTATTAAACTTGTTCCAAACTTAGTGAGCGAGTGATTTTGGGGTTTATTGGCGCAAGAGCCGATTTCGGCTATACTGCGCCAATCATTTGTTTTAATATCTTGTCTAGACGGGAAGAGAAAGAAAGAATTGAATGACAAGAAAGAGGGTCGAAAATAGAGAAGGATCACTAGGGTACCCCGGATTTGTTAAGCCCGTGTTTACCAAAGACAGTAAACCCCGTGGGAAAAGGAAAGGATCAACTCGGGATTGTGACACCCGTACTCACCTAAAGAAGGTGAACCTCCTGAAAGGGTTCCGAACTTAGTATTGTTAAATTAATTATAAGGTACATTGTGCAGAACTGATACATTTATAAGTGTCTTATATCAGTGTCAATGTGCCAGTGTACTGTATTTGTAAATTAATATTTTTTTTCTAAATAATCTTTTGTTTCCGACTTTTCAATATGCTCGCGCAACCCCTCGGAGAGGTATCACACCCCCTAGGGGGTGCGCCCCACATTGAGAAACGCTGGATTAACATTTATTCAAAAGCGATTATACACTGAAAATCAACTTCAATTTTAACATCCCACTCAAGCTCCGGTAGTCCATTTGCACCGTCACCTCAAAAACCGCGCTTTGTAATATGAACTGTAAAAATAAATCCAAGCCTTTCAACGTCACAAACAGCTGCAAGTATTGCCGAGAGAATTCAAATACAAAGGTTTAACCACACATTTGGAAAAAGAGAAAATGCATCGTGATCGAGTTTCATGGAGTGAGTGAATATTTGCATCTCACTGTTTAGCTACACTAGGGCTTTTGGCGAAAGACCTAGTAATTTTTAACCATGGTCAAGTGAGGAGGACGGCATGCGAGCTGCAATTCACTCACCTATCTAGAATACCACACTACACCAAAGGGAGAACGCTTTGGTTAGACAGATTTAACGTGCATCGTTTTCATACACGGCGGGTTTTCAGCGGCATAGGCTCAAAATCATGACACACCAGCCACTAGGCTACCAGAGCCACCAAGTGTCATGGGAAAAGCTCGACTATAGAGAAATACGGCCTTTTCCAAAGAAACCTTAATAAGATACGGGTTTTGTGAAAAAGAACACATTCAGATGGAAGCAACCTTTGTATTTTCGACTCTCAAGGAAGAAACTATGTCTGAAGGAAACCATTTTTTCTCCCCACGGTGGAGGCGTTATGGTAATACTGAAGTTAATAAGGAATAGGAGATATTGATATTTTTTAATAAAGAATGTGGACGCGTTTTTTTTACTCGATCATATTGGAGACAACTCAATGGAAGCACAGAGATGAGAGACTATTTTAGTAAGACTTCTACCTCAAGTAATTTGCGTACTTTACGAGATCCCAACTACTCTGCGATATCCCAGTGAACAGCCAAGAGAGCATTTATGGGATTTTCTCCAACGGAGAATCAAAAAACACTCATAGACTTCCAAAGAAATGGATGGCCGCTTCCGGAATTGCCTTTCTTCTGGATCCAAAGAAATTGATCCGGTAGATGTCGCTTCTGGAATTACCTTTTTCACTAAGTTAGTTGAATCCAAATAGGTTCCGACAGGTTATAAATAAGGGGATACATAAAAGAGGCATTGACGTTTAGTTACAATTGACTATTGTAAAAGTATTTACAGTGTACGTAGACATTTGATGTAAACTATTTGAATCGTTTTAATGCCATGAATATTTGTTTTGTTTAAATATTCAGCGATTGTCGTCTTTCTACTTTAAGTTTACACTGAATAAAAGGAATCAAAATGTGTATTGTAACAGTGAGATTACGGAGGAGGTGTATGTACTTAGAGATTGTTGAATGAATATGGAAGGTAATCGTCTGGACACAGTTTCGATTACTTTATCTATTACCACTTCAAATGATTTTATATCGACAGTGTTTTTAATTCAGAATAAGTTTGTTTTATCTGTTTGACTTAACCGAATAAGCCCCTTACCTGGTCAGAATTTCTCCACTCGAGGAAGTATTCTCTTTGATACACAACCAACCCATCCTTTTACACAAGCAAGAAGTTTTTCAATAAAAACAGAATCCGAGCCATGAATTGAGAATTACAGCCAACGAAAAGTTTATCTAAAGAACTGAAATATAGATAGAATATTTCATATCGCAAGTGTAATGGAGTGCACCAAAAAGAATCTTATCAAAAAATGAACTAAAAATTTATTTTTACCGTTTCTATACAAATTCACAAGACTGGATATTTATAAAAACATGTCTAAATTGATGCACCGAAAATTCGGGAATTATTCAAAAGTCAAATTATTTCACAATATGTAAAAAACACTCCATGATATTGAATGTGATTGGCCCGCCATTAATGCAGCCAACCAGTCCCTTAAAGATGTCTAGACAATCCTCTTCAAATTCTTTTATCTGCGTTGGAGGTATGTTGATTAAATCATCGACGATTTCCAAGAGCTCACCTAAAAAGAAATTAAAGAATTAACGTAGATTTTGAACTGATCACTGGATTAAGGTGCGATTCCGTTATTGTGAATGAGCCATAAGACAGAAGCGCTTGGCTGAAAAACCATCAAATTTTGCTTACATACGTCTCTTGCTGCTTACTACCTTGCTAATAATAAACTTTCCTTTAAATAATTAGAGACCAGAAAGGATGCATTTCTAATATTATGAATCTCCTCTGAAAGTTTCGTCATGTCTTATTGAGCATAGTTGGTCCCAACACTAGATGTTTCATTGCAATAAAAATATTTCCATGTATCTCAATTAAACAAAAGAAATGAAACATGAATCTATTTCTCAAACTATAAAATAATTTATCATTGTTAACAATAATTTTACTGAATGTAAATAAAACGACGCTTTGGAAACTTTATTAGTTTCACATGATCCCGTGGCTAGTTTTTGCCACGAGTAGACAAATTGTAAAAGTTCGCGTAGGAGCAAACGTATTGCTGTAGGCATTTATCCAAGAGCTTAACAATAACCCGTTTCTTCTTTAATTGCATTTGAAGTTCACATTAGAATCAGATTTAAAGTACATTAGTATTTCTGCAGCCATTTTCTACTTTGCTTGATTAAACAAGTTTCCGTTTAATTCGGAATAATCCCTTACTTTAAGGTAGTCCAGTGTGATGGGTACAAAAAACCTTTTAACTTTACATTTTTTGGAATAAAAACATCTTAAAAATATACTCTAAAATTTTCAAAACGAAAATTAATATTTCAAAGTTATAGCCAAAAGAAGAGACCGTACCGTAGTGTGTATGAAAATGTATTGACGCGCCAGCGGCAATTGCTCTGACCGTTCCCTCTTTTATTGCTTTTCTAGGATACGCAGGTTTGGGTATTATAGCAAACCTTTTCCCGATTCATAACGACGAAATATGAGAGCATTGTACAGTATACAAAACCCACAGCACTTTTGCTGCCCAGATTCTTAGTGCAAATATCAAGAATTGAAAGCAGAAAACCAAGAGAGCACTTATGACCACCCAGTAACGTTTGACAAACCTTTTATAAATCTCAAAACCAGTGTACGATACTTTAGCATCCGACGATTAAAAAGAAGTTTCAGGGGAAACACAAAAATAACGAAAGTTTCAATCAATGTATGGAATTTCGCTCCGAAGCCTACTTTTAATTGGTAAAAAGGTTTTGGAAATTGTTACCATAACGACTACCTGCATCTTCAATGATTGTATTTTTTACATGAACTCGAAGTTAGAGGTGTTGGGCATCACAATAGGTCAGACAGCCAAGGACTACGCTAACACTGCATGAATTAGAGGGTAGAGAAAACTGCAGAAACCACCTGTAAAAAGGCCAGAGCCTTACACGGGGCTCTTAAAGCCGCTGAAAATGACAACTTTGAGGAAACTGAAGGATTACTCTTTATACCAGGCATAGTTGATTAAAGTATTGTCAGAACTTTAAACGCACTTTTCTCGAAACCATGTTTTTGAAATTTCGGGGAAGCTACTCAAAATATTTTTCGTAAATAAAGTGTTACAAAAATGCAACATCAATAAAAAGTCTTTCGCTATCTTACACGTTATTATCTAGATATTGATTTGCTTGGAAATTTACAAGACTAACTTTAGCCTGGTCGCGGGACACCTCAGTTATAGGAGTTGTTTACATTAGCACAGTACTCGAAGACGAATGAAGACGGATTGCGGGCTTTTCTCTCGGCCACTTGCTTCACTTCGCATCTTCTCGGTTTCTCTTCCCCTCCTAATTCGAGCCTCTCTGTTGGCTTATCTCCCCTACTAATGTCATCTCACGACGGAAACACTCTACAACCGCCACACTATTCAACCAATATGGCTACAAATTTGACCCGTTATTCTAGACATGCATCTAAATACGTTTAAGCATATAATTTTTAATTAATAAACTAGTTTCTTCAACAATTTACCAAAGAAAAAATTAGATTTTTATATGCATGTTTATTTTAGTTCATTAGAGTAAAGTCTACAGGGCAACAATCAGATAATTTTAATTTCAGATGACTACGGAAAGTGTTGTACCTCCCCAAAACAGCTCACCTCCCCCCCAAAGGACTGCATTTTGACAAAAAAAATGGACAAATTAACGTAAATTTAAGTCAAAAAATGTTCCGCGCACTTGAAAATACTATTAAAAACATGTAAAAATAACAAAACTATCGCAATATATTTTTTGTTAAAAAATAATGCACGAGAAAACGTTGAAACTTCGGCCATCACACCGGATTACTACCTTAACACACAGATGCAATGTCACTTCAATGGAGATATGCTCCGGACATCAATAAATATTTGATCGGCCAATTTGCATGCATTTGTTTAGTATAAATTTAAGTCACTGTTAAGCTACGAAAATATCTTGCCAGTATAATTACAATTGGATTGCATCGAAACTACTGGCGTAGCTAGTCTTGAGTGGACACAGTATCGAAATTCCTTTGGGACCCTTTTTTCGAAGTGGGACTATTAATGACATTTTACGATTCCATACTTAAACATACTGGGGTCCCTATATCTTGAGGGCGCCGTATCATTGATACGGTGGTCGCTACACCGCTGATCTAAACCGACGCAATCTAAACCGCAATTTAATTTTGAAGTACGGAAATAGGGTACAGAGGCGACTGGTAACGAAGTGGGTTTCAACCTACTCATTCGGTGGAAAAACCTCGTTCATACAAAAAAACACACATTGAAGCAATCCCATTGTGAAATCTTGTAGATTCCAATTAAATTGCACTCGAAACAAGTTCATTATCATACAGGTATTGTAAACAGCCATACATACCAAGACATTCTTTATCAGACTCATATGAACATGGTATACTTTTAGTTACTGCATGAATATCTTGACACCCAAGAGCTTCCATCTCCGCCCTGTAATACGTTTCTCGATATTTTGAAGGGAAATATGGTGGCCTTGGCTTAGAATCATCCTAAAGAGAATTAATGAGATATTAAGAGAAACAATAGATATAGGTTAACAGAAAATAGAGTCGTACTTTATACAGATATAATTTCAAGGCTCAGAAACGGTATTTAATATTGTCCAAGTACACTCAAAAGCCAAACGTTATGACCACCTGTCAATAACGAGTTGTCCCACCTTTGAGGCGCAACACAGCTTCAACCCGTCTTGGCATGGATGCCACAAGTCCTTGGTAGAAGGCCGGAGACAGATTGTGACAAATGTTTAAGTGACGGCACCGCAAATCCGAGATATTGCGATTTGGTGGTCTTTGAACTCTACGCTGCCGTCCCACGACATCCCAAATGGGTTCTATCGGATCGAGATCCGGCGAGTTAGGCGGCCAGGACATTAACTGGAATTCAGTATCACGTTCCTGGAACCACTCCAACACAAATTTAGCCTTATGTCACAGTGCGTTGTCCTGTTGGAACATTCCATTTCCAGCTGGAAAAATAGGCCTTGTTAGGGTGCAACTGATCCGCAATGATGTTTAGATACCCTGTAACATTCATGGTCTGCTCTACCACAACCACGGGTCCTAGAGACGCCACAGAAAACATTCCCAAAGCATCATGCCGCCCCACTGGCCTGTGTAGGACATACTGTACATGTAGGGAGCAACTCTTCGCCTGGAAGACTGCATATCCTGACACGGTCATCGGCGTGATGAATTACTAAACCGTGATTCATCTGACCAGACAACTTTCTCCTACTGATCCATGGACCAGTGGCAATGTTCCCGGGCCCAGCGCAGGCGCAGTTGGCGATGACGCTTGGTCAGCAAAGGCACACGAGTGAGAAGTTTGCTGCGTAGCCCCATATCCAACAGTGTCCGCTGAACAGTGCGCTCCAATACTGTTCTACTTGGCCCCACATTGTATCGGGCTGTCAGCTGAGCCACTGTTTCGCTCCGGTTTTACTTCACCATGCGAGACAGTCTCCGAAGACCTTTTTCTCTGATAGCGTTTGGACGTCCAACACCATGTCGTCTACTGCTGGTTTCACAGTAATTCATTAACTTTGCATAAGTACTAACAACTATAGATTGCGAACAACCCACGAGTCGTGCAGTTTCGGAAATACTTATTCCGAGCTATTACATTCTGCCCTCGGTCAAAGTCGCTTAGATCCGCAGCCTTTCCCATCACACACAGAAGTGAAATAATGATTCTTCAGACTCTCCAGCGGCTGTCAAATACCACTCCCACCTAATCACGTCATCCAGGCGAGTTCATTGAAAAATTTAGGGGTGGTCATAATGTTTTGGCTCTTGAGTGTAGCTCTAATCTGTTACATTAAGTAGAATGTGTTAATATATTATTTCTAATTTGATGGCGAATAAGCTAGTACTTAAATTTGTCTGCAATGTTTTTATACTTTTTCCACATTGTCATGCATTGTAATCCATTTCTGCGCCATGGTCCATCTTTCAAGTCTCGATCTAATCGGGAAGTCAGTTTAAAATCAAATTACAAAATTCCACCCGGTAGACACAAAAGAAAGCGAGAGAATAAAAACATGGTAAAATTAAGTCTCAATCGTATTATCATCTCTTAACGTGTTGCTATAATGTTAATTTGTATCACGACTTTTAAACGTAATGCTTTATAAAAAGTTTTTTAAAAAGCAGTTAAAACATAATTTATTTTTCCCCCTCGTACGAGAGTCTTTATTTCCATTTTCAGAAAAACTAGACAATTGTTTATATAATGGTAGGAAATTACCGTGACCCACTCCCACCCTTCCTCACATGAAGAGAGAACACTTTGTTTTACTACTATTAACCACAAGTGCATTCATTTTTAGGGTCGCACTGATCTTTTAGTCGCTAAATCTGGATATAGTTATTCCTGATGTCCTGATCACGACAATGGAACAATATTATGAAATCATTGTATTGCCATTGATCCTTGACAAGTGTGCAAAATTTCGAATTAATCTTGCCTTTCAAAGTTGATAAAATTACAGCTCAAATATTTCGTTACATACAAGTGAAACTTATAAAAGTGTGTTAAGAAATTGAAACATACTTTCAACAAAATACTTACTACAAAACTCGACCACTTCCTCATTGATAGAATTTCAGTAGTCCAAGTTCCTATTGGATTGTCCAGCCAAAACAAAATTGCAGCCGCTCCACCAGGCTTCAGAGTCTTGTAAATATTTCTAAGTGCTTTAATTTTGTTTTTTACATGGTATAATACATTCCTTGATACGATTTTATCTACCGAATCTATATAATTTTCGAAAAAAGTGCTGAAAATAAAAATCCATTTTTAAGCAATAAAATAGAGACATTTTATGTTGTTAAGAATCACTTTCTTTATCGCGAGCAGCTAACTGATGCAATCAGATTAGAAATGTTATAACTGTTTTAAATTAATGACCTTTTTTCAACAACGGGAATATTGAGATATTTGTGCTTGTGTTGCACATTAACGTTGAAGCTTCTACGTTGTCTATTATTAAATGTGTGTTAAGTGTTCCTCTTTCAGAACTAGACTTCTCCCGTGAAGGCTCGAGATTAGTTTCCGCCCCCACTTTGAAGTTGCAGCTCATAATTTAGATACACATCTAAAAAAAGAAAAATACGCAATGCAATATTGTAGAACCTGTTTTTGTGCGGTCTTTTTTCTATGAGATTTTATTTTCGTACAATTTTTTTTGTGCGATCTTTTTATACGGAAAATGAATTTAAACAGTTTTTGCTTTACTGAAATAGTTTCTATCAATGTACCAGTGGCGATGGAAAATGTTAGGATCTTCCTGTAAAGTCGGGTTTTGACTGTAATACAGCGTCCCTCAAACTGGGGTGCGCCCACCTAGTGGGCGTGATAACTCTACAAATAAGGCGAGAGAATATTGAACACAAAATATTTCAAAAAATTAATTTACCGATATAATACACAGGTATATTAACAGTGATATAAACTATAAGTGTATCGGTACTGTGCATTATACATTTCATAATTAATTTAACACTATCATGTTAAGAACATCAATATTACTACTGACCCCATATGGGCTTGTCATATACGAAGTTATATGAAAAAATTAACATTTATGTTAATTTGCATGGTTTTTAATATTAATCTTTTTACTGCCGAATTAAAATTACGCGACTATCTTTCCAATACCACCGTTTTCTACGTAGGTGCCCATATGCGATGTATAGGGGGAGGAGAGAAATAAATGGATAATTAAATCTTTTGAAATAAGTAAAAAAGTCTTCCACAAACACTGCTAAAAGTTCATTTTCTTGCATTCCAAATGTTTTGGAATACTTTTATGTATACCAGTGCACAGAAAAGATCGTATTTTGGAAAGGTGTATATACGTCAGGGGCAATTAACGTTTTCGCTAAGCGAGACGTTTATATACGCTGGTGGCCCTCAAGAGGATATAGTCTTATTGTAGCTTTAGCGTCAAAGTATATTAATGAATTAAATACATTGTTTTTGTATAGAGGGTAGTGCGATGAAAATTACGATTAAATATTGAATCGCAAATACTGAAACTTTGAGAAGTACTGCTTTAATATTTATAGTCGTGGGGGGGGGAGAACAGATCTTTAACCTCTCATTACGATTTTGAATAAATTTAATGTTATGACACTTGTCCTCCGTTAATATTTTATATATTGGATAGATATGCACTTGGAGTTAGGTTGGGGTGTATGTTACTCCACTGCAATGTACATATATATACACTTCTAGACGCTTTGTTCATTTGTTATAAATAGTTTCCTGGCAATTCTGGTTCAGTCGATTTCTCTCAACGCGGCAACAACCCGCTTTTGAGTGAAGACGAAACTTTAAATGGCAGTGATATTATCAATAATTTGAAAGATTATAAAGTCGGACAATAAAAACCGGATGATTTCAGAGTGGATAAAATATATGCAAAGCTACAGCTTTCCATCAAATTGGAGGAGCATTTTCAAAATAAAGAGAAATCCCGAAAGAAGAACGAAATTTTTTTTAGAGAGCTTTGATCATGCATATCTGGTTGTGACATTTGCAAGCAATTGACCCCAACCATCCTTTGTCGTAAAAATTTTACTTTATGGCACTAAAAATCAAATGAAATTGTATCTTCAAGTGACGAAAGCGATTTTGAACTTATTCGTCACATGAAGATGAACACTTTGGATTACGAAGAGTAGCAGTGAATTGTGTATGTGCATTTTGAAAATTTCTCCATGTATACAACGAGAAACTAAATAGTTTTAAAACTTTTCCATATTCAATTTAATTATTTTGTTATGGAAATTCTTTCTGATGAATTTCGCAGAAATTAGCGTATTTTTTTTAAGTGCGACTTTTCTTATGCACTCCCTCACCACCGCATAAAAAATCTGTAGTACTTCGACGAATTTGTTTATTCTATGCAACACATTTTGCAATATTTTTTGAGTTTCCCATCAACCGGTTTAAATGTATTCTTTGTCGATTGGTTGCATAAAATACTTCTAAAAACAAGCGCTTTCTATCACAGTATATCTGGATTTGGACCGTGTCCGTTTGGTTTTAAAAGTTCTGACCTTACATTCACAATTTATGCGAGAGAAATACATTTGTTCTACAAACCAGTTGCATGGTAGTCAATTCCCTTTCATCGGAAATTCGAGAGGGACCGCACAAAGAATTCATTCCACACGTAGGATTCATGGCAAGGGTAAAGGTACTACTGTATCAATGATGAGGTTCCTTCTCAAGTTACAGCCTACCCCCCACATATGTTAGTACGGTACAACTTTCATTTCTAAAAAAGGCTCTCACAAAGAAGTTTTTATTCGGACCCCACATAGAATTAGCAACACCAGTGATTGATTGTATACTTTGTACTAAGCCGTGAGGAAATCTCGAAACATGAAAAATTACTCATTACTTGCAAAAGTGGATTGCCGTATTTACACCGTTTCAAGAGCCTTTAGTTCCTCATCTAGAAATCGAAACAATTTTTTTTATCGACACTCGTGTCTAGTTAAAGTTTGATATTTATCTTAAATATCTTAAGACAAGAGTGAGTATTCAAGAGATTTGTTCTTTTCCGTGTAAGCATGGCATCTTTAATAATTAGAATTTAATATGCATGGTAATTTGTTGATACAATTAAAGCGAAAAACCTTATTACAATTCATGTTTATTTATTGAATTGAAGTTATTTAAGTTTCAGAAATTGTAAGCTAATGAAGTCCAACAGTCCATTTAAAATTAAGCTAATTAAAGAATTCTTAAATTAACATGACATTTATCTTTCTCTATCATATAGGATAATGATTTCTCAATGAAATGGGTAAATTAACTGAATCATGATATAAAGGTACTGAAGAAATCCTCGCCATATGAATGGTTTAATGGGAAAAAAATTTGTTCCTTTCTTTGATTATGCTTTTTTAAATTCGGAAGCAATCAGAAAGAATTTTTCATCCTCAAAATAGCAATCAGAACCAGTTTCCTACTAGAATTTTAGAGTAACTCGGACATATGGAAAAAATTTCAATATTATTAAATCTGCATTCTTGCACAAAAGAAATGAAGGCATACCTGTCCTCTACATCAGCAACAAGCAACTTGATAATGTTGCTCTTGTGTAGATTTTCAAAACGCTTGTTTTCACGTGGTCGCCATTGCAATAAATCGGCGTTTTTATCAATGGCAATCAAGCATTTAAAGTCGGGAAACAGGTTAACTATTGCTTGGCTACAGTAAAAGGTTTTCCCGCATCCAATATCCATAAGTGTATCTCTGGACGAAATTTGCCAATTGAATTCATTTTTCAATTTATTAATAAAATCAACTGCTGCTTTAAGAGACGGATACGTATCCATGTCTGCCAATTAAAACCCTATAAGGAATAAAAAACTTGACATCACTAATGCATTAGTTAGGAGAGTGCTCAGTAAAATTAGAGAGAACAGCCAATTTGCGAGGGGAAAAAATGATAATTAACCATTTCCCTTATAACTTTAAAAAAATTGCAAAAAAATAGCATTTAAAATTTTTATTATTAAATAGCAGGAAATGAAACAAAACATGTAGGTTTAAGCTGATTTTTTAAATTTTTTTACAGGTGTAAAAACATTTAGTTTTAATAGTTTACTATCCGGAGTTATCTTAGGAAAATGGAAGAAGTCAAATATTAGTTTTTGAAATAAGGGAAAACACAAAGCTATGCCCGTCATTCTTTACACTGGTATGCGGCATCTTCTTACTGGCTTACTTCTGGAATCTCTTATGGGAGTACACCGAGTATACCGTCTCAATAAGGCCCCAATCATCTTCAATAAAGCTTCATACAGGAAAATCATTAACTATTTTCAATGTCCACGTCTTCATAATCACTATCTAAAAAAATCATCGCTTTTGCCATCTTCCATCATCACCATTATTTTACTTTTTTTCAGCAATTTTTCTTCATACATTAATAATTCACAAGCTGACGTAAACTGAACTGTCGTGAAACACGCGACCACAGTCCGGTCAAAAACCCACATAACTTGGCAAACTTCCAATCGAAGTTGAATATTTCCCGCCATTCCATCCAGGCCGATTAAAATAGTGATAAAAAAAATGTACCGACAAATTCTACTTCGACCGAATTATCTCGGGATAATAATTAACTGCAATATTTTCGAACTCGAGATAATCAGGCTAGCGGTTAAATCAAAGAGCCAGAAACGCCTGTGCTTGAAGGAAGGAAACATCCGGTTGCCGTCTCTATCAAGACTGATGCACACCAATCAACATTATAGTTAATACATTTAAATTAAACTTGTGCTATGTAACATTTTCCCATTCCTTCTTAAACTAAAGAAATTTTAAAGTTTTTTTTAACTTTATTTCTGCTGTTGTTGCTAATCACTCAGATCTAGCGGCGGCTAGATCAGATCCATGATAACGTGAACTTTAGCGAAGTCAACCGCCAGTAGAGGGCTTTCATAAACATCCACCAGAGCGACCCCCCCCCCAAGAAATCATGTAATCGGGGGATGCCGGCTTCATATTGCATTTTTTGCACAATGAAAAGACTTTGCGTCCCAAGTCGAATGTCACAGAAAGCTGGACTGAAAGACTTTTGACAAAGACACCACTCCCAGCGATGTTCAAATAGTCTTTACTGCCATCTGCAGAAATCAAAATGGATATGCATTGTTGTTTCAAACAATGCAGATGAGGAACAGGTAACCTTAATGCAGGTCAGGAACGGGATACAAGAACCCGTAAT
>BMAO01024718.1:0-13719 GCA_019973975.1 Trichonephila clavata
TTTCCATGACTGCCTCTTTCATAATAATGAAAATGCAACATCAACCATCATAAATAGTAACCATATAAGGAAATACAAACAACGGCCACGCTATCAAAACCTTCACCCAAATTCGTCATCCTTTACTAAATCCGTAATCATCATTATAATAGTCGGCAGGATAAAATACCTGTTTGGATAAGAGGGAAAGTTGCAAAATCTTCGTTTGATTCTTCAAGTGAAAAATTCTTCAAAAGTGAAAGGATCGAGGCCTTGGAAGGGTATTCCCCTTTCGTCTGATAACAAGTACGGGGAAATTCCCGTTACTTCTGTGCTTCACCGTTGTGGAAAAAAAATGCTTAATTATCGCTGTGTTTTTATGTGGTGCGCGATGTCTGCAAGACAAATCAAAATAATTTAACGGGGTAAAGTTAAAGAGTTAGAAGAAGTCATTACGAACACACACACACACACACACACACACACAGAACACACACACATATATATATATATATATATATATGTACAATATGGAATACAGTCGACTGGATAATACGAAGTTGGAGGGACCAATGAAAAACTTCGATTTTTCAAGTGTTCGAATTATCAAGAAGGTAAGAAAAAACTCCCAAAATACACAAAGTGAAACTTTTTTACTAACACATTTAAATTTTAAACTATGTAATAAACAGGGACGTAGCTATAACCGTATCAGCCGTAACAATGATACGGAGCCCCCAAGCTACATTAGCCCCTACATATGTTAACAAAATATTGTAAAATGTTGCCAATAGTCCCATTAACAAAGATTTCATTTTCAAGAAAGGGCCCCTAAGGTATTTTGATACAGACCCTCTAAGAGGGCTAGTGGTAATAAGAAAACAATTGTACATAAGTATAAAATTACTTTAGAATATTTTTAAAAAGTGCATATTATGCAGTGTAAATATTATACAGAAGTTAAAATTCCTGTATTAAATGAATACATTTATGCAGTAATTCTCGTACTGGATTCCTCCATTCCTCATTGGAAATAAAATCGCTTCGCACCCAGTTCTCTCATACACTATCTCCAACACAATTGGTTCTTCAAGGCAGGGTCTAGTCCAATCCATGCTCTATTTAGTGCCACATGCAATAAATTACACAGATGAGCCATAAATAGCTATGTCAGTGAGACGCAAAAACAAAATCATACGCATCTCTCCTTCACAATAGGGGACCATCTTTTCTGAACAAATGTGTAGCATGGTATGTGTTAAACCAGTGGTTCCCAAAGTTTTCTATACGACCCCCATGTGTCTATACGACCCCCACAACCTGCAAGTGGTCCATGTCAGCAAAAAAATAATTTGGGGCTCCATGATGTGTAAATGGGGGGGGTCTACAATAGTCTAAACCATATCGTAATTTTAATTTTAAAAGAAAATTTAATCAAGTGCAAAAACCAGATTTACCTAATTAGCAGCTTTATTTACTGAATTTACAGAGGTTAATTTGCAGTTACAAGGCGATAGCATAAATTTTATTAAAAAAGAACCATTATTTCATTGTTTCTTGCCAGAATCAAGCTAAATGAATATAAAATTGGACCTCGCGAATTTTAACAATTTGTCATAGACAATCTGCCACAAAGATGACGTTTTAACCTATGTTCAACATTTAAATGTCCTTTATTCAGGTTTTGAAATTTGGTTTGAGAATGCTTTAACTATGGTAATATGACAGTGGGTAATGAATTCATGTTGTTACATTAAAAAAAATTCTGATTACAAAAGGAACTGATTTTAATAGCCCTAACGAAGATCTTAAAGTAAAGATTAGAAATGAATGACAACAAGTTTGACTTTAAAAAGATGTACCTGTTATTTATCCCAAATTATGGAACATCTCAAGAAAGTTTTAATTGCTTTTCCCAGAGAGGAAGAGTTTTAGCGCGCTTACCAATCTCTGAAAATAAAAACAGAAAGAAAAAAAAGAAAGATTGGATACTACTAACCGATGAGATTTAGGGTTTAACCAGAAAAGATTAAAGCCAACTGTTGAACATTTGTTAATGGAGCAACAAATTCATCCTACCCATTTAAAAATCTATATTTTATGTAACAATTATTTCATATGTAAATTTAATTTTAATTTAATTAATTACGTGTGTTTCTAAAGTTTTAAACGCTCTACTTAACTACAGCTGGAAACATAAAACTTTAAAAATAAGTAGTGCTATATCAGCTGTCAAAAAACATTTAAGTTGATAAATTTGCAAAAATTTAGCGTTAGGTAAGTAGGGGTCTACCCCAAACCGAAAAACAGGGCAAGGGGTCTATGAGACAAAAAGTTTGGGAACCTCTGTGTTAAAAGAATGATATGGACGGTTGACAAGTGCGACCAGGAGTGTCCACTTGGAGAAGGAAAGCAATAAAAGTACCTTTTCGCCTTAGAAAATGGGAAAC
This sequence comes from Trichonephila clavata, assembly GCA_019973975.1. Taxonomy (NCBI): domain Eukaryota; kingdom Metazoa; phylum Arthropoda; class Arachnida; order Araneae; family Nephilidae; genus Trichonephila; species Trichonephila clavata. Next base: position 2,430 of record BMAO01024718.1, read on the forward strand.
ACAAGGACCCTGGAGTAGCAGACTGATGGTCAACAAAAGGGCTACGTAACCAGTGAGAAACGCAGAGACAATAATATATAGCATGTAAGCTCCAACCTATTTGCTACAGGCAAGTGTTCGAATTGTCGAGAATTTTATAAGATAGCTTCAAATTATTGCGTGTTGTTGTCTGGCCAGCCACAGATTTTGCTTCGAAATATTGAGTGTTGCAAAATGTATTGTTTTAGTTTGAAATATCAAGAGTTTTTCTTGGGGCTGAGTGTATACTTCGAATTAGCGAGAGGTTCGTATTATAGAAGATTTGAATTAGCGAGAGGTTCGTATTATCGAAGATTTGAATTAGCGAGAAGTTCGTATTATCGAAGATTTGAAATAGCGAGTGTCGACTGTATATATATATATAGGGAGAGACGAATTAATAGTAGAATAGTAGGAATTGAAAAAAGAGCATGGTTTGTCAGCTTGTTGTAACAATGTACATCCGGTTTGGCTAGTTTAGACTGAAAACCCGTTTTTTGACTCTAACTTTTGTTATTGTTTTTACAGTTACATTATTACAACAAAGGAGACGAATCTAAGTTGGCGTCGAAAACTGGTAACTAATTTAATTAATTTATTTGAAAAAACCATATTAACATCAAGTGTCATGCACTACAAGTTTAAAAAATTTATTTGAATTTGATTGGGTAAATAGACAGTATTTTATTAACGATTGAAAAATTGAACAAGATAAATATATATATATATACAATATATATATAGAGAGAGAGAGAGAAAGTAAGCTAATAGTAGGAATTGAAAAAAAAATTTATCTTACTTACCTACAAGTACCTCCATTCAGGCACACAGAAGAAGTTGAATTTGGTCCACAAGTATCATCATACTGGCATTCCTCTCCAAAATAATTAGCAAAACATTTACAAATATATGAGCTGAAATCAGCAGTAGCGAAACAATTGCCCGTAAAAGAGCAGTGGTGATATATGCAGGAATCCTCCCTGACAGTTTCATTCCTTAAAATCATCTCGTACGTGATATTAAAACCTGATACGTCCAAAAGATTCTCCCTGACTCTTAAATGAATGTTATCCAGTGATCTGACATTCATTGTTAGAACAAGAATTTGCTGATTGCTGACAAGGTATGTAGGCTCATCGTTGGAACTAATAATACCAAAATCATATTTTCCAACTCCTGCTTTGATATGGCTTGAGTAGTAAGTGTAATCAGCAGCAGTTATGCCCTTTTTCATGTAGAATTGGGTGAAATACACGGATACTTTTGATCCTTGTGGAGCCTCGAATATCCATTGGCAATGAATTGGTACTTTGTATGGTTTGGGGAAATATGGAGTGTGAATGTAACCTTTTGGGTTTGTTATATAGCCCCCACATTGAGATTCTGAAAGAACGCTTCCGGTCGATAAAAATAAAATGAGTGATGATAGGAGGATATGCCAAATTCGGTTCGGGGACATTATTCCAGACGGTGGTGGAATCTGAAAATAAGAAAAATGTAAACAGTGAACATTTGAAAAATTTGTTTTCATGATAGTCACAATGAAAGAAAATTTTAAAAATATTGCTTATGTAAAATAATATTCAAATTTTGTTTTCTATATTATATTCTGTAAAATGAATTGGACAATAAATTGCTAACTTGAAAAATCTCGAAAGAAAAGACTTTCTTAGTTATGTCATACTTTTGTTTTCGATTATGGACGAGGCGAAATGAGATATGTATTGTTTAAATAAAAATAGCCATGTTTGTATGAAATATTTGCAAAGATGTAGAAAGAGTGTTTCAATTGATAACGAGAGATGTTGAATAAAAAATATTTCAGAGGATTTCAGAGTTTCATTAGTTTGGTTTTGATATCAATAGAATTACTAAAATGTAAAAATGTTTGTAAAAATTTAAGAATCCAAGGACATATTTCAGAAATTTTTCCATAACACAATTAATTCCTTATGCAATTGTTTCTGTAAACATATTTATTATGGGCATCATAAATTTTGGTTGTGTGAAAAAAATTTATTCCGAAGAGATAGATGCATAAATTTTAAATTAAACATTATTTGAGATCCATTCAATACATATAGATAAGGTATCCAATAACTCTTGCGACATCTTTTTTTAAAAATAAAAATGCAAATATGACATTTTTTTTGTGGTATTTAGATTTGTTGAGTACATTTTAGAAAAATATGCTAAAATTATATATAAAAAGAGAAAAATAAATTGTTATTACTAAAATCGGAAAAAATTGGTCAAAATTTACAAAAAATAACATAAATTTCTGGCCCATTCTGTACCAAAAGTTTATGAACAAATTTTCAATTTTTGAATTCTGATATGTTGCTATGATATTCATTTTTGAAATGACCTTCGAGACAAGAGATATTTTAATTTATAGAACAACTAGTGCTCTTTATCTTAATTATTATATGAAATTAAGTCTGTAAATTTGATGCTTAAAAAAAGAGAAGAGTTTTTTTTTTAATTACAACCTCTGATAATAAAGTTCGGTGTATGAAATCAAAACGGGTGATCTGGCAACGCTGGCGAAACAAAACGATGCTCATGCGTAGCGTCAGGTGTTGACCATCTGCCCCCAACGTTGATATGTTGAGCGTCCGTTGTCTTAAGTGTAAGACTTGTTTAACAAAGTGCTTGTTTAGTGCGTTGTTTCTTAACTGAGAAAAGGAAAATGAACGAACAAAAGACCAATTTCAAGTTTTATTTTAAGCTTGGCAAGAAACCCCCAGAAAATTATTTGATGCTGGTACGAGTTTATGAAGATCAAGCACTGTCTATCAAGTGTGTGTATGGCAGGTTCACCCGCTTTCGAGAAGGCCGGGAAAGTGTTCCTGACAAGCTCCGTAGCGAAAGACTTTCGATTTCCGTCAGTGATGAAAACATTGAAAAAGTGAGTAAATTAATCACGAAAGATAATCGATTAACCGTCCTCATGATAGCTGGCTGAGGGATTCTGCATGGTACGTTGAAATTTTGACTCATTCCATGAAACGTCTACGCAGGGTACGACTCCATTACACACAACAAGGTTCATGGTTTTTTGTTCACGACAATGCTCGCCCTCCCACAACCAATATCATCAAACAATTCCAGGAAAAAAAAGGGGTGGGGCAAATTGAACATCCACCATTCTCGCCAGATCTCAATCCTCCAGACTTCTTTTTCCCGCGACTCAAACTCGCTTTGAAAGGAAAGAGATTTGATGATATTTTTGACTTCCAACGAAACAAGACGAGGCTTTTGAACTCAATTTCAAAAGAAGACTTCTTGAAAAGTTGCCAGGACATGTATAGCAGATCTCAGCGGCGCATAGTTAAGGAAGGTGACTATTTCAAAGGACAGTAAGGTAAATTTATTTAGTATTTCATTTATGTTAATGTTACAGAACTATTTCCCGAACTTTATTGTCAGAGGTTGTATAACGCCTACGTCAGCTAGTCGATTTTTATAAATCGTGTTTTTATTGAATCTCTACTCAACAGAGGAAACTAATTGTGAAATTTCAAATTTGTAGATCTCAAAGTCAAAAACAAAGCGAACGAAGTTTCTTATGTATTTATTTATCTGTACCCTCATTTCTCTAATGAGTTGATTTCCACAAAACCCGTTCTTCTCAGACAGATCCCAAGTTACCAAAAGAAATGTGCCAATCAAGTTTTGGGTCTATGAGTACTCAAAGTGTATTTTAAACTTGGAATTTTTTCAATGACTCTCCCCCCCTCCTTGGTAGAGATTTATTCAAACCCATTCTTAGAGCATTCCTATTCAACAGAAGAAATATGCTTGGCAAATTTCAAGTCTACACGCCTAATAGTTCTGGAGATCTTGACATGAGTGAATGAATTAGTTGCTTTTGTCTTATCTTTGTCACTTGTATTTATTTCCGTGAAATTCTGGTATTCATGAAATAATATTCATTTATTTATATACCAATGTTAAAAATAAACTTATGTTTGAAAGATATGCAAAACAATTAGCTTTATAGGAGCAGTTGAGGAGGTTGAAATATTTTCACTTGTTAAGACTCATTATTTTTCATTTTAAGATATATATTTATTTTAGATTGAAATATAATTCATAAAAATATTATTCAAAGGATTTGTACTTAATGAAAAAGATAAAAGTACTTTAGTTAGTTAACATTTTTGCATGCGTATTGAATCAAAACCACATTAAACTGAAATGTTTGTAATGCAAATTATTGCGTCATTGAAATTGAAAAATACTTAATTAGGAAAAGTGTTTCAAAATTACCGAGGATAATATATGTAGAAATCAGAGCCCGTTAGTCTTTTATTGAGAATATATTATTAGATACATCATCGGAAGAGTTGCATTTAATCTTTATTATCTCCTTCGACTTCTTTTCCACTTACATTTTCACGAGTTTAGATTAAAATAACATGTGAATTCTAAGTATCGTAAGGTATTATTCTCACTCATATGTAAATAAAAGATTTCTTCAGATCCACTCATTATTGCATAAATATTTTTGTGCAAAACAATTCTTCTAAATAATTTTTATATCCTATCTCATATATTATTATCAATGTGCGTTCATAACTTTAATATAATATTATAAGATTGGTTAATATTATAAGATGCAGCGAGTTTTCCCAAAGTTAAAAATTTCAAAATAATGATAATAATTATAAGATATAAATTAAAATTTTTTATCATATTTTAAAGTTTCATAATTTGTTACAACACAAAAGACTAGCAACAAGGCTAATGCTAATAAATGGAATATACTCTGTTTCTTCTATACAATAAAATAATTACAGAAATATATTTCACGACAGTAAATAATTATCAATTTCTCATGATAAAGAGGCCATTCATGAAAAAAATATTTTCACACAATTATGGTTCTGGCTTTGAGAAAGAAATATCTTAAGATTCAGTATACATTCTAAAATAAATCATGGGTTCAAGTAAAATGAATAAGTAATAAGTAATTTGCAATTTAAATTTTCGTAGAAGATACTGTATTTTTAACAAAATTAAATCTCTATATATTTAAGCCCAAACGGAGAATAAAATGGAAGTTTATGAAAGTAGACATCTCAAGAAAAAAAAATCAGGAATTGTTTATAAACTATTAGAATTACCATTTTAAAATGTTGCAGAAGAAACGAATAAAAGTAATTTTAGTTATAAATACATTTCTTTGAGAATTCCCGTATTTTTATTTCCCAAATTATATTAATTTTCTTGATTACTAATTTTCATAATTACTTCAATTTTGATTGATTTTTATTTTTGTAAAACAATTTTTAGTCTGCTGCAGGTTAAATAAATAAGTTCTTTATATGGAATATTCTGCCAGAACCCTTTATAAAAAATAAAGAAATCACACACACACACACACACACAGTTTCACAAAAATCCTTTTAAAAAAAGACATCAAATAATGAAAGTAGCATATGATTACAGAATCATAATTTTTTTTACAAAAACCTTTGTAAACAATTTATATTTATATATTTAGAGCATATTATCATCACAGATGGATTTTATTTTTAAAAAAGTATTGTATTTTGCTTAATTAAAGTCAACCTATCCAAAAAAAACCAGATATAATAAGACTAACCTGACAAGATGAAAGACTACATTCATGCAGTACATGGAAATCAACAAAAAGAAACGTTCACCCTTAACTTATTGAATGATCCTTTCTTATCTTTATACTTTATCTACAGCTATTGAGAAAATTGTCTATGAACGCAGACACCTGCAATCTATTCGAAAACAATTCACACGGTGTCAATATTGAATGGATAAGACTGATATAAAATAAAAGTGAAATATATTTCCAAAAATTATTATTTATAATACATAGTACATCTATTTTATTGAAAAAAGTATTTAAAATAAAAATGATTCAACTTTTTTTTTCATTCCTCACAATAACATAATAAAAAAATTACAGCACATACCCATATAAACTATTACTAATTATATTAAGGTATCCGAACACGTTCTGAGTACTTTTTAACAAAATAGCATACTAAAACATTATAAATGCTCTTTTAGGACTCAATACCAATAAATATTACTATTTAACTATCAATATTTAAAATAAATTGCCTGAATTTTACAAAAATCAGAAATATAAGTGAAATTTTAGCAATATTTTTGAAAAACTTCTAAGCAGTTAGGGAAAAAGTAATAAACATATATTAGTAAAAGTATTACGAAAACAAACTAGATGCATTTATCTAGAAAATGTACAAAAATTTTCATTTTTTATTAAAATTTGAAAATTTTGGAGCTGATTGAGTAAACATTATAAGAAATGTTACACTTTTTATGTGACCATTATTTAAATAACAAGCCATAACTCAAAAGGTATTCATAAAATGAGAAATATTTTAGTGCATTCTCTAGAAAATAACATAAATATCAGGTTGAAAAGGTTTTATAGAAATACATTCGTAATATTTTGAGTTATCAGACTCGCCATGATAGATTTTGAGCAGTTTAAATGCCCACTTCTGGTAGATCAAAAACCCATTTCCGGTTTTTCCAACTTAATAAAATTGATTGTAACGTGGCCTCTAGGTAGCGTAGAAACAAAACAAAGTATGTTTCGTAAAGTCAAAAGATAGCTCTATTCCATAAAATAAAAAACAAAAATATGTCTTGTGACTGAATTTGGTCATTTTCAACGTGTTCGGATACCTTAAGACAGTTTTATATATACAAGCATTTTATATTAAACTAAACATTATACTGCATCTAGGATATTTTCTATTAATGAAGCTACGGAATTATCACTCGGAAAAAGAAGTATTTAATTTTGGACGAAAATGTCCACAAATCGATATCAGTTATTCCAAAAAATACTTGATAAGTTTCGCGTTTCTGCTATCTATCACCGTATATACCACATATAAGTGTTGTCTTTAGTAAAGTTCCCCGTATGAAAAGATATTTTATTAAAAAATAAAAAGCTATTTTTTTTAACCTTTTGAATGTCATAAATAACTAAAAAAGGAAGTTGTATTTTAATATATATCTATATAAGATAACATAATATTTTCATTTTGTTGTGTTTTTGCTAAGAAAATTATCATAATTAATTATTGTATTAAGTATGAAATTGAGTAGTTTTAATTTTTATGTTAGCTAATTTTGAACGCAACCAATCGTATAAGATTTTTTAATTAGAAGAAGAAGAAATAAAATAAAGAACAAAAATATTTTTCTTAAAATAAAAATGCTCAAAATAATGCTCGATTAAATCCAAATAAAAAAATACAATGAAAAGGGCCTACTTTTAAGTTAGGGGCCAGGGCCTCAAGAAGTCTTAAAATGTCCCTGCCTATATGCCGTAAATGGTAAACTATTTACAGTATAGTAAACTATTTACAGTATGGTAAACTATTTACAGTTCGGTAAGCGAATGATAGCGCTACGTGGGTAGTCTAGTGGTTAGAGCATCGGACGCCAGACTGGAAGGCCTGAGTTCGATGCCTGATGCCACGAAATACTCACCGAGTACAAACGGAGCACGTGATCGTTAAATCTGTGGATCCGAATGGTGTCGCATCTATCGTGAGCAAAATCGTGCTGTCACCTTCATGGGCTCAAAGCTTAGGCTAATGGCAGACGTATCTCTAGCCCGTTGCCATGATGAATTTCGTGGGCCTCTATCTGACAACGTCAGACAGGTGGCATAAGCAACAGTAAATGAGTGGTGGGGCCACATTTGGATATTGTAGCAGCCCACAAGCAAACTGTTTTAAAAGGGAACCAGGACATCATATACTTTCAAAAAATCGATTTTTCAATTTTAGTTCTAAAAAATAGTGCATATTTTTCTGAACCTAAAAATGTATAATACTTATATGTTTGTTGATAAAATTGTCCTAAAATATGAAAAATAAAAATGTAAACAAATGACCACGCCGCTTTTGGCCCTTAGTTTTTTCACTTTTTTCTCAAAAGCATATTTTTTTGCATTTAGGTACATTTTTTTTAAAAAAAAGTATTGCACTATAAGATTCCAAATTTTTTATACTTCTATACAAGATGCCTATGCATATAGTGAACCTAATTTTTTTTCTATTAAAATAGTGCCTAATTTTTTAAAAATGGTTTTATGCATAAAAAAAAGCAAAAAAATAGAAATTTTCCAAATTTCAAAGTTTATAATTTTTTAAAAAAACTATACTAAGTTTTCACTAAAAAAATAGGTTCACTGTATTTTGTGCATTGTTTTATATATGTGTAAAAAAGATTTTGCATAAAAAAAAGATACTTTTTAAAAAATGGTACCTAAACATAAGTATGCATTATGAGTTCTCAAAAATTATGTGTTACTTAAATGAAGTGGGGGGAAAAAAACCTTTTGAACTAAAAAGTTATTTTTGTAGTTCTACAGAATAATTAAATTATCTTTATTAAGAACGTAAAATATCTAAGCTCTATTGAAAATTTTAAAAGATATATGTCTCATAAACAAAGGGTCTTAATTTTGGCATTTTACACTTCCGAGCATGTCCTGGTTCCCTTAAAGTTATTTCTTTCACTATTTTCACTAAAAATTGTAATCTTTTCTATTGAAATTTCAATAAGAAGTGAAACAAAATCTAAATTATAATAAATGTCTATCTTCTTTTTTTCTGCAATATTTTTTGTTTATGATTGTAGTGAAAGAGCATTCATTGGTGAATGGGAGTTAGAATAAAGATCCACCACAGTCAGAACAATTCTAGTTTATTATTTCTTACTAAATTTCTACAACCTAGGGTAGAGAATGTTCCTTTAATTAAGTCTAGGAGCTAAAGCACGGTAGAATATGTATTTAATAATTGATAAGATTCAAATAACTTACGTTTAGCACTCTTTGATTACTTACAGTCTGAATTACCGTAATTCCTTTCTCAGCAATTTGACCTCTGGTTGATATTATTCAATTATACTTATTGACACAATTGTCAATTAACAAATCTTTAAATATTAAGCAATTAGTCATCGAACCCCTCTCAACTAGCTTTACACAACTCACACACTAACTTCAATCAACTTACACCTAACCTCTCTCTCTCGAATCAAAAAGTTAATGGTTAAATATAAGCCTTCATTTATACATAAACCATGTCTTTTTGTTTCGGGAGAAAGTTTTCAATACAATACTATTTAAAGAGAGAGAGAGAAATAGTGTTTCCCAAGAGGATTAGTAGAATGTTCGCGGATAGACCTGTTACATGATTAGATCTGGTTTAATCTCCCTCCCCTCGTCATTCATAGTTAAAAACTCTTTTTCAAATGCACGCACATATTTTGAAATATTCATAGCCGAGTCGCATTACTATTGACCATAAAACCTTTGGAGTTCTTGAGAATTAGATACTAAAATTAAATTATGCATTGTGCTTTTGCATTGGTAGTGAAGTAGAACTGAAGTGAGCAATTCTTACTCGCAAAGCTATTTAAATAGATAAATTATTGAAGATTTGAGGGAATTGTATAGTTCCACGAACAAGTGGTAGTAATGATTCTAGAATTAAGTCAATGTTATTCCCATTTTGCAAATTTGCATCCATCTCTCAAATTTGATGAACATTTTTAGGTATAAAGGCACATTAGACTTTATAAATCAATTTTTTGTAAAAAAAAAATCAATATTATTTTTTCAATTATCAGGAAATATTCAATGTTTCAACATATATCGATGTTCAAAATATAACAAAAAATATCTTTAAATGATTTCTGAGATATGCAACTTTTTTAAAATTTTAATTGTACTGAATAATTGATGCTGTAGGGGTTACAAGATTCAGTCAACACTGTCAATATCCTGTTATAATATTCATTTTATGCATAAAAATAAAACTTCTCCGATTTTTTTCATATTTCTTTTTTTTTTAAATTTAAAAAAAATATATTTATGTTAAAATATTTAGTTTTTTTCCTTAAGAAACTAACGGATTTTTTTATATTCTTTTGTTTTTTAATATTTTCCCTACCCTTAAACACAAAACAAGTCTTCTAGCGTATAATTACACATCTGTAGAGAATATTTGCTCAAATTTTCATTGCAATTGGGAAAATTGTATCGCGCAGGAAACATTTAAAAGTTATTGAAGTGACAAAAACTATAAACTTCCCCTATATAAATGTTTTTATGTGGGTGAGGTTTATAAATCCTCAATCACATTTGATAAAAGCTATTATTGCAATAAATAAGGGATACTTTGATATTTATATGTTATAAACTGATTTTCTTTATGGTGTTACAAAAAACATACCTAATTTTCAGAAATAAACAGATATTAAGTAGTAAAAGAAGAATTGATTTTGTAATGTAATCATCTGAAATATGACTGAAAATACAATTTAAAGTCATACAAATTTTATAACTTTTATGCAACAAATGTAAATGTAAAATAATATGAATAATAAAATATGTCTGCTTGACAAGATGCCAAAAAATGCGTCGTCGAACAAATGTTCGAATTGAAATAGCATAACTTTTAAAAACACAATTGTGATTCTTAAAACTTTTTGCTTTCAGTAGCAGTGTGACTGTCAGTATTGTTAATAAGCTAAAAGTGAAAAATCGAAAAAATGACCGGATTTTTCTATTTGAAAGTCCATTGTGTACCTCTAAATAACACAATAATCTGAATCATATTCGGAAATATCTAATTTGAGTTTTTAGAACAATTATATTTTTAATCAACTACAAAGAATTAATTTTTTTCTGCGAATATTTCGCGCAATAAAATTCGAAATATTTCTTTTAAAGTTGTGGATCAGAACAAATGATTTGCAATTATTTTTCTAAAAACAACATAATTTTATTTTTTATCCTACTGATAACTTCATAATAATATTAATAATTTAAAAAAGATTGACATAGCGTGTTTACAATTTGATTGTAAATTAAACCGTAAATATACACAATCCTTCAGCTTTTGAACACAATATTTCGTTTTTCATTAAGCTGATGCATATAGCTCAAATAAGTTAAATATTGTAAAAAAGTCACATATATACGTTTTGATTTTCCCTTTTTGAAGTATAAAATTTAATAACGGATTCAAACATATATCAAAAGTATACAACTTCTCCTATTATGTTAATATCATTAGGCTGATCATATTGAGTTGGATTTTAAGTAAGAAGTTGCAAATTAAGGGGACACAGTACGATTCAATTGACAAAAATCGGTCAAAAAAAATCAAAAATAATTTTTTTAGCCTAAATTATTTTTTATACTTTTATACAAATGCACAAA
>BMAO01024719.1:0-15996 GCA_019973975.1 Trichonephila clavata
ATATGCATATTATCATTAGAGAAACTAGAATTATTATGAATTTAAAAAAATTAATTAATTAAATAAATAAAAATAAAAAATTAAATTAAGAAAAAAAGTAATTTTATTTAATTTTAGAATAGGGAGGTAACTGTACCTATTTAAGAGAAATGATAAATTTATAATAATAAACTATTAATATTCTGTGGAATTTTAATCCTTACTAAAGTGCTGTTTGATAAAACTGCAACACCATGAAGGAATCATCAGAATTAAATGAAATTTAATGCACATACTTTTTGTATTACTACAAAAAATGACGAAATTTTCAAAGGAAAAAAACAATATTAAGTATCCGAAATCAGTATTTGGTTTAGCCACCAAGCGCTGCAATAAGTGTTGGTATACGACGGGCATGAAATCAAACAGATTTTGAATGTCTGCTTGTGGGAGAGAATTCCATATTGCATGTACGCACAGCAAATTTTGTCTTTTGAAGCTGCAGGACGCGGATCACGAACGAAACTCCAAAAAACCAAATCCCACACGTGCCCAATAAGCGATATATCCGGCGAACAAACAGGCCAAGGAAGAAGTTGCATGTGTTGCGCTGAACAGAAGTCTCGAACAGTCTTTGCAACATGTGGGTGTGCATTATTATGCTGAAAGATAGCTCCAGGGATGCATTAAAGGAAGGGAAGGACTTCCCGGATATGCCTGGTGCTATTGAGATTACCCTCAATTCGTAGCAAATTGTATCAGCCATGATACGAAATCGCAACTTAAACAATAACTTTAGGTGTTAGACCACTATGTCGTTCGATAACGCACTCTGATGGCAGCGTTCATTGGAATAGCGTCTAACACGAATGCGGCCATCATGGTCTCACAAATTGAAGCATGATTCATCTGAAAAGACAACATGGTGCCAGTCAGCTTGCCAGGCTCTATGCTCATGAGCCCACATACGCAGCCATCGATGGTTTGCCGTGAAGGGGATCTTGTATAAAGGCACCCTTGCACGCAATCCACTGTGCAGAAGACGACAACGAATTGACGAAACCGACATTAGTACACTTGTAGCAGTAGACCAAAGTGCTGCCAACTGCTTGAAGGAAGCTGTACGGTCATTCATCACCATGCGGAGCAGGTGTCGATCGTCGCGCGCTGACGCCACCTTCCTTCGTCCACTGCCAGTTTTTCGAGTTGTTTGGTGCTCGTTGGTCCATTGCTTCCAAACTCGCATCACTGTGGAACTGTTCCGCTGCACAGGAGCTCCTATTGCGCGATAGGAAAATCCTCCTTCTTGAAGGCCGATAATCCTCCCCCGATCAAACTCCGTAAGTTGTTGGAATTTCTCCTTGTTTCGTGGAGGCATACTTAGGTCTCACTAAACGTTCGCCACTAACAAATAATCATTAATTATTTTCAACGTCCCGCTGCAGTCCTCTTTTTATACGCTTTCAGCATCAGTTCAGAGGGAGCTGCGCACGCCACTCATGCACGGTGCCTCTGAAACTATACTATTTTACATAACATCCTATAATTTATATTTGCTGCAAAGTTCATTTAATTATGATGATTCTTTCAAGTGTTGTATTTCTTACAAACAGCAGTGTATTTCGAATTTCTTTATTCAAATAACTATTAATAAATTTAATTTGGTATTTTTGAACTAAGCAATGTTTATTAAAATATTTATTAGTTTTTAATTTTTTCTGTTTTTTGTAAACTAGAAATTTATTGTTTTGTATGTAATTAATAACAATATTTCTGAATATGCGTTATATATAGATATATGCCATTTAATACGACGTATAATGCGCACTTCTAACACAAAAAATAAGATCGAATTTTAGGGGCGGGAGTAAAACGCACGGTATAAAAATGAGAGCTTTAAAAATAAAAAAAAGGCTAGCATAAGTAGAAATTTAGACATGTACATTTTACGATAGATTTTACGATGTTTATTTAAAAGAAATAATATACCATATGAACTGAAAGGGTTGCAGTTCTAGAAGCATACTATTTTTTCAAAAACCTGGATAGTACCAGGAATAAATTATTACAATATATAAGAGCATTGCTCACCTACATTTCAGGTTTCTTCGTAAAAAAACGGGTGTGCGTTATACGGCGAATATATCTAAAAATAAAAAAATTCAGCTTGAAAGTATAGACGAGCGTTCGTTATACGCCGGATATTACGGTATATATATATGTTACCGTGAAAGAGACCGAAATTGGAGAATGTCGACTTTCACCGGTGAATGTCGACAAACACCAAATACGTCGGTGAAAGATCGAATATTTCATTACATACTTGGACATTCGGACCCTCACCGGTGTATGTCGACAATCACAGATATGCTCTGGTGGATGTCGAAAACAAGTCCCTGATGGCGACCGTGGTAGTACAGGTAATCGAAATGTGTTAGTGGTTGTTGTTGGAATAGAAGACTCCGACTTCTATAAACTTGCGAATGAAAATGGTACCCTCAAGCAGCTTTACACACGTAATCAGTTCGAAATTTGTAAAGAAAAGCTCCTTTCCATAGATAAGATTTCTTTTCAAGAAATTTCGCTGAGAGAAGCAGCTGCAGCTAATTCGAGAAGCGGTGGGCAAGGCTATACACGCTGTCATTGCAAAAGGAAGTGTTCCACAAATAAATGCAGTTGTAAAAGCAAGGGCCTCTTGTGCAATTCAAAGTGTCATAATAGTTTAAGTTGTTGCAATAAATAAGATTGGATTCACATAATTTAGTAAGTTTTTTTATTACTATTATTTTATTTTCTCATTTAGAACGTACTGTATAATTAAGTAAGTTTTTTACTTCTATTATTTTCCTTTCTCATTTTGAATGTACTGTATAATTAAGTAAGTTTTTAGCTTCTATAATTTTCCTTTCTCATTTTGAAAGTACTGTGTGTTTTAAGTTCTTAGTTATTCCTCTCAGAAAGAGAGGCGAAAAATTTATCACGACTGAATTACGGAGAAAAAAATATAAATCTCGGACATGTTTAACATTTAGCATTAGTGCATGGTGAATGTCGACATTCACCGATGAAAGTCAGAAATAAGGGTATTTAACAAACATTTTGGGCATACCCCAAGCGACTATGTGTTTGTTGACATTCACCGGTGAATGTCGACATTCTCCAGATTTCGGTGTTTCACCGTAACATATATATATGTAATAATCCCCATTTAATTATTCGTAATAACTTTTAATTACCTTTGGTCCATCCCTTCAGAACCCACATTTTAGTAATAAGTTAGCCAGCGCCTAACGAGAGTATTTTAAACTACATCTATCCACCCACTCAGATCATGTGAATTGAGCCGCTTATATATACCCCGAGATTCCTGGAGACCGCCTCTTTCTCTTGTCTGTCTTCAACATGTAGCCGGCTGCAGCTTGGTTTGTGCTTTGTGTTTATGTATTTTTGTTGTGTGTGTATGTGCCTTCGTGATCACGTCCATATGTGTGTCTACATGTTCAGTGTGTAATAAACAATTATAACTAACCCCAAGACTGCCTCCTCGATAATATTAAATATGCAACATCAATCGTCAAAAATAGCGATCATATAAAGAATACCTTTCAACGGTCATCCTCTATTACACACACACACACACACACACATATATATATATATATAATTGTATTTAAATAAGCTGAAAATTATTTGTTATAAATGCAAAATGTATCAAGTTCTGAAAGTAAGAAATATATTAAAATTGCTCTATTTTTATTTTTTGAGAATATTTGTTAATCTAGATATGGTCCGAACGTAGTAAACATACTAATAAAAAAGATAAAATTATAGAGGAAAAATAAAAAATGTATTTTTAAATTCCTAAAATGGATGACAAAGTCACTGGTTTAACACTTCCTAAATATTGAAAATTATAATTATCTGCTAAATGGTTTATATTTTAAAAATCCTACTCCATTGTATTGTGTTAGCAATAAATAGTTCATTATAACTAACGTAGTTTTTAAGAAAACAACAACAACAATGAGTTTATATTAAAGAAAAAATAATGAATAGCTTTTCTGAATTGGATAAATACAGTTTTCTTAGCTACTTACTGATTATCCAATTCCATTTTCAAAATTAATGGGAAAAAAAGCCTAAAACACATGTTAATTGTTAGATGTGTCCCTAGATTTGCTCAGACTTCAAGCAGATTAGTGCAAAAAACAGAATGATCGTTGGATTTTTTTCGTTTTAACAACTGTATTTCAAATTTTATAACAAAACCCTTTTTGTAAGTGTTTATGGTAATAGCATTTTATAATTACTGCATTATTATTCAAACACACAAAAAATTAAATAAGTTAAATGAAATTATGCACATATTACAAATCATGATTATTTCAGAGGGAAAATATGCAGTTCATGTTCTATTTGTTTTGATACTTCAACCCCTCGTCTTCCTGGGGAAAAAACACAAAAATTATCCAGATCATTTTAATACAGTCGTCAAATAGAGGTTGCTCTCAATAATTCTTCCAATTTCCATCATGATTTTAAAAAAATATATCACTGTCAATAGCTTATAGGACACTAAATTATATCGCGTTGTTGGAATGATTAAGAAAATTATGATAATAGATTAATGTCTCTAAAGTAGTGCTTCTCAAACTTTCAATATTGGGCTCTCAATTTCCAATCATAATTTTCCTAGCCCTCCCCGTACGATAACAATACGTTGAATGCAATAAAAATAAACTTTGAAGCTAAAGCTACAATCATAAGACTTACAAATTATCAAAGTAAATATTATATTTTGTCCATGTTACTTTTAGATAAAACATATTTTTTTAAGCAATAGTATAAATATTTTATTTTTCCTTCGAAATTCTTAAATTGAAACCGATTGCAATAAACATGCAACGCGTATCTTTAATATGTTAGAATGCATTTTTTGTTTTTCTTCTTTTCACTAAATTAATAGTTTATTTTATTTTCGACTTTTCGATATGCTCGCGCCTCCCACGTAGAGTCTTCATGCCCCCTCCTCCCGGAAAATCGCGCTCCAAAGTTTGAGAATCGTTGCTCTCAAGCAATGTAGCTTTAGCAAAACATTTTTCAGGCATGTATTGTACAATATTTTGTATACATTTTTTTTAAAAAATTATATTTATTTCTAAAAAATAAATTTTATATGATTTAATTTATCAGAAAAATATCAAATCAATATCACATGAAAGTGAAAAGTTTATTAAATTACACAGTTATGAAATAATTTACATTGATCTTTGAATTATTAAGCCAAAATTCAATATATATTTAGAAGAATTTAATAACTACTGAAATAAATAAATAATTTTGTTCATTTTTTTGTAAAATATCACTCTAAGGGTATTCTAACTGAAATTTGTGATCATTTGTTAAAACATTTCAGGGACTTGCAATAAAATACGTTAATGTCGTAATAAAAAACTTTAGCAATTAAGTCTAATGTTCTTTGATTAATAAGCTACTAAAATTTTTAGCTGCCCTGAATTATTTTATGTTAATAGTAATTCATAAAATATTAATAAGTCTCTAAAATATACCTAGGAACTTCATAAATAACTAATTATTTTTCATATTTTTAGAGTTAAAGCCGTATCTGTTTCATAATTTCCAATAAAAATATTTTCTTGGAAAACGAATACAAATTTTCGTATAAGGGGCATTTCACATGTGAAAATAAATTATTTAAAACTTATATAAATCTTGACACTTTCTTTAATTTGAAAATCTTATATAACTAAAATAACAATTTTAGCATCAATTTCACGATTCTTTAATTTTAAAAGGGACGAATACTTGATATAATGCATATTTGGTTTATGCATTATCATTTTTTAACATACAGAATAATTCGTTTCTTGTTTTCTGAAATTTATTTCAAGCACGAGTATTTTTTTTAAAAAACTTTTTATGAATTTCCCTTAAGGAATCCGATGACATGCGACAACTTTTTTTAAAAAAAATGCAGATATGAAGATTTTTTGTGGTATTTGAATTTGTTTAGTACATTTTGAGAAAAATATGCTTAAATTAAGAAGAGAAAAATAAAAATTTATTAATGAAATGGGAACAAATTGGTAAAAATTTACAAAAAAAAATAACATAAACGGGGCCCATTCTGTAGCAAAAGGTTATGAAGAAATTTTCAATTTTGAGTTCTGATGTGTTGCTATGTTATTCCTTTTTGAAGCAACCTTCAGGATAAGAGATATTTTAATTTTTACAAAAACTAGAGCACCTAGTCTTAAATATTATATGGAATTGCTCGAAAAAACAGTGATTATATTAACATAAGGAACTGTATATTTTGTAATTAAACAGTTATTGATAAACCTGAAAGTTAAAACACTATACTGTTATACAGAAAATACACAAAAAATTTCATTTAATTGTTTTCAAAACTTTTTTGCTATCGCTGTCCCCGTTCGAGCATTAAAAAAAACGCATTTCGAATAAAACGCGTTTCAAAGTATCGCATCTTGCTTAAATTAATGGCATCTGCTTTTTCTAAAACACTTTTAGTTTTTGTTCTAGTGAATAAACTTGGTATTTTTATAAGGCCAATAAGATGGTATGTAAAATAAAATCATAAAAAATTTTGTTAATTTTAGGAAAAATTCACAATTTTAGGATAGTTGTATTTTAAAGTAATATTGATCGTACGGTATATGCTAAACTTTAAAAAAAAATTTTTTCTAGAAATATTTAAAGTTTTACTTCTAGAAATGTTTAAAGATTAATTCTAGAATTTATTTTAGTTTTATACATTGTTCATAACATATTTAACACTCACGTATTTTTAATAAAAATGATAGAATAGTATTCTTGCCTTTACTGTTTAAAATTATGAATATTTGGCAATTTACTGATTTTTTTTTTAAACTCTTACGAATTATAACATATTTTTTTTATTTAAAAAATATGAATTTTTCTTACATAATTTATAATTTTTAACTACTATAACCGTACTCATTAGATAATTCAACTGTAATTAATTACAATATGGTTAAATTTAAGGTATCCGAGTACTTTAAAATACATTTAATGTAAAAAAAAATAACTTAAATGTAAAAAAACTTTTTTAAGAACAAGCTTTTATTTAAACGCGCTAAAAAGAATAAAATAAACTTTTCCTTTAAAACTTTTTTTACTATCAACTTATAACGTCATTACACAATTTATATGATATAAAAGCTTGTCGCAATATTTAAGTACTCATATTTACTTAGTTTGAATTTTTAAAAACCAAAATCAATCAGGTCAAGTTATTTATTTTACTTGTTTATCTACACAGGTAAATCTCGCGACAAGCTTTTATATCATATAAATTGTGTAATGACGTTATAAGTTGATAGTAAAAAAAGTTTTAAAGGAAAAGTTTATTTTATTCTTTTTAGCGCGTTTAAATAAAAGCTTGTTCTTAAAAAAGTTTTTTTACATTTAATTTATTTTTTACTTTTTAGTTATCGCTGGACAGGTTTCTCAGCCTGTTCAACTCATTGAACGCTGGTTCGCCATCCCTGGTTTAGCTGAATTAATTCTCGCAAAATGGTATTAGACTAAAAACACAATTTTTTTAAATCGGCATTTTTAAGCAATTCTTTCAATCTTCATGCAGATTTTGGCTAACATTGTTCTACACACGAAAAAAAAAGGTTTAGTGAGATTATCTTCCTAAAAGACAAAGTTATTAAATGTTTAATTAAAATTTTGACTATTTTTGAAAAACTTAAAGAATATATTATTTATTTGAAATATTTTGAAGATAAGAGATGTATTTCTCTAACATATTAGAAGAAAATTTTAATTGTTTATTAAAAACTTCAAAAGGCATTTAAATATTTGTATTAATCAATAAAATGCTTAAGACTAAAAACGCATTTTGTAATCAAAAAAGAAAGTTTTATCAAATAATGATAATTTTTTGCTGGACATTGAATATCTTCTACGTAAGAATCAATTTTTTTTTAATTGCTCGGATCATCTTTAGAAGCTTGATTTTGAAAAAATCAATAATTAAATTCAAATAAAATTAACAGATTCTATTTGTAATTAAATTTAAGGACACATGTCGTAGTGTGTGTTTAGATTACTGGTGATAAAATGAGGTATATTTAAATTACTCGTAGGCTTAAAATTAGAAAATTTCTTTAAAAAATTACTTCATTTTATTGTAAAATTATTTTTTTTAATCGAAAATATATTGCATTTCTAGATAATATTTTTCTCTTATTGTTTTCCTAGCGGATTCCTTTTTGATGGGTAAGATACATTAAAAAAATGATCTTTCCGATTCTGTAATTATTTTTTGTCTGAGTTTCATAGATTAAAGTTAGATAAATTATTTAAAGAATTTCTTCAATACTCCATCTCAGTTTAACTTGGCAGCGTTGAGAAAGGTATACAATGTACCAATCTACTTGAAAAATAGCTCTACTTTTTTGTTTTGAATTTAAATCCAAGGAAATAGATAGAAATTTGTAAAAAAATTGCATACGTTGTAGAAATTAGATTGTTTTTACGTTGTAGAAATGTAATTATTTTTTAAACAAAGTTAATTAATACTGTCAATAGCGCAACGTTATGAAATTCCAGTTTGGCTGAAAACCGATTTTTGACGCCAACTTTTGTCATTGTTGTAACAATAAAATTATTACAACAATGCAGATATATCCAAGTTGGCGTCCAAAACTAGTTTAACGTTTTTAATTAATATCTTTTTAATTAATTGCAATATCGGAATATAAATGGTCAAAACATGCATTGTCATCCAAACTAATCGTGTATACAAAATTTCAGCTCAATGGAGGAAGATATCAGCTTCAAAATTGAGTTGCAAGATTCCACCCGAACAAATTACATACATACATACATACATACATACATACATACATACATACATACATTGTAAGTTAAATAAAAGCTTTTAAAAAATAACTTAAATGCTTTGAGGTTTCATTTATAAAAAAATTATTAGGTTTATTAAAATATTTTTTAAATTTATTTATTTATTAGTACAACATTTCTATCTGTTTTACTAAGAGCGATTGATAGGAATTGCAATACCGGACCAAAGGTTCAATACCAGTATTCTGTATTTCTTAGAATTTAATACCAGGATACCGGCTTTAATACCAGTATTAGACATTTTAGAAAAAGAAAGAAAACAAAGGTGTTTCTTTGTTTTACTTGCAGTTTCATTAGAGAGTATAAATATCACAAGAAATAGTTTGCAACTTATAAATTAAAACAGTATATAAGGAATCACAAAAAAATAAATAAATAAAGGAACATCTCATTTATTTAAATCACAAAAAAGGGCTGTTGTTACTATGTTGTCGCCCATCCGGTATAGTGGTTAGCGACGCTGACTGCTGCGCCGTAAGCCCTGAGTTCGAATTCCGGAGAAGGCATGGATGTTTGTAAATGTATAGTGTCCTCGCGGCAGGGGGGTACTCTAAATAGCCGTCGGTGAGGCTAGTTGAAGGGGTTGGTGGGAATCTTTTGAGGTTGGTGGAAGAGGAAGGGAAGGGGAGGCTCCTGACCACTCCCAGGGTGTTTTTCCTCAAAATTGGGGTGGAACTGAGTCAAACCATACTGTCACCTACATGGTGCTCAAAGCTACGGCTAACGACAGGTGTACAATCTAACCCGATGCCATGATAAATTTCGTGGCCCTCGATCTGACTACGTCAGACAGGTGGCATTAGTGACAACACAAAAAGGGCAAAAATCATTTTTCAGTCTATCGTACTATTACAAAATTTTAAACTGTCCTTAATGTTTTAAAAATGTTTGAAAAGTGTTCTTAAAAAACACAATGCATCAATTGTACTGTCATTAAGCCTTGAACATAATTTTGTGCACAAATTACCAGCTGTCCAAAACGCTCTTTCGACATCTACGCTAGTTGTGGTACTGTTAGCAATGCGCAATATACTTTTCCCAAGTATTTACCTCTAAATCACTCATCTTCAAATAAATCGATTTTTCGTCGGATGATAGTGGATATAGCTAATTTCTGTACTGTATTTTGGTTTGTTGAAATTTTTCTAGCTGTCGCTAATTCTAATTTTTGTTCAAAAGACAGTTCCTTTTCACTATTGACATTAGTGTCATCATCGTCTTCGATAACTGTACCGAATTCTTCAGTATGTGGATTGGTTAGTGGATAAAAAATTTTACTATAAACTTGATTTGGTTAGCCTTTTTTCTTCTTAACTCTAGAACATTTTTACATTGTGCCATCTTATTCTTTTCATCATATAAATAATGAAACCAACCCGAAGTATTATCAACTGATTTTTTTATGTTCTTTAAAGTTATTCTTATTCATTATTATGGGTTATTATTCATGAATATATATATATATAATGAATCTGAAAAACATTTTGAGAACCCTAAAGTGTGATACAATATGTGAATAACAAACTCACCACTTTGGAAAATATTGAAATTTTCCGCATTTTTTTCACAAGTACAACCTCAGTTTCTCAGTTACGAATATTAGACGACCAATCCTGTACAAGTGCAGTATCGCTCTGAACTGTAATATTACAGTTTTGGCTTTGGATGATTCAGATATTTTATAACTTATCTTGATTGTACGATGCAACTTTGTAATTTTCCCCGTTAGGGAGACATTTTAGTAATATGTGTTGATGGATGAAGGAAGGCAGATGAGCTTGGTTATGTTATTCCTCTTTCAAAGAGAGCTAAATTAGGAGTAGTTTTTTTAGTTCTACATCTATATTTTTAAGTTCAGATTAATAGTATTGTATTCCGTTGTATCTGGCAATGAAAAAATCAGATGATGGATTTAATGATTGCCTTAGAATTGTAGAAACAGCTATGAAAAATAAGAACAACGGAATGAGCGGAATACAGAGTTTAACATCTTCATCTTCTGAAATAAAGTTAAAATTATTTCATTTATAATATTTTTTAATCATGGTGCAATAATTACTATACCATAAAAACAAAAACTTATTCTATTTTGCTATGTTGGCGATCCCTTAACATATAGTGGAAACAATTTTAAAAATTTCTAGTCAATACCGAAAAACCGGTATTCATAGTTGTTAATACCGGTATTTCGAAACTGTAAAAATGGCTCAAAATACCGGTATTCGGTATCCCGGTATACCGGTATTGCAATCCCTAGCGGTTGCAACTAGGGTTTGTAATCCCGTGCAATATTTTCAATCCCGAGATTTCAGGATTACTTTATCCAAACCCCGGGATCCCGGGACCAATAACAAGATTAGGACTGAACTATTTATGAGTAATACTTGTACATTAGCATGGTTGAAATTACATAATAAAACTGAAAACATAATTAAAAATTGGTTTAATATTATTATTTATTGAAACAAATCAAGACAAAACTTAATTCATTATAAAAAAATAATAATTAATAGTACATAATGAATTCACTAAAAATAGTATCATTTGAATTCGTTAAAAATTGATCCATTTGAATTCAAAATCGATATGTTTGAAATTTTCCAAATTCTTATAGTAAATTTAAAACATAATAAGAAGCCCCTATTTTTTATTTTCATTGAAACACTATTTTTTATGTTTATTATATTTAGAATTGATAACTGCATGGTAAGACATTCTAAGGAAGTAGATTTTTCAAAATTAAATGATTAAGTTTGGACTGAACCTTTTTCCGACAAGCTCACACATACCTGTACACTGCATGTACAAATGATAGAATGGATTTACATAAATTTTCGTCTAAAAAATTTTTCTACTTATACAACTCTCATAGAAAAAATATATACTTGCCTTTTTTAAAAAATCTTATTAATATATAACACTAGAAATTAATTATAATAACACTAAAATTAACTCTAATAAAAATACTCAAAAATCAGACTTTAATTTTTTAAATAACAATAATAAATGCATTGTATATTTCACAGTCCAATAAAATTCTGTTTTTTAGCTTCCTCAAAAAATATCTTTTCGAAATACTTTTAACGACAATTGAATATTAATACATGCAGTTGAATTGGAAAAAAATATATAATGATAACAAAATAATATTACTAAATTTATCTCTCTGTCTATTAAAAAAAATGAGAAAACATTTAACAACTCACCTATAAATGAGTTAATTCACAAACTTTAAATATTGAGAAAGAATTTTGAAGAAATACCTCTTCGATGCTCCAAACAAACAGCTTAAAAGAACTTACTTATAATAAAATAATATTACTCTCAATTTATCTCTTGATATATATAAAAGAGAGAGAGAGAGAATTAAAAAAACACATCTTGTATATTGACTTAAATTGGTAATTCAGAAAAATTATTCCTAATTGATGATTCAGAAAGGAAAAATCAAAATTGATTAATAAAAACATCAAACAAATGAGTCACATTTTTTTTAGTACTGAGGAATAGCAAAGAATGTTGCGCAATATCTTATTTAGGAAATGAAAGCTCTCTATATACATTTTAATGAGAAAAAAAAATTTCAATACATAATTTAGGCAAAAATTAAATCCCGGGATTAGTTATTTTTATCCCGGAATTTGAAGAAACACCAGGCCCTAACTTAACCGTAACTTAAATAGAATTTCCTTAAATGGGAGGTAAATACATAAGGTCCATATTCTAAACGACCGGTACCAACATTAATTTTACCTTATTCAAAGTGTATCATACAGGAGGTACTGCAGTATTTGAATATTAATTTATATCTTAAGAGGATATAATACCCTAAAAATCATTAAAATATTGAAAATATTTTATTATCTTATTTGATACCTCAAATCCTTATAAACACGCCTGCAAAGTTTCAAAGCTTTATCTGCATTTTTTATGAAGTCATGGAGCAATATTTGATGCTGGACAGCAACTGCCACGACCACACTACAGATTATCTGCTGGAAAAGAGCCTGATAAGAAATTAATTAATTATTTTTCTACCACGCGTAAGTGAGACTGACATTATATATGCAGTAACAAATCATTTCAAGAAAAAATTGTGCAAGTCATGCAAAAATTCTAGTTTGTGAATTGTTTATTGGGAAGAGCAAATGGATTTGGTGAAGATTTAAAAGTTGTGCGTGCTTTTTATGATACTATTATGAATGGAATAAAAATTTCAAAACGGATTCTCCCAAAGCACAAATACTGAATCTCATTTTGATAACTCAGATAATTAAAAATCTAATTCGCGAGAATAGAAAAACTCTCCCATTTTGATATACTTGTTTTTGGTGACATATATATATCCCATATGTGTGAAATTCAACACTTTTATTATTAAAATATTTTAGGATATTTATTTAAACAAATGCACATATGCAGTTCTTAGATTTTGATATATTTTACCTATAAATTGTTATTTGATTTTGCTTTCATTTGTGTACAATATTTAACATGCGAAGGCTTTTAAAATCATGGAAATAAAAAAAAGGTATAAATATCTTTTTTACATGTTGTGAATTAGCTCTGAGCATGGATTTAGCTCTAAAGTGTATCTATTTTTATTTATAATTATTAAGATAAAGGTTTATGAAATATTGATCTTTCATTCGTTTTCTTCTATATATTTATTATGGCAGTATACTGTTTAATTGTTCTACATTTGAGCAATTTTTTTTATGGTACGCAGTTTTAAATAAGTTAATTAACTTTTCATAAAAGTTTCAGACTATTCGATGAATATTATATCATGCTATTCATGGAATGAAAACTTCAAACTCATATTTCTCCATGTTGAATTTTTGTACATATACTTATTCAAAACCCTAAGACATTTTTGATAATTGAAGTATGGATTTGAAATTTCTTATACATGTTCGAAAATGTATGTTTTGTGAAACGATTGCATGGAATTAGTTCTAACATGTTTAGTACTTTTTCTAAAAAAATTCAAAATCAAAATTAATGTTTTTTTGAGAATTTTTGGAAGTTTAACAATAAAAAAATTAATAAAAAATTAAAGAGCAGCAGCAGAAAATTTCCCATGCACTGTTTTATATAGTATATTATAAGGTACTTGAAAAAAATTTGAAAGAAAAGAGATATTTAAAAAAGTCTTCAAAATTTAAAAATATTTTTAAAATTTCAAAAAATTTAAATTTTGCAAACATTTTGCAACAAATTAAAAAGTTTTGTATAGATTTATTATAAAATATTGACCAAATACAATTAAAACCAAATATCAAATATTAAAAATGAAAAAAAATTGTGAAGATGGTACCATATTGCCTTAAAAAATACATCATAATTCAAAATTAAAAACATAATTACCTGTAGCTATTTCATCTCAGCTAAATGTAAACGATTGGTTTGGACTAACTTCAGCAGGCCTATTTATTCGAAAATGAGTGTATTGATGGTAGAGATTACAAAAATTTATTTGAATCTGAAGTAACTTCACTCAAGAGTAAAATATAATTCGTTGGTTGGATGACCAGAGTGCCTAGCTCTTTCTAGTTTTAACTCTCATCGTTAGGACTTTGAGTGACTTTAACATTATGACTCTTACCCTTTGTTAAATTATAATACTAAAAACGTATTACAAACTTTTAATAAATTATAAAAATAAGACTTTAAAAATGAAAGATTGTATTAAGTGCTTAAAAAAATAACTTCAAAATCAGTGCAAGCACCGACAATGAGAACATATTCAGAAGAGTAAAATAAAACATGTCCAGTCGCTAGATATCTTCTAAAAACTATAATTGCCTCTGTACCCTTCAAGTCAGCTGACACCGAACATCCTGTGGGTGGGAGAAATGTCCATTTTCTGATCTCACTGGCGATTAGGAGAAAGTTACAGAAGGAAATAAGAGAAAACATACCAAATTTTACGGTTTAACATGCACACCCACCTCGAACCCTTCAAGGTTCAACACATAAGAAAACTGGCATTAAACGTATACAGTACAAAATAAGTAAATAAGATACTGTTACGAATTTCCTGCGATGTGCTTAGAGTAAATTCAATAAGCAGAATCCTTTTAAAAAAATAAATAAAGCTATTTATTTAACGAAAACTACAAGAATAACACTGCGCATTCAATAGCTCAGTCACCAGCCTACAGCTTGCTTGCTGTCTAAGGCTCCAATACCACTCCTAGCTAAATTAAATGCTTGTCGGGTTTACAGCGCGAAGCGCTTTTACCCAGTTTAAAGGGGAAAAGATAAACCATGAAAGAATTAGTAAATCACGGAGCCCCCGGCGTGGGGGGCGGAGGAATTGTCACCCAGGTGTCCGCACTAGGCAGACGAACGAGGGAAAAATCTGGAGGAAGCGCAAGGAAGGAAAACGATCGCCTAACAACAAAAGGAGACAATCAACATGAGCGGGCGGGTAGCGAGTTCACTACAGAGTCCGTACAGACGCAAAAGAGCAGTTGGTGTTGTAATGTAAAAATAAATAAATATGAGATATGTAGAAATTAAATGCACAAATAAATAGACTACAAAAAGAAAAAAAGACTTGAGAGTATAATGATTTAAATAATTTAAATTTTAGATTGCAGTATGGACAGCATTTGTCCCCACTGCGTCATCATCTGGGCCATTTGAGCCAATAAACTTGCTGAGTCGATTGATTCGTGTTGAGTGTTCTTTTTAACTGCACCTGAGTACAGTTGTTGTGGTGGTGTGGTGTTCTGGGCGCGTGCGCCGGTCTTCACCTGTCGGACTTGTGGTTTTTGTTGTTTATTTTTGTTGTTAGTGTTGTTAATTGGGTTATTGGGGCATCCTGAGTAATTTGCAGGGTGAGAACCACTGCAATTTGCACATTTAGCTGGGGTTTTTAAAGTTTTTTTGCATTCAGAGGTGAGGTGACCCCCTGAACATTTAACACATCTAGGTGCTCTAGTGCAAAACTTAGAGTGGTGATAGAACTCCTGGCATCTATAGCACTGAGGAAGCATATTAGATGGGTTTTAGGCTCAGGTTTAACCCTAAACGAGCCTATGTGAGTTATATTGAAGATGCCTGTGTTAA
>BMAO01024720.1:0-21403 GCA_019973975.1 Trichonephila clavata
TTCTCTTATAAATCCTCTAGATGCTCAGATCCAATGCTTCAAGTCAACATTTTCATTTACAACTAAAATTCAGTCATTTGCATGCCAAAGAAAAAATCATTTGCACGCGAAATTTCCTTAATTTTAACTGCTTCTACCAGTTTTGACGAAAATAAAGAGAATACATTTCAATATGATGGGGAGGGGGGAAATAATGTTTAAAATTATATGAAATCTGAGTTATATACACATTTTACTTTACCTCTACTTAACTCTAGGTTACAATTACCCCCTCCCTTTTTTGACGAAAATATTACATTTCTCTTGAAATCTTTCATATAAATTTAAACATTTGTATATTTGCTTAGGACCTATACAAATCCACACCGTTGATCGTATCTTTCCAAAATTTTGCAGGGAGCTCCACTGATGCTTCGAAGGACTGTAAACATATTTCAACCAATAGGAATTTTCGAATTATATTTTAAGATAATCTTTTTCTAAAGCCCCCTTGCTTAAGGAAAAATTAGTGTGTATATGTGCGAAGTCACCCAATGCCATCCTATGTAACCAATGAAGAGGAGAGGGCTATAGAGAAATGTTTTTGAATACAATAGAAAGCTTAATGTTAAGATTTAGACATCAATAACTTAAGGAAATATATATAGTTATACATTATCATTGAATAACAGAGAAGCGGATGAGAAACGAATAGTTATAAATAAAAATTACTGCGTATGACAAACAACTAAACTTGTTCCATGAATAAAACTATAATTTGTTTTCATGTAAGATTCTTTTTAATTTTTTTATTTGAAAAAATTGTTTAAAAGTTCAAATTAACTGAAAATATCTGGAGAGACAGAGAAAGCCATACAAAACATTATGAGCATATAAAGAACATATAACAAAACTCGTTTTTTAAAAACATTATTGTGAGCGATCATTAAATATACAAAACATAATCCACAAAAACCATATAAAAATTTTAAAACTAAATTTCAAACTACTTACATGTTTGAGATCATTCTTGAAAATAAAATATGTCACACTGTGACTCCCAAACCTCTGCTGAAGTTTATAGAACATTTACTGAATGTCTTAAATAAAATAGTTATTTTTCTACAGTTTTTTATTCGTATAAAATGTTGTGGAATGCAACAGAAAAAATATGAGTTGTCTTTCTTACCTTTTGTTCTGGGATTAAATAAGAGGCGGGAGAAATAAACTTCTCAAACCAGGAATCAATGAAATCCAAGGAATTCATTTCCTTAGTCATTTGTTCCATATCCTCTATGATAAATCCAATGGCGTAACGTACACCCCGTCAAACCCAGCATCGCGAGAGAGGGGTAGGGCTCTAGGGAGACCAAAGCCTATGTTATATTATGGTTTTGCAATACTTTGTAAGATCCAGCTTGGAGCTCAAAACCTGATTTTGCAAAGGGACGTTAATATTCTCCTCTTTGCGTCTCTGACTAAAACTATACAAAATGTTTATAATGGCATAATCATCTTTTGCTAGCTAGCCCGTGACATGTCGGATCATACTGAAATTAGAAAGGATGGAAAATCACCTGATTACATGGAAAAGTTGGGAACCTGCATGATCTGCACAGAAAATATAATAATAATGCATAAGAAAAAATGTTTTACATATTTTATCTCACATTCGTCATTTACTTTATTTATATAAAAAGTATCCACATTAATATCTTCGCTTTCAGGATTCTAAGCAAGAAGATCTACGTGTTATTCTAGAGTCTATGAATTCCGATCCCACGTAATCTCGTAAGCCATGACGTTGATGGCTTAGCAGAAATGTTTAAAGAGAGACTATGCTTATGTTGGTGGAGAACTTACAGTTAGAGCTGATATCTGGGACCCTAAACTCTTTTTATTTGCCAAGATTCATTTCTTCAATATGGATATGCTATAGCATTTGCTCCAGATTTTAACCACATTGATTTATTTAATCACAAGTGAGTTGTATTTAACCTTTATTTATTCTTATTTTCAAGCCCACAAAAAAGGAAAAGAGAGTTTCTGACACAATTGTATAAATGTTGTTAGGTTTATAATTGTTTTATACGATGACTGTAACTTGAAAATTTTCCAAAAAAGGTCTCCCTTAAAAATTGCTATGTATTGCACACAGTTCAACAACAATATTCGAAATTCAATTGGAGGATATATTCAACAATATATTGGAAATTATGCCAAATGAATATAAACAGCTGCTTTAAACCTAACAACATGAAAAACATGACAGAATGAACATAAAGAGTTATTTCTTAATGAAAATTGTAGTATATTTTTACTCATTCCGGTTCTATAGATGACTTGCATACAGCAATCTATTGTTTGAAGAACCTCAGATACAAACAAGAAGTTAATGACAAGAAATAGTTTCTTGTAAAGAATGCAGTTATCATTGACGCTTGAATCTAGATAAATATCATGAAAATCAAACTAATAAAGCACAGCATCACATGTGCCTTAAAGTTTTTCTTCAAAATTATAGAAGGATTTTTTTCAGAATATTTATTATTTCTTTCGCGACTCTATAGCTCTTGTGTTACTTTAAGATATGGCATCAATAAGTCTTTAGCAGGTTATGATTTTGAAACAAATAGTAAAGGGAAAAAGCATTTCTGTTGAAAAACATTTTAATAATTCAGCTTTACTATTATTATTTTCAATACGGCTATTGTTCTGTTTGTTATAATATTTGTTTTGTGAAAAAGAAAAATCGTTATACTGTACAGAATTGATATTATAAAAAAAAAAAATTATACGAAGGAAAACGTAGATTCCTTTCCATTGCCAATGTATATAGTAATAACTAGATTAAAAATCTCCAATTTTTGCATATCATAATATTCAGTTTTGATTTTATAATATTAATTACATCAAATTATTTTTACTAATACATGTATGTTAATAAAATTAACTTGTAGTCTTTCTAATCGGTGAAAGTAATTGAATAGTAAAGCTGCTAAATCAATAGCTAAAAAAAACAAAATCAATCGTAACTAAACAAGTATTTAGAATATAGACAAATATACGTTGCTGTTCAACAAGTGATAGTTGATATATTAATACTTAAGGCATTAAATATATACTTATCATTGTACAGAAATTATTT
Organism: Trichonephila clavata; assembly: GCA_019973975.1. Taxonomy (NCBI): domain Eukaryota; kingdom Metazoa; phylum Arthropoda; class Arachnida; order Araneae; family Nephilidae; genus Trichonephila; species Trichonephila clavata. The sequence goes on from BMAO01024720.1 coordinate 3,128, forward strand.
CTCTCTCACTCATTCCTAATATAAAATATTATCAATAAAAGTTTTCCTATTATTTTTTTCTCGAATTATTTTACGTACGCTTAAAAATTTAAAATGAAAGTTGCTTCCATGAATTGACTATGCATTATAAAAATGAAGACAGTCTTTTATATGTGTGCGTGAATTAAGCTTCTTTCTCTGTGTTAATTTTTCTTTCTTTTGATTAAGTTTTGATGATCCGTTCACAGATATTATTTGCAAAATATGGTTACAAAAAAATCACATTTCAATTTGGTTTTAAAATATTCCTATGCGTTAGAGGAACACAACACATTATTTGAAAAAATACAGATAATAAATATAGAAGTTGAGAGGATTTCACAGAACATATAAAAAAATCCTAGAATCAGAATATTCTTCCGTAATAGATTTATCGTTTTCATTATATTCAATAAAAACGAGAACCTGATAAATTTATTCGTTTTGTTATATTTTATTTTTTTGATTTATTGATTTTAGTTAACATTATATTAGAAAGAGCAACGCAGGAATTTGGAACAATTTTTTTATTGGAGGAATCGGATTGTTTTTATTTGTCTGTCTGAAGAAGCTTTTTGATAATATTCCTTCTAAAGAACATTTCTCATTAATTAATTCACTTTATTTTTATTTGCTAAATTCTAAATTTTCATATGTAACGAAATCGTTTGAAATGCATAAAAATATTAGCAGCTTCTGGAACTTTTCATTTATATTATTCATTCATATTTAGAATCCGGCAACTTCAAGAAGGGGGGATCATAGTAAAATGGATGGAAGACATCATTGAACAACAACAATTTCGTGGAACGATGAAGTAGACAAATCGGAGGAAGATGAAGGAAAATGCATGTGCTTAGTGTGGACGATGTGCAAGGAGCATTTGCTATCTTGAGCATTGGTTTGACCATAGCCAGTCTCATTTGCACTGCTGAGTACCAAATACATACGTAAGAAAGCATTTCGTTTTCAGTTTATACATATTTATATTTAATTGTTGTCAAACAGAACTTTAATGCTTTTTCAAAAAAGCTTTATGGTCTATATGAGATGTTCTTTTAACTACAACCAACCATTTAGACTACAGAACGAATCCCACACACAAATTATTCTTTTTTTTTTTCCCCGATATATATTATCTCTAAAGGAAAACTTCGTAGAATTTAGAAAGTTGTTTCAGTTTTTGAACATTTTAACTGTAATAGGTTTATTAATTGACGGTACCTTGAGTAACTTTACATTTTTTATAGTAATTTTAAGTTTACTATCAAAGTCTTCTGCTTCAATTCTATGTTCTCTGAATTTTATTATTTTAATTCAATTCGCATATAAAGCACATACAATGTCTTTTATTTGAAGAAGAAGAATTGAGATTAAGTTAGAAATTACAACAATATTATACGAGATTCATTAAATATTTAAATATTCACAAAGATAATTCTTAACAAAACAATAAATTATAAATGGATATTTTCTTCATTCTGTTGAAATTCAGCCATTGAAATAATATAATGTGCTATTTCCTTTTCTTTCTTTTTTTTTTAATAACGAAAGTGATTATTCTAATCTAAGCTTCATCGTGTCTGTCCCATAGTTTAAAATAGAAATTGGCTTACGCTTATAATTAGGAAGTTAATAAATATATATATCACTATAGTTATATCACGATCTAGCCGGCTGGGTGGCGTGGTTGGTTTGTCGCTGGCCTTCTGCACCCAAAGTTGCGGGTTCGCCCCCGGCCCAAGTCGGTGGATTTTCGTGATGCAGAAAATCGACAGCGGCCATGTCGTATGATTATACGACAAAAAAAGATCCCTAGAGTGTCTGCTTGGCTTGGGCGCTCTCGGCAAAATTAAATCCTGGTGCAAGTTCGCATCGTCAGAGCTCAGGTGCCTCCCTCTGTGGAGGAAACTGGGCGTCAAAATTACCTGCGGCGATTGGTATCCGCCTATACGGGCCGCACTAAAGAGTGATATCAGCTCTTGGGGATGTACTAGGTCTTTGGATCAACTTCTTTTGTTTCCTAGCTGATTCTCTGCTCTGCTTTCGCTGTAATTCTATGCCAAAGACGGGGCATCTCTTTGGTTGTCCCTTTCTTCGTGTTCATTCTCAAGATAAGTACAGAGTTCTCCCTCCTGTAGCGCAACTTTTGTTTTGTACTGGACTGCAAGACGCCTTATGTCCGAAAGGGCGCTGGCGGTGTTAATTCAAAAAACTCTTTTACTTGGGAAATCTGTATGTCTTAAAGTGTCTTGGAAATTTAGTTTTAAAAAAATTTTTATTATTGAACTTTTACCGTTCCTTTTCTTTTCTCGCATCCTTCCAAATTCCACATAAATATTCACAAGCTGGTACCACAAAGCCTTTGTCCTAACTCAGTGATTCTTGAGATTTCTTCATTTATAACCACCTTTTTATTACCTAGAATTTTCACTGGCCCAGATATTTTAAATATAAAGACTTAAAAATAAACATTTTTTAAATACATACTTTATTTTTCTAGTAAACAGAATGCATATGAAAAGAAGTAGTTTTATGATTCGTTTCAAATGCACAAAAAATGAAAGAAAATCACGTTTTAATTTGATGAATGGGCTTGTTTATTAAGTTTTGCTATAAACTTGGCACAGTAAACCAATTTCAAAAATTTTCAGCATTGAATGATGTTTTGATTTAATAAGTGTTGAAACTGAAGAAGTTTCCCACGTAATTATGCAAACTCGACAGCAGAAGAGCGTTTTAGAAATTAGGAGAAATTCGGTCTTGCTCCGATCCGGAATTCATTCAAGACTTCTGTGAAAACTCATGCTTTAAGTTTGAATCACTCGAAAAACTTATAAAAACTTCATTTTTTTTTTTACTTTAATATGGCAGGTAAATAACACTTAAGTCGATTAAAAATGATTTTTGAATCTATATTAACTTTTGAAATCAAGATTTGGAGCATAAAGTATTTGTAAAACAATGGTTCTAGGATTTTTAAATAATCCATAATAATTTTCTCACACAATCCAACTTTTAGAATTATTCTTAGGTTCTAAAATTGTAAGATTAACGCATAATCATGAGCGCAAAGATTTCAGAAGAATCCTTTTTTAATCTACTCTTCCAAATGTCAATCTTTTTAATAAATCTTTCAATATTAACATTAGAAATACATACAATGCAATTATTAATATCATGCTAAACAAATTAATTCCGCATAGATTCTCAAAAATATCTGATAAAAATTATCACTATATATACATCCTTTTCTAAAAGAGCAACAAGTCTGCCAATATTCTTTTTCGGGGCGTACTTAAGCTATTCGAGTACTAAAAGGCACTAACAGTACTTCAAAACGGTAATTTGCTCTCACTTCATAAACAATCGTTGATGTTGTTGCTGGTGTCCATGATGAGTCTTTGCACTGAAATACTAATCATTTTCATATCATATTGTAGTTTAAGCACGGTGAAAATTTCACGCATTTTGTTTGTTTCTAGCATGATGTAGTATTTTGAGTAGCCAGCATTGCATTTAACAGAAAATCAGAAAAAAAGTAAATATTTTTTATATTTGTCTTGTCTTGAAAAAAGTTAAAAAAAGGCAAAAGTTATCAATTTCAATCCATACAAGATTTAATACTATTCCCGCTTGACTTTAATTACTTTTTTCACTCTAGAAATTTAAATAAGTTATTTCAATAAGCTGCTGCACAAAAGAAAAAAATAAGAAAAAATTTTATTGTATAATCAAATATTTTATTCTTGTGATTGTTTTGTAAATTTTTACTTAAAAAAATGTGAGTGACTGCTTTACGAATAGTCGAATTTACTTTTTTTTTATTTCAGGTACATGCGAGAAAAAGGAGGAATTTCAAAGCATATTAGCAAATTTTCGACATCTGGAAAATAAATATAATATATATAGTTTTTAATTGTAGTGGTTTTCCATGTATTCCTGAAAATAAATGGAATATTTATGCCAAGACTAACGCAACATATTCTCACAACACATAAAATTTTCAAACGAGTAAAGTAAATTTATTGTATGAAAATATTATAAAATATGTAAATAATCATAAATTGTCAAACCAACATAAGAATAATGTCAAATAAATAATATAATAATATCAAAAAAATGTATTAATATAAATAAGACCACTCTAAAAATCTCTATACCATGTGTTAGTAATAAGCCACCTTGGTGGCCTTCTGGGCCTAAGGCTGCGGGTTCCCCCCAGCCCAAGTCGGTGGATTTTCATGATGCAGAAAATCGACAGCGTTCATGTCGTACGATTATGCGGCATGTAAAAAATCCCTTGAGTACCTGTTTGGCTTGGGTGCTCTCGGCAAAATTAAATTCCTAGAACAAAGTTCGCATCGCCAGAGCTCGGGTGCTTCCCTTTAGGGGGGGGGGGACTGACGATTTTAATTGGGGCAATATATTCTTAGATGGTATTTAGTAATGAACAAGCAGCTACTTCAGCATATGTTTTCATTATTCAGTCTTCTTTCAAAGTAGTTAGCATAATGCCGGTGAAAAAAAATGATAGACTCCTTTGTTGTTGTTGAAAAAACCATCTTGAAGATATGGAATTCCAAGTTATAGGACTAATTTCTGACAGTAATTTCATAAATTGAAAGCCAATGTCGCAATTTTTTGTTCTTCACACTTACACAAAAGGAGCATTGCATATCCACATCCTTTTGAACCAGTCGATCCTTTATTTTTTATTTGGTTCAATACACATATTTAAATGTATTCGTAACAGTTGAATTAATCAAAAAAAAAAATGCAGACCAATGTTTTTATTCCCCAAAATTTGAAGATCATAAGTTTCAAATATTAAGAAACAATATATATTAGGAATATTAGGATAGTCTTTATGACAGGGGTGGCCAATCCGTGGCATGGCAGAATTGTATCAGTGGCATGCAAAGACTTATTGAACAAATTTTAAAAATAATATATATATATAAATTTTATTGGCATGTAGCTGTCTCAGACAAAAAAAAATAGCCTCTCATAATTTATTTTACGTACACTCAATTAATTGAATGACAAAAGAAAATTATGTGGAAAATACTTCATTGTTGTGTGCGCTGGCTTTCCAAAGGAAGGTCACTCTAGAGATTTTGGAATTCAAGGAAGCATGTTTTAAAATTTGCGGAAGGAAAAATGAACTGTCCAGTGAGTGCTTGCTACTCAAGTATGAAGACTGGCTATGAAATTTAGCTTTTCTTACCGATATTCTGTGAAATTTAAATAATTTAAATTGAATATTACATGAGAAGATTGTATTTTTCCAAACCTAGTTGATTCATATATCTTCTTTTGTGAATAAACTTTTGCTTTTTTTGTCTCGATTTTGGGGAAACATTTCGTATTAATGCATGAACTATCCAACGAAGTTAATAATGCTCCGAGCTATAATGGGTTTTAAAATTTTATTTCCATTTTGCATGATTCATTCAATGCTAGGTTCGAGGGTTTTCAAAATAAAACAAAATACGGATATTTCACAAATCCTTTTTTAATTCCTTTGCAAGACATTAGTTGTTACTCACCTGCAAACCACATCGAAATTTTGGACCTACAGCACCATACTACTCTAAAAAGCAAATATAAGTAACTTATTTCAGCTGCAAGTAATCCAAATTATGTTGAATTTTGGAAGTTTGCACCAATAAACAGTTTTCCAAATTTACACAATTTGGCTGTCGGATATTGTTGTAGGTTTGAATCAACATATGCTTGCGAACAAATGATTTCTATTATGGACATAATATACAGTCAAAATATCACTCAAATTTAACTTATACACACCTAAAACAACCTATTCCTAATATAGATGGTGAAAAAAATTACAAAATCAAAAACTACATTAAGCAAGTACTGACTGTTTAATAATTATCTAGAATTGTAATTTGTCAAATTACTCATTTTTATTTTGTACCTAACCTAACTGACAGAACATGTAAAAAGAGCATTAACCATAAAACCTAAGTTTATACTGTTGTCTTATTTATTATATTATTTTTAAATGTCCACTACTTAGACTTGCATAAGAAAATGTGCTATTTGCATAAAAATCCCACAATAAGCAATATGTAATGCTTTTCCCCCTTTTATTTATTATTTTTTTTTGTCTGAAAAGTTGGAAGTGGTACACATAATTTTTTTTTTTATACTTTCACCAAGAAGGTTGGCCACCTCAGCTTTATGATATAGCATGTAATAGTTTTGTAAGGTTTGCTTATCATCTAACTTTAAAAGCTTTATATCCTACAAATCTTGAAAAACGAAATGTGAATCTTGTGCTTAATATATTTAACAACTTTGTGATTTAGAGGCTTCAATTAGAAGAACAACATGAACGAATTAGTTAAAAAAGAACAATTTTTCTTTGATTTGTACATGGTAAAAAATTGTTTATAAATAAAAAAGAAGAAAACTTTAAAGGGACAACTTCTGCTTGACCCTATCAACGACTGATTATTTTATTTCCAAATAACAAACAATGTTCCATAAGATAACTCTTATGAAAAATTCTGTTTGGGTTTGACTCAAGGGAAAAAAATGCCACTACTAAGAAACACATCTTGTTTTTACTCATATAACAAACACATGCTGTACTTGAAATATTCAAATATATCAATAAATTAATACTTCAGGGTTTTCTCAGAAAAATTCCCTAAAGATGTATTAGAAATTTTGTTAAGAAAAATACAGAACAATCTTCCAGAATCGCAATATTTAAAATCAATTTGCGAGTTTTAAAAAAAAAATAGAAGCTAAAATAAGAATTTAAAATTTTTTTACCTCCGAATTTAATTTCAAATACTTATAGTCAGCTAAAGTTACAAGATGCTGATTTGGAAGAATCATGCACTGAAAGTCATTTAGCGATGCCATCAATATTACAAGTGCGTGCATGTGGTTTTACTATAACACTACACTAAAAAGGATTTTCATGCTGCAAAACTTTATCTACCTGTTTCAACATATTTAGCTGCTGTTTGTACAAAAGCATCGCATTAAAATTTAAAATGTAAAATTTTTTCTAAATCATTTGTTAATAAAAATGTAGAACTAAATACTAGCTATGATTTAATATGTAATTTACACAAATGAAGTTTATTGTATTCTACCCCAGATGTTGTCACAGTGGTACTCTACAAGTATTTAACACAGTCCAGAAACATCTATTAAATTGTGAATATACCTCTTGCACAAAATAATCAATGTCAAATTGCCTCAGAAATATTGATTAGTTTGTTAAATTCAAGTGAATTTTTCTTATATGATGAGCCCCCCTGCAACAGTAACCATACTTCTGAGCTAGTTTTAAAACATATTATCCCCACTTCTACAAATACATTAATTAATAATTACAATAGGTGAAAGGATATTTAAAAAGTTGAAATAAGAAGAAAAAAAAGAAAATTGAAGACTAACGGCTAAATTGTATTATTTTAGTGCATAGATCTATTTTTGTTTATATATATTATTTTATATATCTATGGAATTGTGTAAAAATATTTTTAAGAACTTATTTTATGGTAATTTTATATGCTGTTATTGTAAAGTGAATTTTTATTTATGATTAAGCATGACATCAATAAAGTTTTAAAGTATATGTAATCCTCGCTTGCAACAAATGCATCACTAACACTATTGGGAAAAAAATTATTAAAAACATTTTAAGCAAAAAAAGGTAATTGACTTAAAACAGCTAAATAATTCACAATACAAATTAGTACAATTGCATCTATAAAAAAAATTATTTTACACATGGGATTACATTTAAAATTGACAACATCACAATCTTTTTCTACAGGATAACCCAATTTATGAGATGAGAAGTAATTCAATAAGGGGTGGAGGCTCAGATTACTTACATCAGCTAAAATGTACAATAATTTTTTTTTTAAAATGTTTGCCTCGTTTTGTTTTAATTAAACAAACCTTATTTAAAATTTACCAAAAAAAAGTTAAAGCAATGCACAAATAAAAACCAGTAACATATAGTATTAACAGTTTTATTTCTACATAACAAATGATCACATTTTCATTTTGCACATCACTGATGCCATTATGACCATCATTATTTCATAGATATCATTCTTTTGAATTTTTCATTACAGCAGTACTTACAAGATATGTACTTATATGATAGTTAAAAAACTACAGGCCAAATACTAAAGATTAAAAAAAAAAAATTGCTCAGACAGATATAAATCAAGAAAGTAAGAGATTAAGTTGCACACAATTACAATTTTAATTTCTTAAAAATTACAATTTTTTTAATATATAATAGCACCAAACTACTCATCTAATAAAATTTGGCAGGATTTAAAAAATATATTACCTAAAAAACTAAAATATAATATTTTTCACCGGAATAAATAATTTTTCTTTCTACCAAAATGAGAATAAAATTAAAGTTTTGAAATAATTTAAAATTCTACATAACACTGTTATTCTAAAATAACATTTAATAATTCTTGTAATACAAGAAATGAAAATATAATGAAGCATATATAAAAAATATGAAGATCTTACAAATACAAAATAAAGTGATTGCATTCGTTAAAAGTATTACCTAGAGTTACTTGCAATGTTCATCAAAAAATTTCCTCAAAAATTACCAAAACTTTTAAAAATTAGTTCTTAATTCTTTTTGCAAGCAACAAGAATTTTAATTAAAACATATTCAACCTTTAATTAATAATTCTATAGAAAAAGATCAATTTAATCAACTAAAAATAATCCATGAGATATAGCTAAGTAAATAAAAGTAATAAAAAGAGAACATTTTTAACTAATTAATTTTTTTAAAAAACAAGAGATAGGATATTCATTACTAAATATACATAAAAAATCCCATAGACAATTAAAACACAATTAAACAAATCCTTAGACAAAATTGGATACATGTATAGTAACATGGAACACACTATAGAAATCTAATAATAAATATAACATTGCATTGAGAATGCATCGCACAAAATGATAAATTGTAAATGAATTTATATAATCTAAGTATAAAAACATATATAATGCATTCAATGCACATGAAATTCTAATTCAACAGTAATTTTTTAACTCTAGAATTGTCACTGCACAGTCATTAAATAATTTCATTCATTGAAAAAATTTTAAAATATAATTTGAATAAATATTCATTTAAAAAATCCTTTTTTTTTACAGTATAATTATGAAATTTTACAGATAAACACACATATAGAACTTTAAACATTGTTAAAACAAAATGAACTATCATCCTGTTTTACAAGTTAAAAAGTTGTATCTATAAAATGCTAATACAACAAATGTATATTTTGGCAATTTCAAATACATATATACAAAATGAAAAAATAGTAGATGTTTATAATACAAGAAAAAATGGACTTCTTTAAAAAATGGAGATCATTTTAAAAGTTTCCTAAAACAATATAGCATATTCATTCATGGCGCATTTTATTTTTTTAGGCAGAAGTGCAAAAATCTGAAGTAATGGTACTTTTACTTACTGGCAGACCTAAAAGTAAATAATGCTTTTTTAGACTAGGACTGGAAATGTATTACAAGACAAAAGCAAAACCAGTATGCCAGTAAGTAAGGAGAAAATTTTCAACAGACAAAGTTTATCACATATAGTCGTCTTCAGTCAAATATTTCTTTTACATATAAATATGGAAAATATCCAACCTAAAAGAAAAATTACTTTATATAAGTAGTGTTGAGCAATGATGCATGATTTTATATATAAAAAATGTGATTCAAATTGCTAAAAAAATTAATATTATAAAAGAAAAATATTACCTAAAGTAAAAAGCACTTTGCACACATCAAAATATAGAATAAGACTTCACAGAAAATTACATATTATTAGCATAATACAAAATTAACTAAAAGATTGTAATGAAATTTATTGATCAAATGTAACAATAACACACTTTTAAAAACATATAAAAAGGAATCAATAAGACTGAAAATAAATTTGATTATTAATCTATTGGTACTCTATTTAAAAAAATATTTGTCACACTTTTCAAAACAAAATAATTATGTTCAAAAGAAATAAATGATTTTCAGCAATCAGTATTTTTAACCTCTTCACAACAACATACTGTTCAACGGAAAACATTGTAGAGACAGGTGTGTCACATAAGCATCCTCCCCAAATGTCACCAGGTTCTACAGGATTGACCAACCCCACGGAAAAGTGCCATTGAACGACCTGCTAACCGATAAGAGGGTTTGAGACTGGTGCATATGACACACCTGTTGTGAAAGGGTTAATCAGTCTTAATTAAAACACAGTTTAGAAGGGTGGTAGGTTGACTGCTTTAAATTAATGATAAGCTAGAACTTCATTAAAAAAATTAGCAATGGACATCATAATTTTGGACTACATTTAAATGAAAAGAATGGCATACAAGTTGGAATCTTATCTCCATGCACTACTCCAGAATAATATTAACAACTCCATCAAACATCTACCTCACACACATACATATTCATCGCTTTTTGGTTCATCATACCATTTTTTCGAAAATAAGGAAAAATCCATTGAATGAATGACTTAAAAAGATAATTACACATATATATTTAGGGTTCTTTTCTAAGGAAAGGGATGCAAGTTACATGAGGGATATACATAAAAATTAAGAAATGCACAGTTTGAAGCACTATACAGTGAAATACATTTAACGTGAAAATGCTTAAGACGAAATATCAGTTAACACCAAATAATACAATGGTCCGAACAAACTACTATGCATTTTCTTGCACTTTTTTTTCTTAACATGAAACAAAAATCACTTAACATGAAAAGATTTCTCTTCTGGGAATGAACAAAATATGGAAAACACCAGCTGCTCAGATGAGATTTAAGAGTGATGTGAAATGAAAGAGATTGTTTCTCATGTTTTGTAGAAAGGAGGTTAACTTGGGTTTGAAATACCCTCGGAAAAGCCTGTGACACAAGCCAATTTTATTTATCTAAAAAAAGCTACTTTCACCCTCTATCCCTACAAATGCCACAAAAAAAAACATCTCATCACTCAATGGTTGGCTTTGAAATTCAGTGATGAGTACATTGCAATGTGCTTTTAAGCACATTGCATCAGTGACTTGCATTATTTTTTCTACTTTAGAAAAGATTTTTTTTGCAAACACAATGGTAAAAAGCTCAGGGAGAAAGCAAACAGCTATTCTGCCCAAAATGAAGTTGGAGGTTATTGATCAAAAAAAGAAGACAAAAACAAAAATTCGTTAAGATTTTGGCATTGGTAACTACTTTATTACCAATAATTTTAAAAAAAGAGAGCAAATTACGTAAATGTTTGAATGCTTTTTATTAAATACATGCATATAAATAATTCTATGTAAATAAATTGTACTCTAATAAACTTCATTTTGTTGAATATATATATATATTGCTCTAGTACTATTGTTGGTAAAACTATTCTATCATGACTATAGTTATCTTAGATTTATTAGAAAATTTTACATGATTTTAGTATTTCTACAAGTGGGCCGTGGGTAGCCTAGTGGTTAGAGCATCGGACTCCAGACCTGAGGGCCTGGGTTCGATGCCCGATGCCACTAAATACCACCGAGTATAGACGGAGTACGTGCTCGTTAAATCAGTGGGTTCGAAAGTCTTGTGGGCAGTCGCAGCAGAAACCACAAGTGCAGGGGGCTGGAGAATATTTCCCTCCCCTTCAGCTCCATGTCAAAATTGGGGAGGTGGAGATAGGTGGTGGCGCCATCTATCGTTAAGAAGTCCAACCTGTCTCACAGGCAATGGCAACTTTCATTCCTTCCCTGCAGGAAGGAAACAACAACAACATTTCTACAAGTAGTAAAGTAGTATTTTAAGACCTTCAGATTTAAGTAGTTGAAGTTGAAAATTCTAAAAGTCTGAAATAGCAAGAATGAATTTAAATAGCAGGAATTCTTAACAGAATATAGATTAACCAGAAAATAATACAAATAGAAGTAAAATTGAAACATTGTTTTTTAAAAATATATGAAAAGAAAATAGCATACATTTTCACCAATTTGTCCTTTCCACCATCCTTTTTGATTACCAGCTTTACTAAGAATAATTATTCGATCTCCTTTATGAAGAGTTAACATATTTGGTGAATTACCTTGGAAATCATAAAGAGCTTCAGCATAGCCCAGAATACCTAGCCAAAAAAAAAAAAGTTTCAAATTGGTTACATTTGAATACTACGGAAATTCTGTGTGCAACATATTAAAAACTAATACATACTTTCATTATTTAAACCAGCAAGAGCTTTCTTATAAGGAATCATGAGCGTAACATGTAAGCCATTAAAACTTTCGGATAAGCTGTTTTCCTTGTACCAATTAACTAGTTCCTAGAATGAAAAAAAAATGAACTATTAACATCATCAAATGTTTGCATTCATATATTAAGAGTAATGATTTTTATTGATATAAAAATAATTTTAATTAATCCCTACTTCAGAAATGCTTAGATCTGTATGAGAACATGACAATACAACTTTTCATAAAAATAAAAGTTTGCATTTTTGTTTCGCTTGAAAATTTTTTACTTTTATTTAAAATTATAACAAAACTGAAATATTTCAGAAATTTAAACCATAAACACAATATTTTCCCAAAGCTACAATTTGCAAGCTACAAAATCTTATTCTTTCTGATCTTCTAATAATATAATAATTAAGTTATTCTTAATGAAAAATAAATTTTTAGGAAAAATATTATTTAATTTAGGCACCATAAATTAGAAAACAATCTTTTTTACCAAAAATCTAATAAAAAAAGATCATAAAAAAATGAAATGCTGAAAACAGTATCAGAAAAAAAGCAGCAATAATATTTATTAAATACTGCTACGAATTTTGTACATTGAATGCTTAAAAGTGTAGATAATTTATATCTCGATGTGTAATCTATACTAATAAAAGAAAGAGTTTGTGTGTGTGTGTTTCAGCTGTTTCGGCGAAATTAAGCAATACAGAAGTATGAAACTTGGCATGTAGAAGCTATAGGTTATTATGCTATTAACCTCGAAGAGTTTTTTTCGAAATTCGCTTTAGATTTTTTTAAAATTCAATTTTTAAGCGATTTTTCAGCTAAATCTGTACTAATCAGAGAAAAGTTTGTGTGTTTCAGCTGTTCCGGCCAAATTCAGGAACTCAGAAATTTGAAACTTGGCATGTAGAAGGTATAGGTCGTTATGCTATTAACCTCGAAGAGTTGTTTTTCGAAATTCGCTTTAGATTTTTTTAAATTCAATTTTTATGCGATTTTTCAGTTAAATGGAGATATGACGTCATCAGCCATGCCAAGTCATAACTTTGCGAAAATTAATGTTTCGAGCTGTTCTGGGGGAATTTCAACACATTTTATAGTAAATATACTTATTTATGGTTGTATTTATTCATTTTTTTAACTCTTAGTGGAGGAATTACAGTTGTTTTTCGAAAAAAATCATCCTAAGAAAATGTTTTTTCTAAATTTTATTTTTCCGATTGGCAACACTAATTTGATAACAGTAAACAGTTGGAAGATGCATTGGTTTTCCAGTTAAGCCTATTATGTATTTTTTCAATAACTAAATTAAATTCGTTTAATATACACTTTTTCCTTTATTGGCAGATTCCATGTTTTTCCAATATAACAAAAAAGTAGAAAAATGTAACTTTAGAAAATGACACTCAATGTAAACTGAAATTAACAGATTGTCAATATTGTGATTTTAAGTTAGAATTTCTATTTACGTATAATATTTTTTGTCATGCTTTTTTTTTTTTTTTTTTTTTTGTTCTGAGCTGCTTCTGATAGTTTCATCAAAATCAAATCTTAACTTATCAATTTAAAGTAGCTTTTTGATTTGAATTAATATTATAATTTCAATGTACTATATGTAAGGTTACTTTTATATTTTTTTATTTCTTTTCCAATTTTAAATATTTAAGATTTTCAGTTATGTGCTTTTTTTGTTGTTGTTCAGAACTGTTTATGGCAATTTTATCAAATTTAGGGCTTACTTTTTCTGTTTTAATAACCTTTTAATTTAAATTAAAATATAATTCCTATTTCAGTTCTGAACTAACACTCTATATTAGATGTATTACTGAGATGTTAGATAGTATTATATGAGGTATGGGTGCAATGCTAATTTAATTTTTTTTCAGTTGAATGCTTTCTAATATTTCTTATTCATGATAGCATTTAGTGAATCAGTTTATCATCATTCATTTTTTCTTTCGGCTCATCTATTGCAGGTTATTTCTCCCATAGCAGAAACTCACTACTGCTATCACTTTTCTGTAATAATTTTTATTTATATTTGCATTCATTCATATCTATTTACTCTTTAGCTTGCTAATTTTCTTTCTTACATTGAAATATTTGTTTTTGTTAAATTATTATTTACTTTCAAGCCAAATTGCAATTTGTTTAAAATTATTTCTAATGTGAACATTCATTTGGAAAAAAAATGTTTTTAATTTTTGGTTTTCTACTTCATACAGGGTTTTACCCTCCCTAAAAAAATATTATAATTGCTATGATAGAAGAATTTTTGTTTTTAAAATTTAACCCGTGCGAAGAACGGGCATTTCAGCTAGTACATTAATATAACTCTGTTGTATTTATTTTATGCCAAAAATTGTAATATTCGCATACAACACCATTCCTTACATTATAATAGTGATTCAATGGAAAATTGGTGAAATCTTGGCAATAGAGTCAAGTTGGCATCATTTTTGTCAATCGTTTTGGTGACTTGGCACTAATATCATAATCTATGATGTAAGTGGATTTTTTGAGAAAAATTCATGCAGGCTATGAATAGAAAGTCGCTCGTCGAAACTAGTTAGTAGTAGAAAAGTGGTCCAGCGATTAGCTGTTGAGTAGGACGAGTGAGTGCTTGCCAAATAATCTTAAACATACTTGTATTTTAGACACTGGTAGTTATGTCTGAATGCCGTAGAAGATGTGATATTTATTCTGCGAATAATGCTGCTGTATCCTGTAATTCAAGGGTTGTTTTTTGACAACAAATTTCCATCGCTCCTGAAGAACTTCTGCTCTTTGAGACTGACTACATAAAATCCTCGAAACTTGGTCAACATAAATATTTTTAATTAAATTTGAATATGACTGAAATTCCAATTTATTTAAAGTATTTTTGTGTATGACTCACACTTTACAAATTTCTACAATTTTTAAATAAAAAAGATAAACAAAAAATAGCAGAGCAAAAGGTTTTTTTAATTATTATTATTATTTAGAAATATTTTTTGTCAGGGTCTTTTAATACATACTTTATATAATTTCCTGCATGTATTCCATTATAAGTTCTGGAAGTAATTTTATTTTAATTGCCAATGATACAGAGAGAGTTACTTTAGGGAAAGGGAAAGCTATTAATAATGAAAGTACTTTTAAGTATATTAAATTGTTCAAAAATCTGCATTAGCTTAAGTGACATATTTAAAGAAAACATCAAACATAAAGTATAGCATGATTTTGCCACAATTGTAGAAATCAACTAAACATTTTTATTTAACTAAAAATAGATAAAAGCCCATGTAAATCATTTATCACACAATCTAGAAGGAAATAATAATCCATTGGCAATGAATCCTTATCAAAAAAGGTTGGTAAACTTTTCTATTGCTTGTGTTTTTAAGTTTACTAATGAATTGTATACTCATAGGAAATCAATTTTATTCAAAATATTACAATATTGTAAGCACACAATTGTACCAAATTTCAAAACCCTAAAAGATCCTGAAGAAAGTAAAAAACTTATTACATGAAGGTTACATTTTTATAAACATGAAAGAATTTCAACACTGAGAGGTAGGAAGATAAATAATATACTTACTACAATAGATTTGAAATATTTTGTTTCAGAAAGATAGAAATGTTGACCATTATCACTTGTACAAACTCGCATGTGTTTCACTTGATTCTGATAACTAAACAATTTAAGATATAAAATTTCAAAATAAGCACACAAAAAATTAGCAGATTTTCAAAAAAAATGCACATAAAATGTTTATAAGTTCATAGAAGGTTTGAGTTTTAGAAGCTAAATTATTTATTATTGTTACTTGCATATATCAAAACTTATGCACATCTTGTAACACATAAAATTTTAGAGAAAAAAGTTTCTCAGTTAAATAATTTGTAATGGCCCATTTTAACAACTAAATAATTATTACACTATATTGTATTAATAATAAAAAAATCAAAATGTTAACAGATATTACATTTGAATAATTAACTATCTTTAACCCATTTTTAAAAAAAAAATACATTGAAAAATGCAAACTTGAAATAAAATTGCACCTTACATTTTCAATTTAATGTAGTATTTTAAGATTATACTACATCTATTCCTCTTTTATATTTTCTTTATAATTGAAACCTCTGATTTCAAGAATATAATTATAATTTCTTATTTGAAAAATATTTGTATATTCAGTTAAAATTGTATTCATGTTAAGCCAATAAATATAACACAATGTTTTTGATGTTTCAGGACTAAATAGAATTTTAAAAAATACTTGTTCACAAAAAAATATAAATATAGAATTTTACTACATACACACACACATACATTAATAAAAACTAAAAAATTCGTAATTTTTAATTTTTATAATGCTTACTAGCTGACCCGGCAAACGTCGTTTTGCCATATAAATTATGTCTAGTGAATATTTTGGTTGTCAAATAAAAAATAACTAACTCATTGTAAGTGTGTAGGGATGCAGTATATGACTGAAAGAGGAATGGAGCGCTGTGAACGATAACGGCCTATAAAAAGTAGCAAAACACCAAACATTAATTTTTTTTTAATTCTTTGCACTTTTATTATTTTAACTAATAAATATCAAATTACATCTCTATCACAAATTATGACAACTAAAAAATAACATTATCAGTATCTTACTGCAATGGAGTGTACGATATTTTTAATGAGTAAACAACACCAACACAAACAAACTGGATGGTTTACCCTTGCGCGAACATGCCATGTTCCATAGTCTGTGTGAAGAACACGGTGTGCCCAAATTTAAGCCATAAACAGATTTCATTTGGCCGTGAGACTTATTGATTGTCATTGCGAATGCCAATCTAATTGGAAATTGAATCCGTTTGAATTCAATTGGCACATCTGTGGGAATAATAGGGATCCATGGTAGTAATACAGCTTCTTCTCGGAACTTGCCATTCAAAATGCTAGCTTCGACAACGTTTTCAATCAATTTTTTCATGACTAATCGTGTGCCTTTGCACAACTGCGGTGGGTACAAATTACGAAGAAAAATAACCGGAGATCCACACACACTGAGTATTACAGATTTATTAATTGCGTTTACTAATAAATAAACTAATAAATATAAGTATAAATGTCTGAAAATATGCAGAAAGAGTTTATACAGGTAACACAATAGTTGTTGTTGGCGAGATCTTGTGACACGTGTTGAAAACTATTAATTTATATGAGATCACTTAATAAACTGAACGTGAGAACTATCTTGAGCAAAATGGGAATAAATAATTATAGCACTGCAAATTGATGATACATTTATATAGAAAATACTTAATATGAGAGTTGCACTGAGAAAGTAAAATGATAAGTATAAGCATCACTGCTACATTGATGCGCAATCAATAATAATGGCCGAAAATGGTTTAGGCCCTAAACTTGAGTGAGAGAAAGCTTATTATCTGAGAAACAGGAGACCGGCTTCCTTCTCATCCCTACTCTGTGCTGTTTACGGGTGAGAAGTGACACTGGTAGATGCCTGGCGGGAATAACTGATCGAGTGGTAACTGATAAATTATCGAACCAAGAGTAGAAAAATTATTAAAGTACTAATATCGCTATAAAAATAGGGGTTGGTGGTAGAAAAGTAAAAGTTTAGGATTGTTTGTATTTTTTAATGTCGAATCATTAAAAAAATTTTAAAAAGAAAATTTAGGGTGGACCACCCTTATCACTTAGGAATATAAAAAAGTTTACGTCCTATTCTCAGACCTAATATACGCACAAAATTTCATAAGAATCGGTCTAACCGTTTCATTTGTCTCGTATCACTTATTTGAAATAATGCTAACGAAGTAAAAGCGATTAAGTTTTATGCAATATTTTAGATATTTTGTTTTTTTAAACCTGCAATATATGAATTTTTGAATTAAAAATGTGTACAAAAAATGGAGGAAAAAAAACTTTTCACTTGC
>BMAO01024721.1:0-37019 GCA_019973975.1 Trichonephila clavata
CCTCCCCAAATCAAATGTCAAAATGTTTCAGTTTTTGATTATAACATGCTTCATTTCGTATTTATGTTACACTCGTTATTGTAACAAATTCAAACACTATCAAATAAAAATGAATCCTTCACTTTTAATGAACCAAGAAATTACTATTGTGAAATCTTTTAGAAAAAATGCGTACATATATTAAATTAGGAAACAAAAATTAATAGCAACGTTTTTTAAATTTCAAAAAATTTAATTTAGAAATTAAAAATAATTTAAATAAATTCAACAGATTTTATGAAAGAAAATTTTTTGGGCATATTTTTTCATTGTGAATAAATTAAATGAGTCAATATGTTGTAATTCAAATGTTGTTTAAGGTTTTTCAATGTTATTCATGCAGCACCTTTCATCACATAGACAAGCAAAACAAGTCAATAAATTATTCATATTTGAATATTATAAACTGATTAAACAATAATTAATTTTCCTACAACATTACTTGAAGTATTCTTGTTATAAAATTAC
Organism: Trichonephila clavata; assembly: GCA_019973975.1. NCBI lineage: Eukaryota > Metazoa > Arthropoda > Arachnida > Araneae > Nephilidae > Trichonephila > Trichonephila clavata. The sequence continues at coordinate 508 of BMAO01024721.1, forward strand.
ATATTTACTTTCACAAGGAAATCATAAATTCAAAATATAAAGTTTGTGTGGAGCTAAAAACTTAAAATTACAACTGATTAGTTAATTTAAAATATCAGAGCAGGCGTTTAAGAGCTTGTTAAATATAAATCCATTTCATGAATAAGAAAAAAATTCTATTTTTCACAGTCATACTATATGATCATGATATAATGGAGGATTTCTAATACTGAAGTTTACCATTTGTAGCAACCTCCTTCTTTGACTTCTAATGTATAATTTGTAGGTACACCTGTATTATACGGTAAAAGTATTCTGGGAACTGATAGTTTTGCACTTTCCCCAAATTGAAAGCACAAAAAATCAATAAAAACAAATTTTTCATATTTTTTGCTGTAAATAAATGCTTCTCAAAATTTACCGCCATCATCAATGAGAAAGCACGCTGTTTTGCCGGGTAGCGGTTACAAACAATAAATATACCCCTTCTGTGAAATTTCAAAATATCAGCCAGATACTTCCTGATTATTTTAATTTCAGAAAATTAACTTATCTTCCTTCTTCATCATAATTATTTAAATAATTAAGTAAGAAATTGAACTGATTTACTTAAAAAACCCGTTAATAATATTTGGGTTTAACTCTCACTCTGTATATACCTATAACCTATATATAAGCCTAGTAATAAATAAGTTTTTCTTCATTACATCCTCCTTTAAATCTTATTTGATTGTGTATATTGTGTTCTTGAAATTATTTTATTTGATGTATAAAAAAAGTGAATATTATGAAGGCAAAAAATTAAAAGGAAAATTTTAACAGTTATTAAATGGCAACTTTTTTATTGTTTACAACTACATGCTAAGTTGGCATGAGATAAATTCGGTTCTATTTGTCACTTTTCTTGTCATAAATTTATATCCGATGAATTAAGTATGTATTATAACACATTTAATAATATCAAATAAATATATTTCATAAACGCGTGATTTGACTCGCAATAGTGTTTATAGTTTTCAGTGCGGCCTTGAAGTATACAGACAAATAAAGTAGTTTCGTTTTATTTCTTTCCTAAAAATTTAAAATTCTCATAGATCTTAATCGCTTGGTAACTTATAAAACAATTCTTTTCCTCTTCGCAAAGCACTCATTTTTCTTTCATGTCGCTGAATGTGCAATCTGGGAACCTGCAATAGTTGTTTCATAATATTTATTTAAATCAACCGATGAAGCATATCTGGGCCGAAATGATTTAATTCATAAACTGCGTCATTGCTAATACTTTTCACTTTTATTAGATTTTTTGATAAAGTGAGGTATTGATTGACTGTAATCACTGTCCACAATTTTATATTCTTTGTTTTTGATATTAATGAGTTGTGTTTATAGCATTGTTTATCTAATAAGGAAAGTTCAATAGTTACGAATTTTGATTCTCAAAATTAGATATTTACTTGTATTTAATATTAAAATTGCCGCAGATCATGCCAAGAAAAATCATTTGTAAATATTTGTTTTTTTAAAGTTTATTGAATTATGTTCCATTATCTTGTAAATAGAAGCAAAATAATTTATTGTTAGGTATCAAAAATTTAAATGCCTTTCTTTGTACCTAATGTTTAAGATATAATTTACATCAATTTTGTATGTGATAAACAGTGTTTATTTGTTTTTTAATTTAAACAGATTTATGCTTATAAGAAATTAGAGGTGCATTTAAGCAATGCAAAAATAATTATTCCTATAAATTTCATTCTCCAAAAGAAAATTTGTGCAAAACGAAAAATGGTAATTATTACATATTAGACTATTAATAAAATTAGACCTTTTATATCATTTTATTTAATAATTTTATTTATTTAAATAGAAACTTATTAACTAATGAAATAATAAGGAAATTTTCTTCCAGACATTGCATAGTCACTAATAATTATCAGCAATGAGCTGGTTTGATACAGCAGGAATTGCTAGTTTTGCTAAATCGGCATTGACCACTGCTCAAAAAACTATTGACAAAGCACTTGATATTCAAGAAGAAACTACTAGGAAAGTTGATAAAAAATCTGCTGGTATGTTACAATTTCCTTCGAATTTTTAAATTTGTTATAATATTTATAACATGAGATTGTCATTTTTTTTTTCACAATATGTTTATCCTTTGAAGTTTGTAAAATTTTAATGTCAAAATTCAGTTAATTGTATTTTTAAAATTGTACTTATTGTTATTGAAATTTCTTAAAAAAAGTAAACTATTAATTTAATCTTATTAATTTTTTTTCCATATAATGTAGAATGTGACACATTCAAATTATTTGTCTTTCTAGTGTCAGTATTATTACTTGAAAGTTTCATATTATTTATTGATTGCATTCTACATTTATGAAATTAAATATCCAGTAATATAAAAATCAGCATTTAGGCATATATTTTTTTATAATGTTAACACAAATGTCATTTAGAAGTTTCAGATCATAATTTCATAGTTTAAATGCACTGTATAATAATCATTTGTTGTATAATTTTCATAGATTCCGAAAACTTTTTTGAAGCCTTTGGATTAAGTGATAAGCCTTCAGTTTCAGCAACTCCTTCAAAACAGCCTAAAAGTAAAACTAAAGAACATTCGGATTCTCCAGATAGTAATTTACCTGTTCAAGTTTCTGGTTTTTGGACAGAGGCATGGGGTTCATTTTTTGAACCCAAAGATCTAGGTGCTGTACCATTAGAATCAAAACCTACTGAGGCTGCTAAAGATGATAATTCAAAAGAAATTAAACATAGAATAGAAGCTACAGTGTTATCTCAACCACATAGAGCTAGTCTTTTCCCTGCTGAATCCCATCCAGTTCAACTGTCATCACATAGTGAAGATAATACTGATCAGTCAAATGCACCCTCTTTACCTGGATCTTTGCCTGATATAAATGTACAAAAAAGTGATAGTGCAATATCTTCAACTGAAAGTCCTATTTTTACAGAAACTCATAAATTTGAAGATTGCAGGGAAATTATGGTTACAGAAAAATCCTCTAATGAGTCGGGATTATGTTCTAGCAATTCAAATGATGTTCTTGCTCAAACTGACAATTTTAATAGTTCTACTGAAGCTAAGAAACCCAACCATTGAATAAATCTCTCTGTGATAATGAACCAAATAGTCCAACTGCTGTACAGAATGAATCTATTTCATTTTCAAATGTTCCTGTCCAAAACCCAGCTCCTATTGGGAAAAATATGGAGCAAAGTGAGTTCCTTGAATTACATATATCTGATTCACCTGAGAAAAAAGATGAGACAGTTCCGCTAGACCATGATATGTTAGATGTAAATAAAAAGGAGGACACTAACAGCTGTATGGAAATCTCTTCTGGATCTTTTACTCAAATAGCATCTGATGAAGATAAACCTGTGGAAAGTTCCTTTTATGATAACAGCAGCTCTACTCTTGTAATTCCAGATTTACCTGTGGCTGTTTCTGAAAACGTTGCTAATTGGGAATGTTGTGCACTGGACACTTCTTCCTCTGATCTTTTTACAGAAAATAAAAATGAACATCCAAATTTTCTAGTCCACAAAAAAGAAGCAAGGACAAATACAAACTTAGAAACCTCCACTGGTACTTTTCAGATAAGAGGAGACTGGACTGCAACTACTGATCCTGGACAATCTATAGATGAATCTCAAAATTCATCAAATGAAGAACAAAACTCTCATCATAGTGATGGTAGTAGCAATAGCAGTAAGGATGATGATGATACAGATACTGCTGAAGTCAAAGAATATGATGCCAAATCTTCTAGTAGCAGTGGTTCTCATTCAACCTCTTCTAGTTCTTTTGTGAAGTGCTCAGCAGAAGAAAATGAACATAGTTTTCACAGAGAACATTCGCCAATTTCAACTACTGCTTCAGAGAGATCAGATAATACTAAACATGAATCTGAGCAAAATACATCTGGGACGAAAATGAAACAGCCACTTCATCTGATATTGAAATCTTATCCCCACCAAATGGAGAAAATGGAGACCGAAATGCTTCTCCATTAAAACATGTTTGGTTGGCTCGTCCTCTTCGATTTCGTAGATCTGAGAGTCCAACTTCTGATAGCAGTAAAGATAGCATGATGCCAGTAGTGAGCGAGCTTGATGAAGTGAGTTATGAAGATGAGAATAATTCACATACTACTCTCTATGATGATAAAGGTAAGAAATATTACCATTAATCCGTTCTTTAGAAGTAAAAAAAAAGTTCTTCAACCTTCTTTGAGATGTTTCATTAAAATTGAAATAACATTACTTTACATAGTTACTTTGTCTGTTTACATTTATTCAACATGCTTACTTAGTTTTAAAACCAAAACTCTTTTAGAAAATTGAATTTCATTTATTTCTAATAGTGTTAAAGAAAAAGTATAGAGATGATTTGAAAAGTATAATTTTGTATATGAATATGTTTGTGAGTTTGAAACATATATGTATGTGAGATTTTAATAATTATTTCATAAATTCTTTGAGTAAAACAGATTAATATATAAAATAAAGTAAAATATTTAAAAAGCTGTAAAATTAATTTTTTAAAAACTTTTATATATATTTTAATTTTAAATAATGTGAATCATAATTATTTTGTGGACAAACTAATATATGTATTCAATTCATTGCATCTGATTTTTTTAATGATTAACTAGCAATTTTTATGATTAATTTTGGTGTAATTCTTTAGTATTTGAAAATTTAAAACATTTAATTTACTTTATTCGTTATTCTCGTTATTTGCATAATTAGGTTTTATTTATATGATTATATTTATTTGAAAATTTTTGTTTTCAGAAGAGTTAGACTGTCAAAAGCATTATGATGAAGATGACAATATAGGAAGATTGCTCACGGTATGTTTGTAAGTTGTTTATTCATTTAATTCTTTATGTGTGTAATGAATGTGAATTAGCATATCTATATTTGCATTTGACATACTTCATGTGCTTAGAATTGGGAGTGGCTTAGAAAAATACTATCTCCATTTTGATAATTTTTTCTCAAAATTCTTGAGATAACTGAATTTTTAAGATGCTTCAACTGACAAAATATTTCTGTGATAGAAGAATTTTTTTTCTTACATCTAATGCTGTGTTTAGAAATCTATTTCATAGTTATCAGTGGAAAATGAACCTTTAAATTATACTTTATCTTCTTTATATCTCTGACTATAATAATAATTTTTTTAAAAATTTAAAATGGTTTATTTATTTATTTTTTTTTAAATTTCAAATGGTTTATTAATTTTGTAAAACTTTTTAGTGCTTGAATGGTAAAAGAAGTATTTTTCTAATAGGCGAAAATATTTTTTATAGTATTTATTTTGTAAGTTTTCTTAACATTTGCTTGATTGATTTAGTCTTATCTGTTAGAAAATTGCATTGTAAACATAAAAATAAATTGATAAAAATATTATATATTTTAGTAGTTATCTAATATTGCATTGTTAAAGAAAAGGATATAATATGTGTGTGTTTATTTGAATAATTTTATTCAAATGCAGAAGCAAGATGAACTTCAGACTATTTTGGAAGCAAGAGAGAAAAAAATTGTTGAATTAAGCAAAGAAAATATTGAATTGCAAGAAAATGAACAAAGGCTTAAAAAGTGAGTTTTTTGTTTGTTTGATTTTTTTCCTGTCTTAGAATTTATAATTTTTCCTTGTTATTTTAGAATTTCACTATATATGTTAAAAGTTTTCCATTCGGTTTTTTGACACAATATTAGATTATTTCTGGAAGTAAAACAATTAGAAAATAATTTTCCATCAAATAAAAATGGATGATTGAAATGTTGACTTTTAGTGCAAACCTGTAAATGATGGGAAATTTACATGTTAAATTTTAAACAATTTGAATAGTAAATATTTATAATTGTATTTAAATTTAAGTAACTATTTTTTTTTATTTACTGACCAGATGTTTTAGCATTGTACTGTATTATTTTATAAATTATAATATGATGTGTTGCATTTTTTTTTTTTTTTATGTTTTAAAAGTTTTGTATATATGCAAATATAAACAATTTTGCTCTTGGATTCTAATATATGAAACTATTATTTGCTAAAATGGTACTTTGTTGCAATTTTTTTAATATACATGCAAGTTCTTGTTCTTTTCTATTTGAAAGAAACTTAATTACCAAATATGTAATCATATATGTATATATATTATCAAAAATACTATTGGAATTCATTATTTTAATATATGTTGATAGTGTGGATATAATTTTTTTGTGCGAGAGAGCTGATATTTTTACGCATTAAGTTATTGGGAGAAGTATTGCTTTTAAGAAATTATTTAACAATTCCTTAGGTTAATATCCATATCTCATGAAACCTTAACTGCTATATATGTTTACATATATTTTGATTCCATTCAAAATAATATTGAAATTACATTAATTATTAATTTAGAGAAATATTCTTCAGTAAAATGTTTCAATTTAATTAATTTATTAGCTTGTAGGAAGATGCTATGTTTTATTTAAAATTAATTTCAACATTGTGGGTTTTATTTCTGTAGTCTAATGCAAAAAATGAGAGTAGAACAAGCTAAAGAATCCCGAGATATTACTGCTTTGACTAGAGAATTTACCCAAAGACTTGCACATGTTGAAAGTCAATTGAAAGAAACTATAAAGGTAAAGAATTTGTTCATTTCATTAATAAAACAAAATAACTTGCACAATTGAAAATTCTTTCATTGAGATTTCATATATACTCATAGGTTTTAAAATAATGCTTTATATATTTCATTTTTTACAGGAGAGAAATTTACTTCAACATCAACTGGAAGAAACAAAATTAGAAATTGATAAGAGGTAAATAACTTTACTTATGTTGGATATTTATAATTCAATATTAGTCACTATTATTATTACTATAAACTAAGACTTTCAATAATAATATCATTATTAAAGTTTAAACTGATGTGGGGAATTTTATTTTATGGAAAAACAATGCTTTCAGAATAATTAGCCATTAATGTTATAATTGATTTGGATGGATAGGAAAAAGATGTTTATGTTTAATATGAGCATATGTAAAAAATTTTCATTTATGCTTAACTTGTTAAGAAAAAAAATCAATGGAAATTCTCATGCTTAACATAAACTACTTATAATGGCATATGTTATAACTAGGTTTTTTAGGTGTAAAAAATTTCTTTGAGGTATATAATGTATATCATTGTTCAATTCTTGATAATATGCATTACACTTAAAACTAGTTTTTTAAAGGGTAATATGCATGTTTGAATTTTAACCTTATGCCTTTCTGTATTAATATACTACTGAACTAAATGAATTTAAAAATTTGTATTAAAAATTCAAGGAATTTTTTAAACATAAAAAAAATATTCTACTATATACTATATAAATGAAATTCAAAAATTTTGTGTATTATGCAGGGACCAAACAAAACTTCTATCTTTAAAATTATAAACATAAATAGTCCCAAAAAAACCCTATGGATTTATGTCACCTATTTTGTAGTTAGAAAAATGCCTTAATTTTTTTTGGAGAGGGAAGAGAGAGTATTTTTATATAAATATAAAAAAAAAATATTATTTTTGAAATCTGTTATTTTTAAACATATGAAATTCAGAAGGTGGAATAAAAATGTGGTACTTTAACCTAAGTTATTTTAGAAGAAAAATAAAAATTATTTTTTTCATGGAAAAACTGAATCATTGTTGGGAACATTATTTACATTTAATGACATGTTTGTACTTTTAATTTTTGTTTCATAATTCTTATTTTATCTTTCAGGATTTTGGCTTCAGATTTTGAAGAAGTTATAAAAGAAAAAGATCAACAAATAAAAGAACTAACAGAAGAAGGTTATATTACCATATATTCATTTAATTGAATTAAATGGCATTTTTTTTTGTCATTTTTTTATGAATTCTTAGTTTTTTTTTATCTCATAAAATAATTGTTATGCAGGGCAAAAACTTGCAAAAAAAGAATTGACCCATACAACAATTATTAAAAAACTGAGAGCCAAAGAAGATGAAATGGATCGGACCATTAAATCTCAAGAGTATGTTTTATTTTCTCCCAAACCTTCAATAAATCTTTTAATTTATTAAACTTCTTTGCATTGCTTTACTTTTTATAATTCTATATTTTCAGAGCAAAATTAGAAGAGAGCACAAAAGAAGTGGATAGACTCCGAAAGTCTATTGGTGCTAAAGAAGAACAAGAAAAAAAGCATATAGGTAATAACTTATCAAATGTTACCTAAAACTGTCTTTTTTTAATTATTAACTATGAGAAAAAAAGGCTGAAGTTATAAATTTTTGTTAACATGCTTTCATTTTATAATGTTTTTATTTATGTATGTAACATTTAACACTTGCTGCATTAAGTTTAATTACAATTTTTTAGATGTTATTAGAAATCTTAATAATTCTGTGAAGAAACTTGAGAAAGAAGTTTCCATGTTAAAAGTAAGTATTTATGTATAACTTTTACTAATCCTAATTTATAAATGTATATTTGTAAATAATATATTTTAATGTTATATATGTTTTTGTATAAAAACCCTGATCATTGAATAATTTTTAATCTAGAATTCACATATTAAAATAAAATTTTAGACTGCTAAAAAAATTATGCTGTCAATGTAACAATTTTAACTTTAATGAAGCTTTCAGCATCAGATTCAAATCCTGACTGAACTTTAAATCTTTCTTACAAAAATACTGATGGCAATTATGAATTAGATGGAACTAAATTTCAAAACCCTTTACAATTTTAAGTTTTTTCGTCGTAAGCATTACTTCAGTGATACTAAACAGATAAAACCGATGCATGATTATCTATTCAAATTTTATAGTTATTTTTAAAATGTCAATATAACTTGTGTAAAGCTCTCTTTAAATATAATTGTATTTGTAACTGATGTATCGCATAATGAAAATTATTCATTAATAAATATCAAGAATTGTTTGTCCTCAATACCAAAACAGTATTAATAAGAAATTGAAAACAGCTGTATTGAAAGAAATGTATATTATTAATTCCTAATTGGTCTTGTACTGCTTCTTTTCATAGAATATTAGAATAAAAACTATATAGTATAACTCTGTTTTTTTTTTTTTTTAGTAAATTGTAATGAATATGCAGTTGAATTTATTTTTAGTATAATATTTTGGAAAACATTTTCTTAATAATGTTTTAGATGAAATGTAATACTCTTAAATTTTACATACAACATTTCTGTTAGTAAAATTATCATTAGATTTCATTTTATATCTGAATTAAATTTTTAAAAATTTAAAATTTGTGTGCTTTTTTCTTCTTCTTTTGCAGAGTGACTTGGAGGATAGTAAAGAAAAAGAGCACAGTTTGAAAAGATCTTTAGATAGTACTTACAAGTAAGTAAATTTTCATTTTTCTTGTATTAGAGTTAGAATCAATATTCGTCTTCAGGTAATTTTTTTCTAAATCTTTTCTTTCTTTCTTTTATTTTTTATGAATAGGGAATATACAGAATTACAGAAGTCCTATTCGGCTAAGGAAAAAGAAGTAGAGGTATGTAAGGAGGGAAACTTACAAGACATTTTAATTTTATCTTTAGTCAAATATTAGCATAAACATGTTTTCCCAAATGCCATTTATGCTATAAATATTACATTGTTGATACATTTTTTAAATTGGTTATCAATACTCTAAAGGTTTTATCAATTATCACCAGCAAAAATTAATGTTTTGATATTTTGTAGGAATTAAAATCTGATTTAGATTCAAAAGCCAAAGAGGATCTGAAACAGAAATTAGAAAATGCTAATAAGGAAGCTACTAGAGAAAAGGAAGTTTTAATATCAGAAATTCAACAATTACGGTACACAATATCCCGAACTCAAGATGAGGCAAATATGAGAGAGAAAATGTTTAAAGATGAAATTGCAAGTTTGCAGAAAGTAAGTGTAATATCTTTTTTCAGAGTAATTCTAATGGCTATATCTTAATATTTCATACTATATATATTGAGTCGTATTGTTACATTTAACATATTGTTACATATTGTTTTAATTTGTAATAAAAAAGAAAATGACAGCGGCCATGTTGCATGATTATACAGCATGTAAAAGATCCCTAGAGTGTCTGTTTGGCTTAGGTGCTCTCGGCAAAATTAAAGCCTAGTACAGGTTTCACATTGTCAAGAGCTGAGATGCCTCCCTTTAAGGAGTAAACTGTGTGTCAAAATCACTTGTAGCTATTGGTATCACCTATAGGGTGCTGCGCTAAAAATTGATACCAGCTCCTGGGAAATGTACTAGGTCTGCAAAGGTTAAAATACTAATGTGCAGTCCCATTAGAAAAAAAAATCACAATTTCTCTGCATGTTTTTTCCCCTCTGTCCTTTGAATTAACTTGTAATATTTTGTATTTAAACAATTTTTTTAAAACTTTTTTATCTCATCTTTTTTTTTTAAAAAAAAAATGTACTTACTGTAAAATTTATTAGAATTTTAAAAATTTTCAAATATAGTTGAAGATAATGACAGTAAATATAATTAACCTTTTAAATATTAAACAAGTAGGCTTTTAAAAAGAATTCACAGTTAACAAAGTTTAGATAAATTAATTAATTTTCATTCTGTTTGAGTAATTATGTATTACAAAAAATAATAACCCCAAAATTATGAATTTTTTATATTTTAATTTTGTAGAACAAATTTATATGAGGAATTTAAATAATTCTTAGAATAGTTTAAATTTAAAATTTTTGACTTAAATTGTGTATTTTGTACAGTAAATGGTTTTTAACTGAAAAGGATTATACACGTAAATTTTAAATCATGGTTAAATTTGTGATTTAAGAAACTATTCTATTTTATATAAAACAAAATTTATTTGAAATGCCTGATACTAAATATAATCTTTCCATAAAGATATTTATTTTCTCATTTAATTTTTGCCTGCAAACAGAAATTTGTTGTCTCATAATTTAAATTACTGATCAATATCTTTAATATAGATTTCTGTTTTGTATATGTGTATATTTTTTTTCATTTAGAGGTTACAGGAAGCTGAAGAAAGAAATGAAGAATTAACGAAGAATATGTCATCAGGTGAGCAATTTTACAATAATTAATAATCATTGTGTGATAAATATTTGAAAATTTTTGAGATCATATTTTCCTTTTTAAATCAAAAGACATCACATTAAAAAGTATGATTTATATGTTAACTATATAATTTAAATGTTTTCATTTTCAGTAAAAATGAGTATCATTTAAGCTTTTGATTTTCATATGTAGGATTTGGTAAAATTGTTTTTTATATTAAGAATTACTGTGATAACTTTGATTTAATTCTTCTTATAGCTACCAGACCTTTAATTAGACAAATTGAAAATCTACAAGCAACTTACACAGCTCAGACAATTTCATGGGAAAAAATAGAGAAAAGTTTAACTGACAGATTAAGTATGTCTTTTCTTTACCTTATTGTATATTATTAAATATTTACTAATTAGGCTTAGAAAAGATGCCCCCCCCCCATAATATTATTTTCCTCTCTTTACCTCTAAAGATGATTTAGAAATAATTCAATTACCAAAAAGTTCCTTGTTTTTTCAATTGAATATATATTTTTGAACTACAAATGTATTATATGTTTTTGTGACACTTTGTTTCTTTACATGCAGGTGATGCCCAGAATCAAATTGCTCATATTTCTGAAAAAGAAAGATCTGCTACCGAAAAATACTTAGAATATCAATCGAAAGTAACTTCCCTTGAATCTCAAAACAGCACTCTAAGGCAAGAAAAACTTCAGTTAACATCAGAAATAGAAACATTAAGGACAAATATAATTGTTCTTGAAGAAAATAAAAGCAGGTATATTTTTTGTCCTTGTAGAGCATTTAGTTGCAATTCTATTTAATAATTAATGTGAATAAAATTTTATTAATCATCAAATAATTATTGTATTAAAAGCAATATTTTATCTTTTGCTCTTTATCATTATTTAAATATTAGAATTAATTTATATGTATGTGTAATAACTTAACATTTGTTTAAAATTCTACTTATATGTTTTTTCTCTAAATCATAATTCAAAAATTTCCTATTTCAAAACACCTCTCATTTCATCTTGTATTAAAGCCAAGATTTTGACATTAATTCTTCATTTAAAGGATTTGACCTTAAGTTTTTGTGTGATTAATTGATGATTCATAGTAAAAAAAAACATTATAAAAGCTTACTAAGTGGTTTAAATTTTTCCTAAACATTGATGTAATTTCTAAAAATAACTTATATTTCCCTTCAACTGAACATATATTTTTTGTATTACTTATCCCCCTTCCCCCCGTTTTTCTATATATATTTAAATCTAGGGAAGGGGTTGATTACCTCTATTGTTCCTTTGCACTTGAACGAATAACACTCTCAACGTAAATCCCCTTATATTAATATTAAGTAAAAGATCATTGATTTATGTCTTGCTTTTTAATTGCCATGAGCACACATCCTAAAAGGATAAATACCATCTCATTGTTACATTAGATATAATGTAATCAAAATTATACTAAATTGCTCTAAAAGCAAAACAATAAATAAGAAAATAACAAGACAGTACAGGATAAAGTAAAATGCTACAGTAATGTATTTTGATACTTATATCTTACCATTTGAACCTTATTGTTAAAATTGTTGTGTTAAACAAAATTTTAAGAGCCAACCTTCCACATCATTTGCCTATATTATGGATTGAATTAGTGTGCACATATATAAACTATATATTAAATACAAAGAATTATTACTGAAGTATAAATAAAAAATATTTACTGACTCATTTTTTTTTCCCCGTATCTTCTATTGCGAACCTATTTATTGGATAAATGTATTTGATTATCAATTTAACCTGCTGAATTTGAATGAAACTTTACTTTTCTTTTTTAAAAATATTTTATTTCTCATTATTCTACTTCAACATAGTTATTTTAATATTTCTTACTGTGTATGACATATACATAATTTGTTTTTATTTGCAATTTTTTTTTTATTATTTCCTTCTGGCATAAGATATTAAAAAGTTTTTTCTTGTATTTTTTAGAGAAACATATACATTAGACAAAGTGAAACAAAATTTTAATGCTGAAATAACTAAGTTGAAACAAGAAAGAGTAAGTAAAATTTTAATATTTGATTACTTTTTATTTTAATTTTATAATATTTAAGTAATAATTGGATTCATTTATAAATGTAATCACAAAAATTAAAATTAATTATTATACATCTATTTATATAAATCCTATATGAAGCATTTAATAAGTTTTCTGGACATTGGGTAAACTATATGCTTTCTAATTAACTTCTATAGTGTTTAATTATGTCATGTCTTACTTTGAAAAAAAAAATATGTTAATGCAGTCTTCAAAACATGTTACAGAACTTAAACTGAACTGGGAAATACACTCCTTCAGAAAGAGAAATGTCTCAGTTCAAATGAAAATTTGCAATATTGTAATTCATCATCTGCTTAAATTACATCCTTCTTAAAATTTAAAAACATTCCATAAATAAGTAGCTTTCCCTTTTAATATTTTATTTTTAAAAAATGGATCAACTCAAAAAAAATGAGTAATATAATAAAATATGCTGTTTTATGTATGGCTGCAAAGTCAGAATGAATATTAATTTGGGAGCATTTGACTTTTAAAAAATGTTATGATTTCGGATTTTTGTTCTATTATTTTAACTGTACGAAAACATAATCTGAGTACTAACATGTAACACAGACATTCAATTTGTAAGCATTCTGATAGATGTTTATATTTATAGTTAAATTTGGAAAATACTATGTCAACTTGCTTAGAACAATTAGATTTTGAGAAAAGGAAAGTGAAAAAGTTGGAAGAAGAGATTAAAATCAAAGTAGGTTTCATTTACTGCTCAACATTACTGTAAAAACATGTTATTAAAGTTGATTTTTTTAAAAAATTTCCATTCCAGAATATCTTTTGTAAAATATATTTGATTTATTTCACAGGATGCTCGAGCTTTAATTTTGTCTGGTTCATCTCCTTGTCCATCCCCAACTGGTTCTGCTAGAAGTTCAATTAGTAGCATTCACAATTGGTCTCAGGTTTGTGTAAAGTTATTTTAAAAAATGTATTTTTAAATTGAAAATTTTGCTAAGATTATACTATTTTTGTATATGTTAAATTTCTGAAGTATTTGTACTTTTATTGCTGAAAATCTAGTATAAGTATACTACACTTAGTGGATGGTGTAGTCAGTTAGGTACTGACCTTGTACACACAAGATTGCGGGTTTGACGACCCACGACTGTGGATTTTCATAATGCAAAAATCAACAGCATCCATGTTGTATGATTATGCTGCATGTTAATGATCCCTATAGTGCCTGTTTGGCTTGGTTGCTCATGGCAAAATTAAATTCCTAGTACAATTCTGCATCATCAGAACTCAGGTGCCACCTTTTGGGGAGGAAACTGGGCATTAAAATTACATGGTGACAATTGATATCGACCAATTTGATGCCACACTAAAAAGTGATACCAACTCCCAGGGAATGTACAAGGTCTGCAATGGTAACAATCTGTAGCCTCATTAGAAAAAGAGAAAAAATTTAGAGTATTCTGTAATTGTTATAAATTTTTATTTCAGTAAGTAATGCAATTAATCTATAAATAAATTTATGTTAAGCTAATGAAAAATATTTTTTCATTTGTTTTGTATATTATTGAAGGTTGTTATGACTGTAACAATCTTATGTATAATAAAGTATGATATGAGTTATTATGATACACATATGTATATATCATACTATTATAAATAATGGTGTATTTTAACACTTATTAAATTTGACATAGATAAATTATAAAAACAACAAATTGATGCTTTTCCAAAAACTTCATGTAATTGTGAAGTATTTTATCATTTCCTTTTTTTCCCCATTATTTTATAAAAACAGTTAGAAAAATAATCTATGTTCATCTTTTTTTGGATAGTCAATCATTGAGTTTTTATTTTGTTAGTTCAGCGGTCACCAGACCACTAAATTCATATTTTTCAAGTCCCATGCAACACTAAAATAAAATTTTTATTTAAGAATAAAAGAACAATATATTTTTAATACATTAAGGATTCTTTTTTTAAAAATTTATTTATGCTACTTATTTACTTACCTTAAACATCAATTTTCATTAAAACAGCTACTTTCACATATTCTCATGCATTAATTGCAAATATTGAAGCTGTTTAACTTAATTTAAGTGTTTTAATTGCTAGTGTTTTCTGAATTTTAAAATTTTCATGGGATGATTCAACAAAATCTCGGAACACATACATAAAGTAGAACCTGTTCGTTATAAAATTTTTAAGTAAATTATTAACACATAATTTAAATCAAATATGTATTTGATGCTTTATAGTATTTTTTTTTTCATGGCTTTCAGTTCAAACATTTTTTTTTTAATGATGCCTGATAAGGTTTTTAGGCTGACTCAGTGATCAAAACACTGTTAAGTGAAGCACACATATTGTTTCTTCTATGAATGAAATGCTTAATTTTTTGAAAATTGATCTATTTCATCTAAACAAAAAAAGAATGAATAACTATCAAAATCATACTTGATATCATTAAATAAAACTGTAAAAGAATGAGCAACGAGTGAAACAATTAATACTAATAAATACTTGTTTATTTGGATGACTATTGTATTGGCCAAAACAATACTGAAGCAGATTTGATATTCTCTTTTTTACTCTCTTATATATATGTTGTAAAATTAATGAAGTATGAAGGTACTTATACATATATTATCGCAAAAATTGCCAACTCTATTAATAACTCACCAAGTTGGCAACCCTGATTCCCTATGCATCGTATGCTCTGAATTGCCAACTATGTGCTTTGTTTCATATAATGTCGCCAATAAATTGTGATAATACATAAGTACCAGTATAAAAATTGTTATTCAAACTATAAAAAAAGTTTTAAGAGATTATTTTTGTTAATGTTAACAGAATAAAAAAAAGTATCATTCGTAATTGTTCTTGCAAATTACCGATTGGTGATTAAATTATGATTTTGTGGCAATTGCTTATTTTCTATGTGTTTCATAACTTTGATTTATTTTTAATTTACTCCCATAGAAGAAATTAAAATATATTTTGCTCACATTTTAGGATGAAGGTCATGAACATGGTACCATTACACCTGTCAACAATTACAGAATGTCAGTTTATGAGTCTTTAAGACTCGGAAGTGGATCTTCTCTTCTTGAAAATTTACAGTCTCAATTAAAACAGAGAGAAGGTGAAATATTCCAATTACAGGTACCTATTACTGGTTCTTTTCAATTATTCAGTAACAGTAAAACATAAGTATTTGATTATGCTTAAGTTTAAACATCAAGGAAATATACTATTGTGAATTTTTAATTCAATTTTAAAAATCTATTGGCCATTTTTTTTTAAGGTTCAGATAAAAATATTCTGTGAGTGATTGTATGTAATATTGATATAATTTTTAATATATGCATATAATTTGTCACAAGGAAGGAATTGGTTGTAAAAAAGGAGTTGGTTTATTCTTTTAAGTTATTTTTTACTGTGAAATTTACTGATATAATTTAACACAATTCCCATCCCCCCCCTTTAAAGTTTAGCTTTTTCTAGTATAATTGTTTTAATAAAAATAAATTCAATATTTAATTTACTTATTTTTATATGTTTGTAGTCTGAAATTGCTAAATTGGAACATGTTAAAGAATCAATGACACAGGAATTAGTGATGTTATCTGAACAAAATCAATCATTATCTCAAAAAGTTAATGATTTGGAGTCCCTAGAAAAGGAACACAGAGTATGTATTGTGGTTTTTTTTATAATTAGATTTATCCATGTAATGTTTTTTTTTTAAATAAGTTTCTAAATATCCTTTTAAAAATCTTTCATATATGAACTCGGTTGAAATTGTGATTTATAATATGAATAATGGGACTTTATTCTAGAAAATTCTTACAAAATCTAATTAAATAAAATTATGGTATATTAATTATACATAACATGATCTTTTTCAGTAATAATTTAATTTTATATTTAAAGAAAAATAATTAAGAATTGAATAAATAATAGAATAATATGTGCTCAAGTAAAGCATAGCTGCTGCATCACTCTATAAAAATAATTTATTCAAATGTAGAATATCTACATAATAACTTAAAAAAGCACATTCAAAATTTTCTGAATCATTGCAGCAGAGATAAGATATTTTTCAAGCCAACCATGTCAACTTAAATATATTTCTTTTCAGTCAAACAATTATGGACAGTGTTTTCAGTCTTCCCATCTTTCTCAGAAATGTAATTCCAAATACTAAAAAGACCCTTTCAATTGGTTTCTCTTTTTTTCGAAATATAACTCACATCAATTCTCTTTTACAGACACGAGTTCATTAAAAATATTTTATTTTGTTTATAAATTTTATGTTTAAGTAAAATGTTTAGTTTGATACTAAAAATGTTTTTAATGTGATTAATAAACACTTTATACTCTGTGGATGTATTCTATTATTCATTCACATATAAAAAGTGTAGATATTTGAACACATGTAAATTAATATATTATGAAAAAAATGCATACTTGGACTTGTAATTTGTTTTACAGCCGTCTTTGAATTTAATATGTAATTGAGTTATTGCAAGTGAAATATTTCACCTTCATTTTAAAACACGCTTTCATTAAAGTTATTATGATTTTCTTATTATTTAATAGAAAACTTTTATGTTTTGCTAGGATCTTGATCAAAAATATAATACTCTTTTACAAATGTATGGAGAAAAAGTGGAGGAAACAGAAGAACTGATGCTAGACTTGTCTGAAGTTAAATCTATGTATAAACAACAAGTATGTATAAAGTTTGAGTACAACAAAAAATATTACTAAAAATTCCAAGCACATTTAAGAGTATAAAATTTTAAAACTCCCATTGTGTATAGATTATTGTATTTTTTCAGAAAGAAAATGTACATTTTAAACAAAATTTTGGAGATAAATATTTCAAAATTCACAATATACAGATTTTTTTTTTAAAAAATTGTTTTAAAACAATACAAAGAATTTTAAACATTTCTATAATTTTTTTTTAAAAAATCATGCGTAGTAGGAAAACTTATGATGGGCAAAACTATTGTATTGGTAGTTTTAAAAAAATCTTAGGAATATAATTGTAAGCAAGTCTAAAAGTTTCAAAAAAAAATGCCTCTTGGCTTAGATTTCTAATGAAAGCAACTGAATAATAAATAACTAGTTAATAAACTGAAGAAAGAACTACTGTGTTGTTAACATCAACAATGCAATAGATCTATGTAATTAGTTTTAGATAAAAATGCACAATCATCAACAGATCAATTTAACAAGATTAAAGTGTTACTGACTTACGGTTAGACCTGCTTTTATAAAAAAAAGTTATTTTATTCAAACTATGAAGCTTTGACTCCTAATTTTCTCTAATATTTTTGATGAAGTGATACAAGTCTTTAATATGTAAGAATGATGCAATTTTAATGTCTTTGCCTTAGATAAGTCGTAATATAACTTTATTTCGACAAAATATGGTTTTTCCGTTATTAAATTCAAATTTAGTTATGTATTAAAAGTTCTACATCATCTACTACAGTAAATGGTTCTGATATAAAAAAGTCCCTAGAAAACTAGCACGAGTTGCTGTTCCTCTTTCAGCATTACTTTCTTAGATTTTAATTGCTGATATTTCAGCCGCAATTCAAAGATTCATATTTTTTCTAACTAAGTTTTCTATAAATTTGGAGCAGTTTTAAAAATTTTTGATCGCTTAATGATGCTTTGTGTTTTATTCCTTAACAACTAATATTGTTTCATTGCAAATTAAATGCATTGTCTTAGTACTTGTCTCAATCACAAAATATTGGTATCCCCCTTTACTCTTTACATGTTTTACACTCACTATTTATCTTTCACTTTTTTCAATATTTATACAAATCCATTTTTAAAAATTCACATAATTTCAAATAAAAATAAAATTTATTCATACTATTATTAGTTGCACTATATTTCGTGCTTCAAATCATACTTGTCATTCTGAACTCAAAATTGGGAACTGTTCAACTCTTGGTTGTTTCCTGTATTTACACCATGCATTCTCTATGTGTAAAACACTCAAACCTTTCAGATAAGCAATCACTTAACATAATTTTCCAGAACATCCTCTAGATCCAGCATACTACAAGATGACATTGTATTCTTTGATAACAAGTATAATTGATTTTTTCACATAATTCCATCGCTCTCCAAAAGGTAGTGATATGCTACTCTAGCTTTACCATGTTGTGCTCCTCTAAGGATGACACTGTTTTACAATTAATTTGGTCAAAGCACAGCCTATGCATCGACTATCACCGCCACAACATATTTTTAACATTTGCCCATATTACCAGCTAAAAATAAGGGTACGTAAGTACAATTCCTCATCATAGATAACTCACTCCCTGTCAAATTTCTAGAATTAGTGCTTAATTCAAAACAGAAGTATATTGAGCTAGTTAGTTCTTGGCCCTCAAGATTTAGTGGAGCAATCAGTATGACCCTTAGGCTGAAAAGTTTGGAAACCCCTTCCCTAGATGATATTGAATGTAAATAAGAACACATATCTGCTCCAAAAAATATGACTTTATATTTGTCTAAATATTATTTATCATGTTTTTTAAAAAAGATTGATCAAAATACTTTAAAAGTATATAGAAAAGTATAATGTAGAAAAAAAAATACTTTACACATCTTTCAAATATATACAGATGAGTAGTTAGATTAGATTTTTGTGTAGTGTCATGTAGTACAACCTTTCACCCTAATGTCAGTGGTGATTCATCCTAACACATGAACTTGATAAAGGCAGAAACATTGGGAAACCATATGGACACATAACACAAAATGCTTTTCATCTGGATCAGATTACCTGTTTGACTAAAAATGTATGTTGAGTATTCATTGAGCTATTCAGATACAATCCAGGGAATATTTTTTCCCATCATCTTGGATCCAGTGGCAACGTTCACTTATTCTTGCTAATCTTTGCATCATATGATGTGTAGTTAGCATAGGTACTAGTATGGGATGATGATTTTTGTGTGTGTTGTGGCTGTTAATACTTCGTGTCCCATCTTTAAATTTCCAAATGATTTCTTGTCTATTCAGTGTTATAATACAAACTTGCCATGGATGGTTCTGCTCATTCACATTACTTTGTCCATGGCAATTAGTCCTTGTATACAGTTTTATTGAAATTGGCATATTTATAGTACACGTGGCACAGTCGTTGGTGATAATCCCAATGCCTACACCACGTCTGAGAGGGAATAACGCATTCCCAAATTCACAAACTAATGTGCTTAGGATCTTTCATCATGCTCTGACTAAATTTGACTGTTATTGATTCGTGAACATCAATCTTAACAATATCAGATAATTAACTGTATTTACATAGCCACTTTTAATGCTATAATTACTTGTGTACATTGGTGGTCTAAATCAATTTTTCTTTAATGTGTGTATCACAAATCTTAATTTTTGGAAATATACATTCAAATTTAATTTTTTAAAATTTGTTTTCAGATTGAAGAGCTATTAATGAAGCAGTGAAGCACTTCACATTGCACATAAGGGATTGGTGTATTTATTAAATGAGAGGTTGCAAGACGCATTTTTTCTCAATTTAAAGAATTTGTTTTCAATTAAATTTTTAAAGATATAGTTAATTTGTATATTATGTATAAATATGTAAATACTATTGTGCCATTTTCATTGTTATGTGTGTTTAATCCTAAAGATATATTCAGGGCCCACCTTTATTATGGTAAAGGTAAACTATTAATATTTTACTTTAAAAAAAATCAAACTGTTAATTATTACTAAAGCAGAATTAATGTTTTCCCACTGGTTGGAATTGCTGTTAACAAATTGCTGTGTAATGTTTATTTTTATTTTCTAAACTTTATTCAAGCATTTATTTGAAAAATTTCCACAGGAGAGAATTTTCAACACTTTTTATTATCAAATCTATATATACACACTAAGTTAACTTGATTCAAATGAACCAAACATGGTTTTAGTGTTTTTAGTTGTGAATTATTTATTTTTTACTCATCATTTTTTAAAAAAATCTTAACATTTCTGTGTTACTATAAAATGTCAGTATTAAATTTTATTTTAAAAAATATTAATATAATTGTAAAAATCTATTCAAAATAAATGGATGGATTTATAATGTGTTTAAAACATTAGTAATTTTTTTCAGCTATTTTGTGACAACCAAGACTTTTATTGATGAGAATGAGTACATCAGTAACAATTTTTAAACTGTGATACTTCATATTTAGAGCTATTAAGCATGTGCAGTAGCCGGAAAAAAATTTATGTATTTGTGACAAAAGGCATTTTGCAGTTGATTTAAAAATAAATTATGCTATATTTGACAGAGTTTTTATTTTGCTATAAATGAAAAATGATTATTTTTAACTTATCACCAGTTTTGTGTTAAAATCACCTATAAAAATAGTTTTTTTAATATCAATTTAATTATGATTGAGGGGATATGAATGGATAATGGAAATAACTTAATATAGTTCATTCACAGAGTATGGATTTCATTGCAAAACAAATGTTAATATTAAGTTCTATAGTTTTTTTAAAAAAATAGTAAAATTATTTATATAATTAAAGAGTGGTTAAAAAATGCATCTTTATAAAATAGACAGAAGTTGTTAAACTCAGCAAACATAGCCATAAATAAATACAGCTTAAAATAAACATTTATTAAGTTTTCTAATGTAGAGTAAAAAAAAAACTAACCATATTAATATTAAACAAAAAAAGAAGCATTTAAAATAAATAGCTTCAATGTACAGAATAAATTCCATTCATGCAGAACTGAAATGTAACATTCAATTGAACAACTTTTTATACGAATATACATTATTTGCTTTGAATGTGTTAACATGTTCAGCTTATAATATTCATAATTTATTTTCACATAAATATCTAAATATTTCATCTGTGTATAATGATAAACATTAAAGACTACAATACATGAAACTATTGATCATATCAAGTTCACTGAAGATATTCTTACAAGATATAACAATTCTTATATAAATGCATAAAATAGGGCTCAGTATGTTCACTTTTATTGCACCTAATAAATGCTAGTTACAAAATATCAGTATAACAAACCTTAATCCAAGGAATTTTTATTTTCCTTTCTTAGCCACTAAGAGGTTATTGGTTTAGCTGCCAATGTACTGTGCCTGACTATTTTTTAAGTGCTTTTTTTCACCAATAATGAAATTTATGTTTTAACTGTGATAAATTTCTTCCATAATTTGTATTGATTAAAGTAAAATGCATACAAAAATTAAACAATTTTTAATAATCCATTGATGAATTACTATAATAAATACATAAATCAGAAATTCTGGGAAGAATAGAAATATAATCAAATTAAGGATTTTACAATAGTTGTGAGGCTGTTTAGCTGAGAATTGTTTCTTCATAATTTGTCTGTTTTGACATTTATTTTGGAATGAATGATTTTTTCCACTTGAAACTTTTACATAAGACAGCAAACTTAGCAAAAAAATTTGCTGAAATTGCCAATATAGTAACCTTAGATTATGAACATAATCATGGTGAATTACTCCACTTTTAATCAGAGCAAGAGAAGTAAATAAAGTCGAAATTCAAAATATATTGTTCATATTTAGTTAAAACCTGAATTCACTATTAAAGTATATCATAAAAATTTCATTCTTAAAAACCATTCATCCCTCTAGGTGGCTAAACCTATTCTTTGCAAAACTCTGAATAAAGCCTTTTACTTTTAATGCAATTTTATTTATGCATTACAGCAAATAAATTCTATAATATACAAAACAATGCATGTAATGCATTATTTATGTTATAAATTTTAGAAACATACAAAACTGTTAATAGTATATTTAAATGAATTTATGTATATAACAGAACATATATTCTTCATATTTGTATAGCTAAAACATAATTACATTTTTAACAAAAATAAATAAAAATAAGTAAACGGTGTATAAAAGAAAAATGCTTTGGTATAAAATTATTGCACTTATTTACAGTGAGTAAAAGGTTTTTAAAAAAATCATTGATACAACTTGAATTGTTCTTTTACTTCAGATAAACTAATTTTACCAAATTTATCAGTTTGTTTTTGCATCAATTCAAAGATCTGAGCTAACTGCTTTTGTTGGACCCTAAAATAAAAGAATTGACACAAATTAAAAATAGAAAGAAAAGAATTGAACTGAAAAATAATGATTTTCAGTAAGATGTATTTCAATGAATTTCTTTAAAATAAAAAAAAAACTGGTTAGCTTTTACATTTATTGGAATAAATGTCTATGATTTCTTAATATAAATAATATTAAAGAATTAAACTATGATCATTTCTATTTTAGACTTAACAAATAGTACCAATGAAAAAAACTAATGTGCTCAAGATCATAGTTTCAAATGTGTGTTTTGTAGTAGTATACACATTAGTGAGGGTTGGGGATTCAAAACCCATCCTTATACCAACAGATAACTTTTTAGCATATCGATTATGCCTCAATGCTTTCATCTACCTATTTTATAAAACATAAGTCCTCTTTTTAAAGAAGTCATGTATCGCTGGTGTTTTTAGTTAGAATATTTAAATAGATTGGTAGATGTGTTATTGGTTAAATCTGTTTTCTATTTTTTACTTTAAAAATGCTGCAGATGATAGAAATGTTACTTTTTACACTTTCATAATTTATTAGTAAATGAGAATTTTTATATTAGTCAAAAAATGGTAATAAAATGAAATTTCTTAATTCGTGTAATCCTAAGGATTACACGAATAACGTCCAGCCAACAATGCAAAAAGAAAAGAAAAAAAGTGAAATTTTAATTTATTAATTACATATTCATAACATTGCAAATGTTTAGTATGACTACCAGAAACAGATAAAACAGAATCTACCTTTTAAACATAATGTTGCATTTAGATCTCAATATATTAATATTCAAATAAATGATGTGTATCCACATAATAAGTGTTTATTATTATTATTGATATAATTATGATGAAAACTGAGAGATATTCTAATAATTTATCCAATATCATCTTAGGGAAACAAATTAATCTTACTCATATTCGTGATTTCTTTGTTCCTCTGTCATATTTGCTCCAATAATTTTTTCTGCTATGAGTGCAGGCTTCTTCAGACATGGAGTTGCTGGCATTGTCTGAGACAATTCTTCAAATTTTTCCTAAAACAAAATGTTTTATCATAAAATTTTTTAATTCTATTTTTAACTAAGAAATTACTAAACAAAAAAAAAAAAGGAATTTTTGCTATTATCATTTTTTAGGTAAATTCTTACATTACCATTCAACTATTATATATATATTCTAAAGATACATCGAAAATTAAATTGTTTATGTATTTAAATTCAACTCAACAAAATCTTCATTATGTGTGAGCAATGTTTTAGTATGAATGGTCAGTTTTAAACTGTTTTTTAAAAAAAGAATATTTTACAATTATAATATATTTAAACTTTCCCTAAGAGATGTTGTTCAAGTCAATAATTAGAAACATAATATTAAATATAAACTTTCATGATTAATTACATATTTTTTTATCTTGATAATATTTTTAAAACAAATTAAATATTTAATGATTTTATTACTTATATACGTATATTCAGTACTTTTTGGTGAGCTGAGTGCAGGCAATAAATGATCAAATGTCCCTGATGAATATTGCCAATTCCATAAATTTCCCTTCATTCTCCAAAGTTTTTAATAATAATTCAGTAAAATTAGTTAAATAAATAGCTTTTACTTATGCATATTTGTTGTGTGGCATTGTTAATAAAAACTCAGCAAGCATTGTGCCCAACCAACCAAAAGTACCATATACCCAGTATCAACTTTCTGTGTAATAAGATACAATATTTTACATAACCTGATAAATGACTTGCATAGATTCTTTACACAAATAAAAGAAAAAGTTTTATAAGTCACTAACATATTCAAAAATTCTATTCAGGAAACATTACTAATGAAAAACTAATGAATCATGTACTTGATATCAATTTAATCCCATTCATAACTTAATAGAAGTTATACTTTCATTTTGAAATATCTACTTTGTACTATGTATTGAAGCAAGCTGCTATTTCCCTAGCAGTGAATCCAAATTTATTTCTTTTTCACATTTTACAGGCTTGTTCTATTAGTTTCAAAATCTAAAACTAATTTCATTACATTTAAGTAATTTTATCAAAAATGTTTTTGTTAGATAAAGTGATGTATTTCATTGCCTCGCATCAATCACAAGAAGTGTACTTTCACCAAATCTTTACAGAAGTGTTAAGTCTCAAATATAACATGAGGTAATAATAACATGCTTGCAAAACTTCTCACAATGCGTTTAAATTATGCAGTTGAAAGTTCTTTTTGCCTCTTGAATTTTAAAAAGATGTAACCCTTTTATAGAATCTTATGAAAATAAAATACTAATCAAGAAGTTAAAATATACATTATAAATTATGTCGCAAAAGTATCAAAGAAGCTAAAGCAGAGATCATATCTTTCCACTAGTGCTCCAACAAATTTTCCCGGAAGATAAGATATTTTATATATAGTGATGTTATTATTGTTTTTGTGTATGACAAGGTGCAAAGGTGGTAATAACAAAGCAAAGATATAGTCAAATATTGCCAAAGGTGAACATGCAGTGATAAATATATCTGCTTTCTAATGATGATTTTTCATTTACTATTATTATATGCATACAGCAAAAAAAAAAGTTCCAAAACCATATATAACTTAATATTGTTAAAATTATATATACACCATTTACTTTTAAGTAACAAAGTTGTTTACCTACTTAAAATATTTTAGACTTGACTGTAAAATTACATGCATGTAAAACTATCCCTATGCAAATCAATCATTGCTTTTTGAACATATTGGGTAAAATCTTAGTATAGTTCAACCTTTAAGGTGCTGAAGGAAACAAAATAATGATGCTAAATTATACCAACAGCTTTCTTTCTGTAATGGTTGTCTACCCAATATGATGAGAATCCACCAAGTTGGCAATAAAGGTATACACTAATAATTTTCTTAATAAAAAAAAATTATGTACCATGTTCTTTAGACCATTTCCATGCATTGTCATCCACTTCTGGGCTATAGTCCAAATTTTAAGTATCTAGCACATCGGGAAGTTAGTTTAAAATCAATTACAGAATTCCACCCGGACAGACATACAAGAAAGCAAGTTAATAAAAACATGGAAAAAAACTGGTGGCCCCTGTTTGACCCCAGAGCCACGAAATTGAATCCGTAGACACAACTTGACCAGTGCTATCAACATGTGGTCTATGTTCATGTAAGTTCCAGAGTAACGGAGTCCCTGTCGAAATTGGGGGCCCATGTTCATGACTAGAACTTCTTGTTTCCTATTTTCATGCATTGTCATCCACTTCTGAGCTATGGTCCAAATTTCAAGTCTCTAGCTCATCAGGAAGTCAGCTTAAAATCAATTACAAAATTCCACCCAGACAAAAATACAAGCCTCTTCAGAGGTTCATGTTCGAGACTAGAACTTCTTTGTTTACATTTTCATGCATTGTCATCAGCTTCTGAGCTATGGTCCAAATTTCAAGTCTCTAGCTCATTGGAAAGTTAGTTTAAAATCAATTACAAAATTCCACTCAGACAGACAAGAAAGTGAGTTTATAAAAACATGGTAAAATAGGATCTATTTAACCAAAAATGTAATTCTACAATCCAACTCCTGCATTTGAAACAAATGTAATACTGTCTCCCATTGGTGATTTATTGGGATTGGCGCAGTGGCAGAATGTTCATTTCTGCAACCCAGGATTCTAGTGGGCCCAAAGCTTGATATAATGGTTTTACTACCCTTTGGGCTTGAGGCCCAAAACCTGACTTTGCAAGTGGGCTCTAATATTCACCATTATGCCACAGGATTAGTGATTTTAAAAAAATCTAGGGTAAAGTGTAGAACAGGGGCTCTTGTATTTGGTATGTTTTTAACATTTCATAGTGTGTTAACAATTTCATTCAGGCAAATTGTTTACTTTGGTAACCCACGTGTAATGAAATGTGAACTTTTTGCAATAATCTCCGTATTTGATTGCAATTTTGCTGTTTAAAATTGACAGATGCTATTAAAAAGGCAGATGATTCTTTTTAAGAATAAACTTATCATTGTTCTTTTAAAAAAACTTTAAAAAAAATTTGGCTTCAATATTCATTCAATATTATTTCATTTTGATTTTGTATTATTTAATTTTTCTGGAGTTTGCCTCAAATCTTAAGCAGTAGAATTGAGAAGTATAATTTACACTTTCATTTAAAGGGATTTTCGAAACACAAAGGGAAAATATTTGCAATAAAATGATACATTGCAAGCTGTTTTGTTTGATTTTAATTAATATTGAATGTTCAATTTATAAAAATGACATGCATTTGAGTGAGATCCAACCAATAAATTGAATTTGGAATTCTGTAAGAGAGCAATAAGTAAAGATTGTATTAAGAGGCAATGGTGTAACAGAGAATATTAGCTCACCTCCCTCCAAAGTCAGGTTTTGGGCACCAAGCTGGATCCTCAAAAGGGTACATACTTGGGGTAAGAACAGGCTTTGGGGGGTACTAGAATCCTGGGACTCCAGGATGCAGGGGGGTACATTATGCCACTGTTAGGAGGTCTGTGAGAAAGAATAGGTTATTTGATTTGACTCTTTATTAACCTCACACTCTTTTGCATCACAAGGGAAATTTATGACAAACTTCACAATTATGAACCTCGCTCAAGTGACAATGGTAAGACCTGACCTGGCACTCCCCCCCCCCTTCAAACTTCTACACCATACCAACATAAGCACTTTGGGCTACAATAAATTTAACATATATCAGCAAGTCTTCAGAGGTACCAGGATTCAAAATTATGACACACCGACCACAAGTTTTCCCATGACACTCAGATACTGCAGCCTATAAAGAAAGTGCTGAATACCATAAATTAGGCATAATCAATATTTTAATGAGAATGATTAAGTGAATTCAAAAATTTAATTGTGATTTCATTACTTTTGAAATTAATGTTTTAGAGAGAAGCATCATGAAAGACTAGCTCCTGAAAGTTGCAATAAAACTCAATTACTTCATGCAGGATTAAATTCTAGCTTAATTTACGAGTTTATATGGAAATGCACAAGATCTGCAATTTAATGAGTGATATTACACTTTCTCTGTGAGATTTATTTTTCCTCAGAAGAATTTGAATTCTAGCAAAGAAATAAGTCTTTGTTCTAAAGAAATAGTATGATTCTTATCTGTTAATATTAAAATGTTTCACTAATTTATTTCCTACATTCCAATAATTTTCTGTTAAATACACTGAAACTTGCATTTTGCATTATTATGTTTGGAATTTCTTATTTTGCTGTATCTGGAAATGATTATTGATGCATGTCAATAGTTTAGCTACAACTAATAGGAATCACAAAAAATTAAATCGCCAACTTGCCAGGGGCAAATTGTTCTATACTTTTACCGAGAACGTAAAATCCACAACATAAAATGATTTCTTAAGCTTAGGTAAGCCGTCAGAAAAATACCTCTCAGTAAAAAAATGTCAAAAGGTTGCCAATGAGTCAACTTTGCACTAGTGTTTTGCCTTTAACTGGGTTCGAATCCGGGAGAAGGCATGGATGTTTGTGTTGTAATCCTTTCTTCTGTCGGTGTTGTATATCCCCGTGTTATACATAGCGTGATGCACAAGATTTATAAATGTTATAAAATATATATCACACATTAAACTTTCCTATCAAACGCAGACACAGAATAAAAACATACATTAAAACAACAGGAATAAAAGATCAAATTTTTTGAAAACATAAACAAATACTTTTTGTACCTTCATGACAAAATTGTCAGACTTCACTATTTTACGGCTATGCTCGTTTTCAGATGGAATTCTATACCTCATGGATATAATCAGAGTTGCAATAAGAACAATAACACTTATGAACACACTAACAAGATAATGCTCCAGGAAAATGTCATTCCACGATTCGAATTCAAAAGTAAACATTATTATGTACTCTAAATTATTCCTTAGTCTAACAATGAATAACTCACAACCACCTCCACCAACATGTCAACAAATGTTTTTGTTTTGAATTAAAATCTATTCATTGTTTCACTTCATTTTACTTTACGTAGAAGTTACAACAGGTTGATTGTTGTTTTGAATATATTTATCATCTACCTTCCCCTTACCCCTAAAAAGGTGCTTTTATATTTAAAATGAAACATTTTAATATAGGCTAACAAAAATAAACTTTCGTAGAACTAACAACAAATTGTAATATTATGTTGCACTGGAGCTACGCTACTGCAGACTATTTACATACCTCAGAATTCTGACATAATTATAGCATTATGTGAATAATATTCAAGTGCTATCACACTTAAACTGCGTGAGGTCCATGCATCAAAATTCCTTGAGGGTTCTTTTTCGGAGACACTGAATATTTTACGATTTTTTTCTTGCACATGTTTGGGGCCCGTATCATTGATACGGCGGTATCTATGCCAGGGATGTCTTAAGCCATGGGCCAACTGGGCCAGGCCTCGGCTACAATGGGGGCCTCGTCTCGTTCTTGACTCAATCTTGACAAGATCATAATTCAAATAATTTCACCGGTCAAACGTTATTTCTGGTTCCCCCCCCCCCCGAAACACTGCAAATTTCAGACGATATATCAACTGATGACCCTCCTTCATGTATAGGCGTAGGCCTACCACCA
The DNA here is from genome assembly GCA_019973975.1 of Trichonephila clavata. Taxonomy (NCBI): domain Eukaryota; kingdom Metazoa; phylum Arthropoda; class Arachnida; order Araneae; family Nephilidae; genus Trichonephila; species Trichonephila clavata. Next base: position 30,455 of record BMAO01024721.1, read on the forward strand.
TATACCATCACTACTAATTCAATAAAAAGGTGATGATTGGTTGAGCTGGTTTGAGTGATTGTAAGTCATGTACATTAATTTGTTTCGGGTTATTTTTGGCACGAATATTTAACTACGTATGCTATGCAGTGTCTACTTTTAAGGATCATAGATGGGCCTCCATTTGTGTATGGCCCAAGCAGAGGCGGATTAAGCGGCTGGCGTACTAGCGGCCGCCAGGGACCCGAGCACCAAGGGGCCCCAAGCTGATAAGACTTCAGTTATAAAGCTGCATTCACACCAAGGCAGTCAGCGTGAAGCGTTGAGCGTCTAGCCAATCAGAGACTTCATCTCCGGCAGTCGAAAAAGTTGTGATCGCAACTTTTTAACTTAAAAATAAGTTAACTTCAGGCGTCTGAGCGTGCATAGCTTAGTCACATGACGCACTCTTAACCAATCACAGATGAAAATGCTTTTATAACCGAATTGGAATTTTTATGATCGTTTTAGCGCAATATTTGTTTGAGATTTTTTTTGATCATTCTTTTTTGCGAACACTTTTAATACAAATTCTATATAAATATGGCCAATAATGACGAGAGATTAATAATAGAAGTACAAAAATACTCTCATTTGTACGATTTGGCAAATAAAATTAAAAAAAAATAATTATGAGAGAAAATGCCTGGAAGGAAATTGGAGTATCCTTAGGACTTTCTGGTAAGTTAATTTTTTACATTATATTTATCTTTTACTCTTGGAAAAAGTTGACGATTGGTTGAATGTTGAGCAATTGTGTAGTTAAATACAAACTATATAAAACAATATTTTATATATCGTATACTTGGGAAAAAATCTGTAACGCCAATATATATATATTTAAATATATATAAAATACATCACAAAAATATAATTAAGCAAATGTTCGAGATCATATGAATCCTAGAGTACGACATCCCATTTCAAATATATATATATATATATATATATATATATAACATTGAAGCACTTTTCGAAAACCAAGTTTCTTAATAAAAATTACTTTTTTAAAAAACAGAGCATAAAAAAAAAAGTTTTATATGTGTTTGCAATAAAAGTAACTATTTCAAAAAATACTTCCTAGACTTACAACATATATATTTTAGGGTTAATTTATGTAGCATGGTTTTGATATATTCAAGAAAGTTGAATGTGTATTAAATACAGTGTATTTTAGATTTTATAGTATGAAAATATTTTGTACTATTTTAGATTTTGTTATTACTACAATTTTATGCTTAAAAATACAATCCACTTTATACTTCTTATAATTTCTTAGCTCGCATTTAGACCAGTGTTTCTTAATTCCATGTGCCACATGGATTTTTGATGAATAATTAAAAGTGCAGGGTCATGTAGCTTTGAAAACAGTATTTGCAATTGCTTCAAAAAGGATATTTATTTTTCCTGCTTTTATATTTAGTATTTTTTGCCCAGGTGTAATTGACATAGATTCAAATTGGCTTTCTTAAAATCAAAAGATTTGTTAAGTTACTCATTCTTTAATGTGATTGCATTGCTGTAAACTAATGAAAAATATTCAATTTTTTTAGTTATCCATAATGGTCAGATATTTAATAAAATTGGTCACTAAATTTTTTTTTTTTTTTTGCAAAATATATCTTTCACATTTTTTTTTATATTCAGGTGGGCTACCTACAGAAAAAAAAGATTGATAAACTAGTCTAGACTAATTGTGTTGAGCATATTAATTTTGTGCTCATATTCAACACAAACAATAATATTTTGAGATAAATTTTTTGTATGGGGGTTATATTTAGATCATAGTTCTTTTTTCACATTATTTAATTGTCCAATTGAGTTAATATATGTAGAACTATTTTTTTTTAAATTTTTCTTTATTTTAGGTGATGTGAGTAAAATCAGATTTAAGGTCCTAAGGGACCGATATCGTAAGGAAAAAGTTAGAGCATTTCCAAGTGGAAACGAAGCAAAGGCGCGAAAGATTTGGCCTTTTTCAGAAAGCTGAGTTTCCTGGATCCTATATGCAAAAAGGAAGTATGTCTATTCTTATGACTGTCTGGATATTTTTAGAATAAATTCTTTTATTTTAGAATGATAATTAAGCTTTTTATTATTTTGAAGTACTTGGTCAAACATAACCGGAACAACAACCATGCCAATAATTGTTCCTTGCATTGAGGAAAGAATACAGTTTGAGGAAGAGACAGGAATTGTTCAAAAGGCAGAAATTGTTCAAGGGGAGGACAGTTTTAATTTGCCTGAAACATCCCAGCCTACCCCTACAAGTATGTTTATTTTTCAAAACATGTTTGAAATTAGATTTATTTTTAAAAAAATATTTGTATTATTTAAAGTTCGTATATTTTGAAAATTATTTAATACTAATGCATTGAATAAAAGTACAACTGCACCCCACCCCCAATTTATGTAAATGTAAAGCATTTCACAACAATTTTATTCATATGTGGTTGCCCTGTTTTGCAGATGTATATATATAAACATCTTCACTTGAACTGTTTAAAAATTTACAATGGGCCAGGTAAAACTTCAAGGTTATCCACAGTTTGCACCATGATGTGTGGATTTCATTGTGTTTAAATGTGCCATTTCCAATATTAATGAAACTAAAAAGGCTAAATATATTTACTTTTAAACAATTATTTTGGAAATAATAAGATGTTTTTATTATTTAGCAAGTAGAAGACAAACACCGAATTCTAAAAAAAGAAAGAGAGCAAGAGAAGAGTTGATCGATGCTGCATTGATGAAGATAGGAGGAGAAACTGACCAGAAGATCATCTATTCGAGTTTTGCTCTAAAAGCATTAAAAAATATCCAGCGGAAAGCCAAAAATGAAGCACTGGAATCCATTGCAAATTATGTATTCCAAATGAATAAAAAATATCTTCAGTAAATTGTGATGAAATTCTTTATATAAATTAAAATTCACAATTATATATGTCAATGTTATTGATATGCATATATAACTATATGTACCTGAAACTATCTGTGTAAAAAGTATTTTCTTACTGTGTTCAGGTGACAGTTTAGCGTCACTTTACCCATTCAGGACCAGGCGATATTACTGTTAGGCTTTATTTCATTTAAAATCATCACTGTAAAAAAAAGCCACCAAAATTTATAGTTCATAATCATTCCAAATTAAGATCACTCTGTTCACGAGCAAAAGGAATGCATTTTTTCTATGGCAAATAAAGTGCAGACTTTGAAACCCTTTTATGCTTGAAATATAATTTATCATTTCTAGTAAAAAAGTTAATGACATTTTAAATAACGACAGCAATCTACTTAAAAAATTCACTCAAATGAGAAATATACCAAAAGAATAAAATATTTTATTTTCTATAAGGTAACTATGAATAACTTATAATTCTAAAATACATTATTATGCAAAACTAAAGTTAGCTAATGGGAAACGTATAGTCAGAGATAAAATACACTCACTTCCAAAAGTTAAGCATGAAGATGTGAAATGCAAAAAAATCAACAAATAGTACTGCTTTGATTGACACAAAATTTGGCAGTAAAGTAGCATATATATTTATACATAAAACAAAATAAATAATTATATACAGAAATGAAAACAATATTAACTTTTTGTAAGTTATCAGATAATGTCATACTGGAGACTTAAACAGAATTATGTATAAGTGAAAATAAACAGCATAAAATGAAAAAAGGACATTAATAGGGTATGTGGTTCCCCTCATCTATATGCCAAGTTTACACCTTCTGGCCAGGCTTTCAATTAGGTGGTCAACCACCGCAGAATTAAGCAATCGCCATTCTTCTTGACTCATCAGTAAACATGACATTGCCCCAGTCAGACACAGTCCAATTGCCATATTCCCGGCACCACTTTAATCGTGCTCCTCTTGACTGGACGGATAGAGGAACACAAACTCGAGTACCCAGGCATACAGTCCATTAATAGGTAATCTTCGGAGTACAGTAGCTGCAGACATAGCCTTACCAATGGAAGCTGTAACCATTGATGTCACACATGTGGAGGTTGCTCTGCGATTCCGCTTGGCTACAATAGCAATATATCGATCTTTCACGGGGGTTGTAACCCTTGGCGGCCGCTTTGGACAACTGTCTGTGTGGTTTGGAATTGGCTCCATAAACGTGAAATTACAGAATGATGAACGCCGAAACATCTGTGATCGACTGCCCTGCTTCAATGTGCCCCACAGCACGCCAGCCCTCAGAAATCTTCCATTCGTTTTCTGGAAGTCGTAGAAACATGTATGTCTTGAAAACAAATTGTACGAATAGTTTTAAACACCTTCTATCAGCACTTACAATCAACTTCTGTAACCCTTCATAAAGCTGGCTTCTTATAAGATTGCTCTTTTTGCATTATTTCTTGACATGAAAGCATGATTGGCTGTTACCTAAACATATTTGCATACTTCCATCTACCTCTGCAGTGAATTGCATCCTCTTCAATCCTGATTGGCTTCGGAAATCAGCATTTTCCTCTGCGTGCTTAACTTTTGGAAGTGAGTGCATAAACTAATACTATTAGCAGTGGCATAGCTAGGAAACCAAAGGCCCTAGTGCTAAAAAAAAATGAGGGCTTTCTTGCTTGGATTTTATTAAGTAAATATTTCTCAATATTTTAAATGTACAAAGCTATATTTTTTGTTTACTATATGCTTTTTCTTGGCAATTTCAAAATTTACATTTAAATGCTGAACGTGGGTTAAAACATCTTCCTGGTGGATTGTCTGTGACAAAATGAGAAAGTAATATACTCTTTTAACTTAATTCTGGCAAGAAAAACTGTGTGTATGTGAAATGATGGTTCTTGTTTTAATAAAATGTATGCTTGTTTTAATACAATATAACTGCAAATGAGCCTCATTACATTTAGTAAATAAGTTTTTTAAAAAGTAAAATCTGATTTACACTTGAATACAAACTTAAAAATTAGTCACGATTTGGTTTAATGAGAGCCAGTATCGTAGACCCCCATTTACACCCCATGGACCCCTAAATTATTTTTTTACTGACATGGACCCGTGGGAGTCTATATAGACCACTTTGGGAATCACTGGCTTAGAGCTACAAAATAGTCCGCTGAGATAGACAGGAAATGATACAAAAAATATGCATGAACATGAAGATACAATAAAACATTATAATTATTTTTTTAAAAAAGAAACCTCTGCAGAGGAGGGGGGGGGACAAAATTACATCAGTCTATTACAGATACATGACGATTGCAAAATATTGAAACAGGAAACTAGCTTACTATGAATCATTGTTATTAAAAATAGAATGTAACTAGGCAGGAACTGCCTCTTGTGTAGGTTATGTAACATGTAATAATAAGTGTGGTGAGATTTTTCATGGAACTTTCAAGTAACAGTTTATAGAAAAATTAAAAACATAACTTTTTAATAAGTGAAGCTCGCAACACTAAACAAACAACAGAAAGAATTTGGGGGAATTCCCTACAAGTTCAAAATTATTTTCAACTGAATTGCCATGATTATAGTTATGTTTCAAACTTTTATATGTATATCTTAAATTTGGGAGAAATTATTTCAATTTTGTCTTGCTTGGTGGTCAGGATCCAGTGCAGAGCACTGCCTAGCCCATTGGTAACTATGCCACTGAGTATTAGTATAAATAACATTACTTTTGCCATTTTTGGCTATGTGAGCATCTTGCCATGCTGTCGCTCCCTCATGACAGAAATAATTTTGCAAAGTTCTTCTCGTCTCTTCAGCTTGACGGCTGTACATGTTGGAACCAGTGCGGCTAAGTCTATTAATCGCCAATGCCTCTTCAGTTCGCCACCTGCCATCATTTATATATCCATCAGGTGACATGTTATACGCAAAATCCAAAGGGCAATACCTTCTTTCACAGGATGGTACTTCTTCTTCTGCACTTTTGATAAAATTATGTAGGCAAACTGCTGCAGCGACAGTAAATGTGCTCGTTTCCAAGCTAGACACGAGTGGCTTTCGAAAATTCTAAAGCGAGATGCCATAATTCCGAAAGCATTTTCCACGCACCTCCTTGCCCTTGATAGACGATAATTGAAAATTGCCTTGTCTTTCGACAACGCAACACCAGGATATGGCCTCATCAAATTGCTTTTCAGAGGGAAAGCTTCATCCCCAATAAAAAGGAAAGGCAACATCTTTGTTGTGCCTGGTATTTCCACTGGGCAAGGAAGATCTAATGTGCCTTTTTCAAGGCTTTGACCAAAAATGGAATTTTTGAAAACTCCACCATCACTATTGTGACCTTCAGCTCCAATGTCTACAAGTACAAACTTGTAGTTTGCATGCATGCTAACAATATGATGCTGAAGGTCCCTTTGTAATTGTGGAAACGTGATCCACTTTTGGTGGTGCCTGGAAAAAGAAAACAGTATTTTTAATAAAGCAACTATACAAAAACTCCTACAGAAAAGTAAAAATATGAATTTGTTACTTCATTTTATCAATAAAAGATAAAGATAAAAACTGCATTTTAATGGTATACATTTTAACGAGAAAAACATGACTAATTGTAAAAA
>BMAO01024722.1:0-19454 GCA_019973975.1 Trichonephila clavata
AAAAAATAGTATTTTTTTATTATTGCTATTAATAATTAAATATATTATAATAGAATATAAAATAATATAAATAATATAATTAGTTTTTTTTTTTTATTATTATTATTTATTCATAATTACTCTTAAACCTCTATTTAACGAGCTGCTAAATACGAAAAAAAGGTTTCATTAAATAGAGATTCATTTTCAAAATGTATTGCATTCTGGGTTCCAAGAAAATTCGTAAAATAGGATATTCGAAAAGTAGAGGTCGTAAAATGGAATTCCAATTGTACTTATTATTTTTCACAAAGTCTTTTTCGTCTACGTGCTCCATATTACCGTCCGCAAACATTCGGCTTTTAGAATTCATGCAGCTATACTCAATGTCCCATATGGTTACGGCAGTACATAAGTACCGTTTTGAAAAACCACATGATGCAGAGTACATTTAAGATAGGGAATATTTATAAGCTCTTGTTAATCAAAGCCCTTTCTGTATATTTACTTTCAGCAAAATATCGGTTTTCTGTGGTATTAAAATTGTCCAGAATTTAAGGAACTTCAGGAAGTTTTTGGATATTACACTCCCAATAAGATAACGAAAGAAGTCTACATTTGTTTGAAAAACAGATTTTAAAGATAAACAACAATATTGTCGTGAAAGGACAAAATATTACGGGGAGAGAAATTCGCAAGCTTCGAGAGAAAATACGTTTAATTGCTAACAAGTTAACTAAAAAAATTAAGTGCTCACGATTTTTTATCAATTTTAACTACTTGTTTGCCAAATAATTTATTAAAATACAAAAATTTCCGTTTGTTTTAAAACGTATACTGTTAATTTACAAATAAAGAGTTAATAATATTCATCTAATCTGCTCCTGTTCTTCCTTAGCTATTCTAAGAGTTACATCAGTGTTTTCAAACTGTGGGGTGGACCTCTTTGGAAGGGGGGGTGATAACACTACAAGGGGGGCGAGTGCGTCAATAAGTCAAAACAAAAGATTATCTTAACAAAAGTATTAATTTGCTGAAAGGATACAAAACGATACACATTCCGACATAATAAATAATAAAATACACATTACACTGATATAATACACTTTAAATGTATCAGTACGGCATAATGTATTTCATAATTATTTCAACGGACTAAACAAATTTAATAATTACGAGTGACCTTATGGGTAGGTCATAAATTTATACAAAGTTAATGCTTATCTTGATAATTTGTATGGTTTATAATTAAAGTCGTATTATAGTTTTACGTCAAGAATATTATTGTTGATTTCAATATATTGTTATTGTATAGAATGAAAATTATAATTAAAATTGTTTATCAAGAATAGAAAGTTTGAGAAGCACTCGGTTAAAATAACAATCAAGCCCAACTTCCAAAATTTAGAGATGAAGATTGTTGAGACAGATAGAAATTCAAACTTTTCAAAAACATTAAGGTTTTTTCACTGAAGACAAAGAATTACATAGCACTCCTCAATTTTAATAATTTTAGTGTTCCTACTACAAATATAATAATATCGTTTTTGTTTATAAAATACAAAGAAGAAATATACTTCATTTATTTTAATAACTTTTTAAACACTTACAGCTCGCATGTAATCAATTTTTAGGCAGTCTGAGAATTTGACTTAAACGTTCTTCCTATTCTCATATTCCCGCATTTGTCTTTCCCTAAAGTGTTTTAAATTATTTAATTATAGCTTAGTTGTTATTAAAATTTTGAAAAAAAAAAGAAAACTCATTTAATTTTATGTCACATTAATCGAAAACAATGTTGAACAACAATTCTGTTCTCATCAAGGCTATAAGTATTAAAAAATAATAATGATAAAGGTAAATTCTGATGCTTCCTATTAAGTTAGGACCCTACTCTTGAAATTTTTTGTTCTCGCTTGAAAGGTTTTAATAAAATGTCACCAGAACTGCCGTCGATTCATCTGACGATGGAAATTTCTCAAGACTTCAGAAGTTGATTTATTGTTAAATCTTCGTGAAGGAAGCTATTAATTTCCAGAATATAAAGCTGTCTTAAGAGCTTTTAATTCTCTCTTTAGGGTAACGTATATTCTTATAGCATATTTGTCCATTTTTTCCCTGGAACTTGGTTTATTTTGTAATAAACTTTGATTAATTTTAATAAGTAATTATTACATGTGATAAAAGGTAACTTGAAAAAAAAATGGAAATTTGCTGAGTTATAGGTCATCGTCGAAGTATAAAGCACACGAGGATTATTACCAAATGGCCTAATTTTAAGTCTCTTTCAAGTAACGAGGACGTTGTGAGCTGTAATCCCCCCTTCCTCACGGGAATGCTTGAGCTGAGTTTAGCGTGCATGGTATATTTTACTACGCAGAGTTACAGTGTCCCCAAAGCTTGAACCGTGGCGCACCGGCCAAGAATTCATTCGTAACTGTAAACAGTACGTTATCGGAACCTCCAGAACTTTGATATTGATCCAGGTTAGCAAAAAAGAAAGGAATACTTCTCCGGGCAACTTTTCGCAATTTGACCTGTATAAAAACATTGTGCAGATAATGTGAAACGCTTATGTAATACAGTAATACTCAAATTCGAGATAGGTGAAACTGAGTGATAACCGCATATATAATTGCATTTCAACGGTGCATAATTTCCCATGTAAATACAAAAAAGAATTGTTTCTAGTTGGATCCGGAGACGAAAAAAATAATAATTTAAAAGAAATTTTAAATAAATTTTAGCTAACACAAATGCAAAGTCGTCATTCAAAGTTATTTTATTGCAGAATATTTCTTAAAGTCTAACAAAATAACCTGCCGGCTAAAACAATTTTTTTCTCGTAGCATGCTAATAATTTTGTATTCCTTGTTTGTTGATATATATATGCTCTTCATTGGAGTCTATATTTACTAAAACTCTTATAACCATTAACAATTAATCTGAGGAATTTTGTAAAAAAAAAATCCAATCCTGCCCCTTTACCTTTTGATTGAACTGGATCTTAATACTTCCTTTCTAGACCATGGGATTCTACTTCATTTGGATGGCATATCCATCTCTCAAATCAGCATAGAAATAATACATATGACAACAACTATATAACAATTAAAATGTTATTGTGATTACACACTTCGTAGAGAAGAAATAAATCACACAAAATAAATACCGTGGCTAAAATCGATTCCGCGTGACATGTACGAACACGTACGTTAGCTAAACAGGAAGCGGAGAGTGAATAATCGAATAGCATATCACTCAAACAAAAGACGAATTGGCGAGGTTTGAAAATCGCGTAACTCCAAATTTGCGAAAGCTGTGTAGCGTAAGTCGAGGAATAACAGTAAGGAATGCATACAATTAAACATTTCTTGATAGAATTTTTTTTACTAATAAAATATGCTACAATATCTAAATAATATTGCTGAGAAAATTTAATACTTTGAATCTCATGTTAAAGTTTATTTTAGAAAAGTTTATATTCGTGATTAGGATTTAATATAATTGTAAATAAGTTATATTTTTCTTCCACGATACCTTGTTGGTTTCTTTATGAACATGAAATACTTCGTTTCATGAAAATGTCGTATAAAATGATGCACGATTCTTATATATTTCAAGCCATTAGGTCTTATAGAATATTTATAAGCAACGTCAAGTTACAACATTTTACTACAAAAAAAAATTTGAGTCTGCAAAAATATGAATAATTTCAATATATATGCGAATAATATTTCTTTTCGAAACTAAAGCTTTAGACATAGTATCAAAAATTCAATTTTATAAAATAAAATACATCTAAAATATTTCTTAACTTTAAAGAAAACTTATGCAAACTATTACCTTTAATTTAAGAAATGTAAATAAAACAAGAAATAAATCAAAATATCTGCAAATTTATATTATTTTATGTTAAGTAACGATGTAAAATATATTTATACTAATAAAAAATGTTTAAATGCACTTCAGGCTCCAATTTTATTTTAAAATGTGACTTTTAGTTATCCGCAATGATATAACCAAACTTTACCATATTTTATATATATATATAATGACTTCTTCTAACTCTTTAACCTTACCCGTTAAATTATTTCTCAGTTCTTTCGCACAAGACCGTTATAATCTAAATCTTAATCTACTTGCTCACGCGCATTTGCATCCAATCATGACTCCTGTTACAAAAGAGTCGTACGACCTTCACCGCCAGTCTAAAAACTCGAAGCAGACGGTTACGCGTCCTCTTGTCTCCATCATGTAGTCGGCTGCAGCTAGTGTTTGTGTATTTTTGTTGTGTGTGTTTATTTGTCATTACGTCCATCTATGTGTCTTCATGTTCAGTGTTTAATAAAGAAGAATAGCTTTCCAAGACTGCCTCATCCTTAACCGCGGTCACTCGCGCCTGTTTTCGTTCCGTCGTTACTCGCGGGGTGTAGAGAACACCACAAACTTTTAACACGATTATTTATATGGAAAAAATTACGTCAATAATGATGCACATTTTGTAAAATACAAGATGTTTTTTTTATAATACAAATAAAAATATACATTTATTTTATACAAATTGGACTGACATTATTTTAAAATAAACCTGCAAAATTTAATTTTAAAATACATAAGTTTGTATTTTTTGTAAACCACAAGAAAAACGTTTATATCAGCAATAACTTACTTCATAATTAATGTTAAGGAAAGTAGAAATTAAAAACCAAAATATTTTAATCATTTTCCAAACATGTAGAGCAGACTATAAACATAACTCAATTGTTCGTGGAAAGTTCTCAGTACCCCAGATAAATTTTGAAGGTAGTTACATTCCAATAGTCCGGCGAGAATGATTGCAAAATTCCTGAAGGTTCAATGACCTAAAATGAGCAGCTATTGAAAATATCACGGTTCTGCGCATTCTTTTTGAAATTTAGGAGGCTTTTCTTGTGGTTTGGGGTGTACAGAGCACCCCGCGCGAGTGATCGCGGGATAATAATGAAAATTCAACATCAATTATCATAAATATTAACCATATAGCGGAAAAAACCAACACCAGCCACGCTACAAAAAATCATTTACTAAATTCGTCGTAATCTTTACTAAATCCGTCATCATCGTTATATATATATATATATAATATATATATAATTATATATATATAAAACTTGATTAAAAAGCCTAAAAACGTTAACAATCGATAAGGAAAAAAAGTAATATTCGGAAAAATTTTATTAAATTTTAGATAAAAGTATTTATCACATACAAAACCTATTATCTTTGATTCTACATTGCCGCATAAATTATTCTATATGTACCAGCAATATGGAAATAATGTCCGACTGGAAGCGCCAGTTTGTCACCTCATCTTTCATACAGCAACAACTGAGAAAGCCCAACCCTGCAGGTGTTCTTTCCCACTTGTTAATCATGTGTAAGCGGGGAAGAACGGCCACTCCTTCAGCCGGCTTTCAGACATTTTGACCACCTGCAAACTAAAGTAATTGGCATTCAATTCATAATATTACATATGATTCTTTTTACATTATTTCAATTATAACTAAATATTTGTATGTTTCCGTTTAAGAGGGTAGTTCACTTTCATAATTACATTCCTCGTTTGCTTGCATCATTCTAAATCTTTTTTAAAATTAAAACAAAATATTTTTCGTTCCCGATTTCAAAATATTATTTATGCTTCGCAAAGTAATTTTAAGTAGTATTTATTTGTATTTCAAGAAATTCATATTTATCATTATTGTTCATTTTTTTACACCTTTTATATTCATCTAGTTTATAAAAAAATATTATCATGTCATATTGGATTAAAATCTCTAGGGGGTAGTTAACTTTCAGAATTACACATTCCTTGTTTTCATGCATCATTCTAAACCATCTTAAAATTAAAACAAGATATTTTTCGTATCCGATTTCAAAATATTATTTATGCTTCGCAAAGTAATTTTAAGTACGAAAGTATTTATTTATATTTCAAGAAATTCATAATTATCATTATTACTCACATTTTTATGCATCTTTTATATCCATTCTAGTTTATAAAAAATTATTCTAATGTCATATTAGATTAAAATTATTAGTATGATTTATGTAGCAATTAAGATATTACTCCATCAATGTGTGCATAGATAGCCATGAATAATATATATTCCTATGAAAAACAGCATCAAAGCAATAGGTAATAAATACGTTGTAAATACGACACAAACGAGATTATATCGGTAGCGACACAATGTGGAGCAAACTCATTGAACATCTATCAATGGGAACCTAAAACTTTCACACATGGCGCATTTTCTTCTTTTTTTTAATGGGGCTATGTATTGGTATTTCTTACCTTTGCATTGACCTAGTTCATTCCACAGGAGCTGGTATCACTTTTTAGTGCGGCACCGTATAGGCTACACCAATTGCCGCGAGTAATTTTGACGCCCCAGTTTCTTCCCCAGATGGAGGCACCTGAGCTCTGATGAGGCGAAATTGAACTTAGGAATTTAATTTTGCCGTGAGCACCCAAGCCAAACGGGCACTTCAAGGGATTTTTTACATGCCGCTTAATCATACGACATGGCCACTGTCGATTTTCTGCATCATGAAAACCTACCGACTTGTGCCGGGGTCAAACCCGCAACTTGGGTGCAGAAGGCCAGCGACAAACTGCGCCAACCAGCGCATTTTCTTGTTCAACACTTCTCGCTGCAATCAATACATTGCAGACTTGTACTAATGGATTTTTTTTTTTTTTTGTGTGAAATTATATTTTCTAGTGTCCAACCGCGTATTTCCCCAGATGCCAGTTTATCTGCTAGAACTTTCTCCATTGCGATTACTTGACAAATATAATAACGTTCTTCTTTTTTATACAGCTTCATACACAGATTTTTCTCGTCAACATTGTGCATGCATGTATAGTGTGTTTTGCATTAATCACTTTTATCTTTCTTCTTCTTACATTTATTTCCATGTGGCCGCGGTACCTAGAGGTCAAGGTAACGGATTCGGGCAGAAAGCGAGGTTCGTTAAATATGTAGTTGCTCAAACTTTCTCTCTTTGATGTAGTGTGGAAGCTTAGAAAAGGGTGCTAGCTCAGGTATGACCCTTGTCACTTGACCATGGTTCAAAATTACAAGATCCGTTGTCAAAAAGGCTCGAGTAGCTGAATAGTATGATGTTAGTATTTCTTCACTCACTATATTTCCATGACATTTATATGGAGGATTAAGTGTTTATTAATATCTTTTTGGATCTTTCCAGGGTTACTAGTTTGTCTGTTTACTTCAAATGGGTGGCATTTTGGCATATAAGTCATTTGTAAATACGCCAAGTCCCCAAGAATGGAAGAAATTTCATTAGTAGCACTCCATCTAGGGCGGCTTCCACTACTAAATTGTACATCCCGTTTGAATTTTTAATTAATTTCAAATTCTCGTCGGATGCTAAATATTACCGTGAATTTATACCAAGAGTACCAGGGACATATTGATAATTAAGGGATCTGTTTCCTGCCGCATAATCATATGACATGCGTGCCTACAATTTCTGCATCCAAAAAGCTATTGACTCCAGTCAGATTTGAACCCGCTGTCTTGAGCTTACGATGCAGGTACGCTAACCCACAGCCAACTGGCTAACCCAGAGTTACTAGTAATGTTCTCGTAATTTAGATTTTGTAATGAGAGAACAACGTGGCTAGAGTATGCTATAAAGTGTATATGGACAAACGTTCAAGATTTCTGTAATATTCCTATTGGAAGATTCACATTGATAACAGTGGCTCACACAAGGTGGCGTCCTCAAGTCCAGACCCCCCACCAACGCAATTGATTTGTTTCGATTTGTTATAATTATATATGCATATTGTGTACAATTAAATTAAGTATTTGTAATTAATAATTAATTTTATCAATTAATTGTAATTATTTATTCAATAATTAATTTGTCATCGTTTTCTATTCCCGAAAATCGACAAAATCAAAAGAATATGATGGGCGGCGTATTGGTTTATTATACGATAATGGTGGGCTTTCGACCCTTTCAAAAATTCTTGTGTGCGCCACTGGTTGATAATTATTCCACGATAATTGCTTTTAATTATATTGAGAGTGGAACTTTAAAAATATCAATCAGAGCACCAAATTGTAGTTGATAAATTTTAAAACCTCTAATATTCAGGATCAAATTACAGGATGAACAGAAATGCAAGTGTCCCTGAATTAAAAATAAATAAATTCATTGCGTTTATATTCATTTAGAATATTCTTCTCAGAAAATTGAACATTTGTTTTTGAATAAATTTTCTATTAATTTTAATCCCGATATATAAATATATTGATTGTTTCAAAATATTATCTGGTTCAATTTGTTACTAGGGATGATGATGAATAATGTACTCTATTTTGACTTTGTTATCAATACCTATCAGTCACTGTCATCGTTGCAAAAATTAATAATACCAGATATCTGAAAAGTATAATTTCAAATATTAATTACGAAACAAAATAAATAAAATAAAGATTATTCCCTTACGATTTTTTTGTTCTTTAAAGAAAATATCAATGTTTATTTTTACAATGCTTTATTGCAAGGTTTCAATGTATGCACCATTAGTTGCACGCAACTCATCGAGTCTGTACAAGGTTTCTGGCCATGTTCCATGAATAATTGTAAATCATTAAACTGAACGGCCAATGTAATTTCACTTTTAATTTTATCAGTGTAACTAATTAAAAGTTAATAAACAATATTTCTCACGTATCCCTACAGGAAGTCCAAAATTTGTATGCCTAGATATCTAGGTGGTCATGCCATTGGGCTTCCTCTTTCTATCCCTCGACTGGCTAACTTTTTCTCATTTCCAAATTCCAGTGTGGTGGCACACCATTTACGTTAAACGTGTGCTACACATTTAAATTTGATATAGCATGCTACAATTAGCGCTGGTTCTTACGGTGAATCCATTTTGAAACGAGGATGTTCAAAAATGGGACTTTGCTCCATCTTGGTTTACACTACATTAATAAGAAACATTAATCTTTTCTTTCTGGGACATAAAAACCATAAATAAATATCTTTGTTTCTTTTTTAATTAATTTTTGAATGTGTAGTCATACTTTAGGACACCCTATACATATAACATAAGATTTTGGCGTACAAAATATATGTTACCTTTTCTTTATCATCAATGAGACTGCACTTTTTAATCAGCTTCCAATACATGCAAAAGCATAACAAATACACCAATAAATACTTCAAAATAAGATAAAATGAGAATAAATATTGATTATCAGATTATAAATATTCAGAGTAAAAACATAAAGAGATAAACGAAAAAATATATCCTAACAAATAACTGAAGTAAATTATATTATACATTTCAGCATATCAATAAAGATTCAAATTATCGGAATTGTTCTTATTATTTTACAAATTTTCTTTAAAAGTGCTTAGTAATCATATCTACACAAACACTTAATGGTCAACACAATATATGTACGTCTAAACAATAAAGTCTAGGGAGTGGTATAAAGACGTATGGGGGTTCACCAAATGAGTAATTGCTCTGCACTTGCGTTGTTCACTAAACAACTGCAGACAGTTTACCCCACTGAATATTATTACAAGGAATGTCCATCTAATGACGCAATGTGTGAGGCTTAGACAGGATGTCAATCATATACTCAACTATAGTCGTGCTGTACTAGAATAATGTACTCGAGCTATTGAGGGCTTATGCCAAGAATGATTGAAAATTTCATTAAAAGGCTTTTGTGCTGTAAGTGATAAATAGATGTTCCTGTATTCATGATTTTAAAATGTGACGAATGGATTTGATGTCATAGCGTAATATACCGATAATATTCAAATTTGAAATATTTTGAATAGTTCATTCATTCAAAAACAGTTCAGTATATTTATGAGATACGTAAAATTAACTTCAAAAGCTCTCAATGTTTTTTAAAACATTAGGAAAAAAAAATCCTACCTACACAGTTAATTTCGGATTAAGATATTTTTGAAAAAAATTCCACTGATTAAAATTACAAATAAAGGATGAATTTTTTTAAAAATAACATTTTTAAAAATTATTATAAGCAAATAATTGCCAAAGTATTCAATTAATGCGTTATGTTTTTAAAAATAAAATCAGTATATAGAATCACAATACATAACATGAAAATATGCAACATACGCAATATATTTCCATAAACAAGATATAGCTTAAAATATATAACATAACTGTAATTGTTTATATTTGAGCCTACATTTATATATCAGAATAAAGTATGGGCATTGTTCTCAGATACTTTTTTTTTAATCCCACCCATTAAATGAACCTAATTTATTTAAGAAACCTACCACGTAAATTGACAATAAAATAAAGTTAACTTATGTTGCTGAGTATAAATGTTTTGTAACGGAATAAGATTCACTGGAATCACATTAGATCATATGTGCATTCAGACCAAGCACTGTTTATTTCGGCTTACTCAAAGTATCAAGAATGTCTATTGTCAGGGAGCAACTTTCTTAATTGAATCCTAGCTAAATAGAAATAATGCTTCTAAGTGCCTGAATTTTCGACACGTTTAGCTTGAAGTGTGACTAGGTTCGCCGAAATTTACTCATGATCTTTTCCAAGATAGTCTCTTCGATAGATTACTAACAATTCAACTACGAACCCCTGCTGGAACTTAATACTTTACCCAGAAATCTCCTCAATAGATTCATTATTTGAATTAATACCTCAATCCCATGAGTCTTTGGCCAATTATTAACCATGAAGTGTTTTATTTTATGGGTGGACAATTATTTATTCTCATTATAAGGTATGATATACAAATATATGTGCAATTTTTCACGTTCATTGCATCTTTCAATTTTTTAATTTGTAATGATTCTGACCATCCAGGACTTCGCGTAAATAAGTAACTATAAACTACCCGCATAACGGGATATATTCATAACATCATCTTCTTGAAATTAAAACTTCAGGGTATTTAAACTAAGAATTACATAAGAACATCATGTGAATTTTTAAATTTCCAGTTGCAGCTGGGTACAAATACTCCCGTTTTCAGGGAATATATTTTTAATAATTTTACTGTAATTGTTTGTCTTTCTTCATTAGTAGATAGTCATTTGCTCCATTTGTGTGTGCTGTCTACTTAAATAAAAAAATTATGATATAAAAACACCATCAAGCCACCTCATCTGTTGCAAATAAAAATTAATAATATTGTAAAAATATAGTTGAGTTGTTTCATATATATATATACAGGGTGTCCAGCTTAATGTGACCCAATGGCTAATTCCCGAACCGTTCGGTTAAGACATGCACTTAGAATTTAAAAAATGTTTTAAAAAAGGTAAGGAATGTTTTTACGTGCTTTTCGAACCCAAAAACCCATTAAGAAAAGAATTACGAAAATTAAATTTTTATACGGTCCCCAGTTCATATCACTTGTATTTAGGAAAATATGCAGTACACACAAAAACAAAGTAAGCACAAAAAGTTTCATTTCATTACGATAAAAACTGACCGAGTTATGCCTACCTAAAATTGAAGCATCCGAGTTGCTCAGAAAAGGGGGTCGTATATAAATTTAGTTCATAGAACAGTAATTCACTCTCTACAAAAAGAGAAAATAAACACATCATAGAAAAATTAAGATATTGTAGAAAACATCATAAATTGACAATTTGTATTGCTGTATGGCAAACAACAAAAATTGAATTAAAGAAATACAACTTGTACCGAAAAGATTAAAACGGCTTGTTTTAACAAATAGCAGCAAAACATTACAGGAACTGCCATTTAAATTATAGCATAATGTGGAACCTTGCGCCAATCACGAATCAGGGGCTTTATTATATTAGAATGACCAAATTAACTTAGATAATGGTGAAGGCACGAGACAGGGAATACGTCTATTGCAACTCCCAGTTTTATACAAGCGCTGAACAGCACGGGCAATTGTGGAATAAGATGGATGTCTTCGAGTGAGAAATTTAATGGCACAAAGTCTTGCCGCATCCCTCTTATTTCGATTACATTGCCCATAAAGCAGTACCATTTCGCAGTATTCTTCTTATGTACACATCTTGTTGTCCGGTACTAGAATTCGTAATATTAGAATACGACTGTATGCAATTGCAATCGACTACACAACAGATTTTTAACGTTCGTCATGATCAGCAAAAACGCGGCAAATCAGACTGAAGCCGCAGCATATAAGTCTATTTTTTGGATCTGCTTTTGAAATGTTTTCTTCGTCCAAAATACTTTATTTTTTCTACGTTTCACAAGTACACAGAATAAATTTTATTTCTTAAGTACTCAATTATTGCATTACTAACGTATGCATTTAAATTTAAAAACGATTTACATAAGAGTGACGTGCAAGAGCAAAAGTTTACTAGCAGAGTTCCAACTAATTTCACTTTGGAGACGGCCCCTTACCAGCTTCTTGAAAATAGCTGAGAAAATGGATAAAATATATGATGTTCAAAGTTCCATAACTCGGCCAGTTTTTATCGTAATAAAAGAAACTTTTTGTGTTTACTTTATTTTTGTGTGCGGCATCTTTTCCTAAATATAAGTGATAGTACCTGGGGACCGTACAAAAAATTAAGTTTTGCATTTTTTTTCTAAATGGGTTTTTTGGTTCTAAAAGCACGTAAAAACATTCTTTACCTGTTTTAAAACATTTTTCAAATTGGAAGTGCATATCTAAACCGAACGGTTCGGGAATTAGCTATTGGGTCACATTAAGGCTGGACACCCTGTATATATACATAGAGTCAGCTCTCGGTAATTCGAAGTTGGAAGGACGAAGGAAAACTTCTAATTGTCAAGAGGGTAAGAAAAATTCTCAAAATACACGAAGATATTTTTTTAACGCATTTAAATTTGAAACTATGTAATAGAACAATAATAGTACGTATGTATAAATTTATTTTAAATTATTCTTAAAAAGTACATATTATACGGTATAGATGTTATGCAGAAGGTAGCTGTCCTTTTTTAAAATATACATTTGTATTGAAAAAATTATTAAAATAATACTTACTGTGCATAATTATTTTTTTTTGACGGTTAACTGTGTTATTTTCCATTCCTCAGTGGAAATAAAATCATTGTGTACCCGGTTCCCTCAGACAATGTCCTCAACACCATTATTTCTTCAAGGCAGGATCCAGTCCAGCCCATGCCCTATTTGGTGCCACATGCTATACGTCACCAGATGAGCCATAAATCGTCATGTCAGTCCGATGCAAAACACACATTCTTACACATTAACAATACTAATCAGACAGATGATCATTAAAGAAGCTACGTTACAGGGCACGCAGAGACAATATAGCACAAAACGTGTAAGCTCTAACCTATTTGTTACAGGACTGTATATTATAGTGAGTGTTCGAACTGTCGAGAATTTTATAAGATAACTTCGAATTATCCCGTGTATTAGTCTAGCCAGCCACAGATTTACTTCGAAATATTGAGTGTACCAACTGTTTTGTTTTAGTTCAAAAAAAATATCACGAGTTTTTCTATGACTGAGTATATACTTCCCATTAGCGGGGATTAGTATTACCGAAGGTTTGAATTAGTGAGAGTCGACTGGATATATATATATATATATATATGTATATACTGTTTTACAATTGCTACAGAACAAGTGATATATGAAAAATTGCGTCTCAGAGAGATGACCAATAAAAATAAATTCCAGCTCAGAGGGGCGGGGTAGACCATGACTCGTTATTTGTATAAAAGACAGTGCATACATGCTCATGATTCATACGAAAATCATGCTGTTTGATGAAAGAAGAAAATAATGCTAGATGTTATAACATGTTTTTTCTCTCCAAAAGTTTGCTTGATTCTTGAAATAATTAAGAGCAAAATGTCACCAATATATAATTTGAGGCTACGTTCATGGGCAGCAGTTGGACAACAGGTAGTAGGTCAAAAAGCCGCGACTGTAGCTGTTGCAATGGGTGTATCAAAGAGTGTGATCTCGCGATTAAAGAAGGCCACTGTATGCGGAAATGCTTTGTGAAAGCATGCCAGGCATCGTGGTAAAAAACATCACACCTTTAGAGAATCGCTATTTAGGCCAGGTGGCAAAAACGAACAGAAATTTCACTCTTTGCCTCATAGCTGCAAACCTTGCAATCACTACCAGTACACATGTTCCAGCAAGAATCATCTCACGGTAATTAAATCACGTTGGTTTTGTATGAAGGCAAACCTGTTCGCCGTTCGTTTCACGTGTTAATTTGGAAGGATTATTTTTTCTGCTGGTTAATCTTTAAGGAGCATGTTGGTTGGGATAACCAAATATGGTTTAGAATGATGTTTCCGACGAATATCGTTTCAGTGTGACATGCAATTTTGGCCACCAATTACTGTGGAGAGAGTGGGAAATAAATTAAGCTCAAACATGATCTTAAGCTCAATCATGACGCCTTAACGTGATCGTTAAGGCGCAGGCATGTTGGTCTGGGCAGGCATCATGCACAATGGCAGAAAACCGCTTCATAGCTTTGAGCAAGGAAGAGTTACATCGCAAAGATATTTCAGAGAGATTATTCTGGATTAGTTTCACATTTTAAAGGTGCTGTAAGTTCAGACTATCTGTTTATGGACGATATCACGTAGTCATACATAAGCGTTGAGGTACCGGGCCCATTGCGAAGTGAAAATATTCTCCGTATGCTTACTCTTCCGACCAAAATCTTATCGAAGATTCCTGGGATGCTTTTGGCAGACTTGTTGCATAAGGAACTCCTCATCCCCGTACAGTACAAGAGCTCAAAACCAACTTGAAAGAGGAGTGGGACAATATCCTTCAAGTACTCCGTGGTAGTTTAGTAAAGAGCATGGGCAACACAGATGCAAAATGTGTCCTTGGTCAACACACATTTTACTAAGGTATTTTTCGGTACACATGTCTACATCATTCTGATCTGGAGATCAATATTTTCCTGCCGTTTTGGAAATCCTTCAAGGAGTATCTTTTCTTTTTATTTTAAGTTTTTAGTTCATTGTTGTAAGCGATATATGTACCATTTTGCACTACAATAAATTAGGATTTGCAATCCCGCGTCATATTTTCACAATCCCGGATTTCGGGATTACATTATCCAAATCCAGGGATTAGGATTGAATTATTTAATAAAAGTACTGAAATTAGCGCAGTTTGAAATTGCGTAATAAAACTGTTAATATAATTAAAAATTGATTTAATATTATTTCAATGAAACAAATAAAAAAAATTCATCATAAATAACAATTAAAAGTAGTACATTATGAAATTTAAAAAAAAACATTTCTTCATTTCTTGTATTTCTGTAAGTAAGCTTTTAAAAAACATAGCTCCTCCAGCATTTCACCGTTGGAACAACTTCTTATTACTGCTGCAAATTGTCCTGTCATAGAAAATGCACGTTCGAATTCTTTACTAGTATGTATTATCGTCATTAAATAAAATATGTTCCTTTCAGGTAGTCGACACGTCTCCTCCATTTTCAAAAAAGAGACATTTCTTTTTGAATTTTTGATGACAGTGTCTCAAATCTAATATACTGTATTGGTACATTAACCTCAATGATAACGTTATTTAGTTCTGCTACACTTAATGGTTTTTGTATATAAATTGATCCAGTTATTGAGTCAGAATGTGAATTAATTTCAAGTGTTACTTCATTTGAAATTGAAGATCCAGTTGCATGAGCTGTTAGTAATCCAATGGGATATAAAGTGTCTCAAGTCTTCCAATTAGGTCCACTATTAATTAAAGGCATTTAATTCAAGAAGGAACTGTAACAAAATCTATTCTTGAGGTGTTGCTTATATTATTGTGTAAGTATTGCGATGAGCTACTTAGATCTGTGTGACGTTCTCCCATACGAGAAATGAGAGCTGTGCATATATTTTTTTTTACCTATAGCACTTATAATTGCAGAAAAAAAATTCTACGTACACATTTCATAAAGAGAAAATAAATTTTTAAAAAATTAAATTCTTATAAATTTTTATGAGATTTTTTTTTACATATAACTTAGACAAAAAATTAAATCCTGGAATTAATTATTTTAATCCCGGGATTTCGGGATTGGAAAAAATCTGAGATCCCGGGTTTACGGAATTCCGGGTTCCCGGGGTTGAAAACCCTACTAGATATCTTCCAAAATTTCTAATTGCCACTGTCCAAGTTAGCTGACACTGAACATCTTAAGGGTGGGATAAATGTCTGTTTTCTGAGCGCACTCGCAATGGGGAGAAAGTTACAGAAGAAAATAAGAGAAAGCAAACCAAAGTTTTACGTTTAACATACACACCCTCCTCAAGCCCTTCAAGTTTTAAAACGTGAGAAAACTGACATTAAACGTATACAGTGCAAAAAAAAACAAATAAGATACAATAAATGTAATACCACATTCACTATACTTTGAAAAAAATTTCAAAATATAATTCAAACAAAAATTAAATCCGAAATTTGAAAAAACTACTGGAATCCCGGGATTTCGGATCCCGGGGTTGCAAACACTATTATAAATGCACATCGCCCCTACTAAACGTGTGCTTAGTTTCTCTCTCTCTCTCTCACCTTTCTTCAATCATTGTCTATTCTTAATTATTCCGAAAAACGTAACAGTTGCTAGGTAATTGTCAAGCAGTATATACATACACACACACACACACACACACACACACACACATATATAATATATATATATATATATATGCCAGGCCTTCTGCTAAATGAAGGAAGATGTCATCATTAAAATATTTATTCTTTACTACTCTTCAAGCATAGCTAGTCCAACATGGTGGCCATTTGGTACCCAGTCCAATGGAACAAAAGACAGCATAAAAGCAATGAGCCACACTCTCTCTTTTACATGATTACTAATATATGTGTCAGTGCTCTCTCGTCTACCTTTAAATTGCCTATTCACCCGAAAATTCCTGCACGATGGTAAAGAGTTCGCTCTATGTTTATTTGTTATTCACTTAAATTTTAAGTTAAACTTTCCAGACCTGCCATATATTTATATATATATATATATATTATATATATATATATATAAATTTCTGAAGCATAAACATAAAATAAATGTCAATGTAAATAAAAAATATCAAACAGAATATTGTACAGTTATTATATATGAATAAATCTTTTGATAATATTAATTTTTCTAGCATTTTTAAAAAACACATGTCAACTTTCCCAATTCATAATATCACTATTAAAAAGGCTTTTAAATATAATAAAAAAATAGGTATATCAATTTTTAACTATAATGCACCTATCAAGCAAGAAAATTTAATATGTTATTGTAATGAATTTAAAGAATTCAAAGATAACTATCGCCAGCATGTTATTACTGGTGATCTCAATATTGTAAAAGACAATAATCTTAGAAAAATAATGAATAAAGGTACTGGTTTTAGACTTATGATGTCCAATAATAATAAAATTATCAAAAATCAGTTATATAATGATATTGAGCATTCATTTACAAATAGCCATTAAATATAGTATGCCTATAGAGGCATTCACAGAGTTTAAATGTAACATTACACAACAGATTAATAAATATAACTTTAGTACAGATAATAATATCTTTTTTAATGATATTAAAAATCAGATTAAAAAATTATAAAATAAATTTATTATAGTTTATATTGATAAAGTGCCTGGAAATTTTGCCTTCTTTGTAAATACTATTATAGTTTAATGCTCAACAAACATTTTGAAAATAATACAGCTTTTATTAGGTCATCAATTTCTAATAGAGAAATAAATAATCGAATTTTGGCTTTTCATAAACAATTAAAAATACAAATAAATAATAATTTTTAAATTTCCACATGTATTTCTTACTCCTAAATTTCATAACAAATCCAATAAAGTTTAGAAGCAGTTTACTAATGGTTTTAATACATATATCAGCAAATCAGGCAAAATTCTACATGAAATGTTACAAGATACAATAAATAATCTAAAAACTTCAGCCATACTTAAAAACAGTACAGAACTTATTGCACAAATTAAAGATAAAAGATTTTTTCAGTATTTAGTTTAGATTTTGAAGATCTTTTTTAACTCAATTAAATTTGATGATATGATAAAAACACTAGTAAAATTTCATAAAGATAATTTGTTTAAAAATGTCAAATATGATAGATTTGTTCTCTACTTAGGTTAGTTCTAAAAGAGAATTATGTTTATCATAATGGTTAATTATTATCAACAGATTAAGGGTCTACCACAAGGTGGCCCAGCTAGCAACTGTCTTGCCCAATTTATATTTACATTATTTTGAAAAATAGTTTCACAGACAACTTAGAATTTTATTTTTTTCGTTATATAGATGATATAATCATTTTTGGCAAGCAAGACAACTTTATACCTAATATTAATTTTTATCCACAATATCTTAATTTATTACAGACAAATAGTAACAGTTACGAAGCAAATTTTCTGATATAGAAATTAAATTAAAGATTATAAAATAGTTACTAATATTTATGATAAACGAGAAGCCTTTAATTTCAATATTATAAAAGTACCGCATTGGGAGAGTAATGTGCATGTATCTATATTCAGAAATATTGTTTAATTACACACTACGCAATAAATTTCTAGTTTCAATAAATCAGAAAAAATAAAAAATTATAAACATTTTACTAAATACTGTTTAATTCAAAACTACCCTATTAATTTTATTAATAGATATTTAAATAATGAAATTCTAAATAGTAAGGATTAAATTTCCATAGTTTTAAAAGGTTATATTATAGATTTATTATTCTTCCTAGATAGTTTTAAATACCCCCAGTTTCTAGTTTTAGATAAAATTACTTTTTTAGAATATATTATAACTTTTAAACTATATTAAGAGTCTCTAAGATAATGGTAGTATGTTTACATTCTTATTTATTATTTCTATTCTTTTCATACTTTTGCTAAGTGCTATTTTTCAGCCTTTGCTTTGTTTTGAAATTGTATTTGGGTCCAGAATCTGGCAATAACTTGGTTATTGTACTCAGATTTAGCGCGGGCTCTGCATTTCAGTATGCAATTTTTGGGTAAGTTACCTTCCTTATAATGGATTTAGATTTCCTATCCATTATTTCCAATTGGTATTTGCTCGGTATTATTAACAAAAAAAGGGGGAAGGTTGGCTGGCCAAAAAACATGTTCAACCCCACTTTTATACAGAAGGATTTTTGAAAAATTTTATGTATACTAGCTGTCCTAAGTCAGCAATGTTGATAATACTGAAGCATCCATTCTTTTGTATTTTTGCTCTGTTGTTTCAATCTTTCATATCTCCTTCTAAATTCTGTTGTATTGTTATCTGGCAATTGATATTCTTTTAAGTATTGATCATGTGGTTCATCTCTCTCTTGTAGAGAAATTTTGATTATATATATATATATATGTATAATA
>BMAO01024723.1:0-16005 GCA_019973975.1 Trichonephila clavata
AAAGTAATTCATACCCAACGATTTAGAAATAATTTTCATAAAAACGCATCAGTTGTAACACTATTTTAAAAAATTCGAAAAAAATAGAAAATACCGTTATTTTACAAAAAAAAATTATACCGTGTCGTGGCGAAATAAATGATCTTTCTGATTCTGTAATTATTTTTTGTCTAATTTCGACACCGAAAATTAGATGACAATTTTAATATGGTGGAAAATGTAAGATTACCGCTCGGCCGAAACGGAAGGAAGTTCCGCCAAGTAAACAACCGGCAGGAGTAAAACAATTAGGCGTTTTAAGGTTTCTAATTAATATCTTTTTAACTAATTACAATATCGGAATATAAATGGGCAATACGGCTTCCCCGGAAAATTTCCCATCTTTTGGTACCTTCCGCGACTTTCTGCGTGGTGCGGTTCGTGAGAAGATAGACGCACATACATACATACATACATAGATACGTTTGTTTACCTTCGAATTTTAATAGTGTAAGATATATATATATATATTGTTACTACACGTAGATCGGGGTTCGAGGATTTTATGCAAAATCAGACGTAAACAACAAGACAGTTCTTTAAGAGCGATGAGTATTTATTGTTGGAAATCAATCCTTGAAATACAGGATTCAAGAGCAAAATTCACAGAGTAAATAACAGAAAGATTTCACACCTTCAACAGCACTCAGACACAATAAGCAGTGTCTAAAATACATGTATGTAAATGACTATTCACAAGCACAGCCGAGCTGATCAAGTTCAAGGCAAGTCTACTAATCACTAATCAAAACAATGCTCACTACTCACTGGTTGAAATCAGACTCGCTACTCGCTGGTGGAAACCAGTCTGACTGTTGCGGCGAGTATCACTTAATTTATAGCTGGGGCCGAAATTTCTGGAAAGATGCGCTCGTGTCACAGATCGTGAAATTGGTGGATTTCTCTACTAATTTCTAAAAGAATCCAGAGGGTCCCGAACTTGCCAAAAATGATGCCAACTTGGCTCTATCACCAATATTTTGCCAAGTTCCCATTGAATCGCCATTATAACGTAAGGGACGGTGTTGCTTGTGAATATTACAATTTTAACATGAAATAAATATGGCAAAGAGTAATATAAAGGCATTGCACATCCAAATACAAATTATTTACATTATTTTATACAAAATTCGTAACACTATATATATATGTTATAAAATTATTCGAAAATTACATTTCAATTATAAAAAAATAAAGAATAACTTTATTAACCCCTGAACAATTGCATAATTATGGGGGGAAAAAATTGCCATAAAAGTGCCTATTTTTTTTATTCAAGAAAACTATTTAAAACTAGATTAAAAAAATGCAATTATTTTTAAATATAGGGTAAATTTTTTTAACTTGAAATACAAAAAACTACATTTTAAGAAAAGCCAACATTTAGGGCTATTGTGACTGAATGTTGGTTTTCTAGCAAAGAGAATAAATTACAAAAGCATGTATTTTAAGCATTAAAGGAGAATTTTTGTAACACTTATGCAAATGTGAAAACATATTCGTAATTTTTTCTTGTGAGATAAATTTTAAAGCATGAGATTCAAAAGACAACATCACAGATCCATCACCACTGTTCTCAGATTCACTAATCGAACTTTCAAAACAATCAGTTATTTCAGAATCACTTTCAGATTCATTTATACTTAAAGCAGAATCTGATTCACTTCCAAATTCCATAATGTATTATAGAATATTAAATATATATTACCACAAAATGCAACCCACATGTATTCACGAAGAACAGAACTAAGTAACTGAGCTTAGGTTACAAAAACATATTGCTAATATATATGTTTGATTGTGCTAACATCTAGTTTAAAATAAAACAACTACCTTGAAACATATTACTAATAATCTGGTAAAAAATAAACAGGATTCCAGGTATAAAAAATAGATATTTTTAATCTTTTCAGCACGTTACTTTTGAACACTCCAGCCTAGAAATATCTCAGACACAAGAAATAGGAAAATTACACCCAGTGATTTTGACGGGAGCGAGAAGGGGGGGGGGGGTTAAAATAATTTAAAAATAATAAGAACAATTCAAACAACATAATTTAACA
The DNA here is from genome assembly GCA_019973975.1 of Trichonephila clavata. Lineage (NCBI taxonomy): Eukaryota > Metazoa > Arthropoda > Arachnida > Araneae > Nephilidae > Trichonephila > Trichonephila clavata. The sequence continues at coordinate 2,103 of BMAO01024723.1, forward strand.
AATCGAAAAGACAACATCAACAAAATAACATAAAAAAGCAAGTTCAAAGATGTGTGAAACATTAAATTATTTCAACCAAATTTATGCAGCATATCTGAAACAAAAAGAGAAGTACTGAATGAATAACTTAAATTCTTAAATATAACCGATGCAAAACTGATTTAAGTATGATGCCTGAATACAAATGATTACACTTAGTACTTTTTAAATATACCTGGAAAAAATAAACATTTCATTCTCAAGTCACAATTCAATTAATGATGATTAAAAATATTATTACAGTTTTAAGAAAAGTTAGTTTTTATATTCCAAACTTAAATATACAATAATTAATAAAATAACTAAGAAAAATTTCCAAAAAAATTATAAAAAACAATTTTATAATTTTAATGTAAATTTAAAAAAAAAAGATTTTATATACCTCACGCTGACTAAATTCCATTTTACAAAGTAAATCAAAGATATAAGGAGCATTCAAACAATTCCAATGCATCTCATGCACAGTTTTTTCCATTTTGGAACTAACTTTAATGCATACTTTTGGTGAAGGAATATCACAATTGAGAGCATAAGATTTTAATCCTTCACGGATAAGACAAGCTTTATCAACATTACCAAAAACTTTTAAGGATATTTGACACATCTCTCTCCAATTGCTAGTATCTCCGGACCAATTTTCTTCTTTGATGAAATTGCACAAATTTTCAACATAGTTAGCCATACATACATAAGTAGTATTAGAAAGACTTAAAAGAAATGGTTTCAACATCTCAGAACGAACAATGTCATTACCAACTAGACAGGAAAATAAAGGTAACTGCTCAACTTGAAGATGTAAATATTTCAAGGCCAAGCAGTTTCTATCATAATGAATAGTACAAAATGAAATGAAATCAAAATGCAACATAGAAAGATACATCTTAGTATTAAAAATGATGTAATCTGAGTCTTGACTAAGGACTGCAAATACTTCCTCATGTTCTGCAGCATATTTTGCTATAACAAAATCTGCCTCTGTATTTGATTGAAAAGCATCAGCACCTAATTCCTTCACAATAAAGCAGCATAATTTGTCTATCATTGTAGGAATACCACCACTATCTGATTCTCCTCTAAAGCATTCTCTGAAGTCATCAAAAATACACAGCACTGCATCGTAACTGCTTATCCGGCGTGCGACCCATGTTTTTCTTTTAGTTTCACATATTGTTCCATCAAAAATAAATAACGGTTTTACACCAATGTTTTTGAATTTTGCAATAAAAAATTGAAGTGTTCTAGAAAACTGTAACCACTCACCACCAAAAACTGATACTGAATCACCCAAACGATACATACGAACCAACCAATTCAAACCATCAATGACAAGAACAGGATGGACATTAAATCTGGCTTTGTGATTTTTAGCCAGTTCTTCAATAGATACAGCTTTACATGCTTCAGGACAATTTTCTTCAATAAAAGTCTGAAGACCTCTAACACCCATCTTTAATACTGAAGTATATTACATAAAAAATAAACTATTACTTGAAGTAAATGAAAAACAAATCTATCATATTACTTAACATTAATTTTCAACCATCAAATATCCTTCTAACAATGCATAAAATACACCAGCCTAAGAAATTCAAATTCTGCGTATTACAAAACGAAACTATTATCTGCAGTTTTTTAAAGTTTATCTTATCATATACGTATCAAAATAAATTGCCCTCCGTTAGTGTCGCTAAGAAGGGGAATTCCCCTCATCAAATTACGAATACACTATCTTTGAATTAAACGACAAACGTATCAAAATTAAGTTATCAATTTTCCATCACCAACTATCCATCTGACAATGCATATATTAATCAGAAATTCTCATGCATACTGCAATAAGAAACTTTTATTTGGACCTTTTTTAAAGTTTATCAAATCACATTTCAAAATATATTTGCCTCCGTTAGTATGGCTGATTAAAGTAGGGGAATTCCCTTTGTCAAACACACAGTACGGAATGATTTTGATATAAATATAATTGAAATATATTATCATATGAGAAAAGCAATATGTTATTTACCTAGTGATATCCAATACCTAAACTTAAGATTTTTCGAATTTATTGAATAACAAAAAAGTGTTACAAGCAACCATCTATATTTACATTTATGATGATTGATTGATTGATAACATTATCAGGGGAAATGTTGAGAATAAAAGTTCCGTGCACATAACTTTGCTGTAAGTAATATTGTAACTGAGATACTTATGCACATTTAACCAAGAGTTGATCATATACAGGGGCGTAGCTACCGCCGTTTCAATGATACGGGGTCCCCAAGCTACAGGGGCTCCAAGACGTGTAACTACAGCCCCACTAACAGGGCTCTGATATTTTATACAAGGGCCCCGAAAAAATTTTGATACAGGGACCCCCAGATTGATCATATATGAGACCCTACAGCAGTGATCATATATATGAGAATTCAAAGAAATTAAGAATTACAAGCGATATTCTGAAAAAAAGGAGCATAATATTTACCTATCATTTTACTACACTAGCTATATTTAGTTATATATGATACCTTTAGTCCCCGAAAAATTCGAGAAAACAATCTGAAAGTCTGGTTAAATTGAATCCTGGTACAATGTTTAATTTGGAAATTTCAAACTCTAACCAGAAAGTTACAAGTTCTGGTCTGTCGTCAGTGGTGTCATCTGGTGGCTTATATCATCACTACCGGATGTTGCAGTTAAGTCCTAGGACAGTGATGGGAAACCTAAGACCCGTGAGTCAGGATAGGGACAGATAAAAGGAACAAACAAGACCGGACAATTAATGCGCAATTTCGTTGGCAGCACCTATTCCTATAATCTACAAACAAGGATGGGTTACTTTGATATTTTTGGCCTCTTTTTGAAAATCGCCAAGTTCATCGTTGGCTTAATTGAACCTACTAAAATCATTCTTGCTGTAGCGCTCGCACTGAAAGGTTCGTATATAAAATTCTAGCGGCGAGATTTATTGATTAGGTATTTTATAACTTTGAATTATAATGTTTAGTTGTTAAATTTTTTTGCAGTTTTTATATTGTATCAATTTCTTGTTAAGTTTTCCATCATTTTAACATATTTGCTGATTTATGGCATTTCTAACTTATGTGAACAACTAAAAACTTTGATTCATAATTTTGAATTATTATTATTTTACTCTTTTTATATTGTATTTTTTTTTTATTTTGTGCCTTGATTTGATGTAATTAACATTTTCCGTTCATCGACTTTCTAGCTTCTTCCATGTGAAAGCTCGATTCTCCGATCACGTGAATGTAAAAATTTTATGCTTTGATTATTTATAATGTTTTAATAATACGTTTTAAAATTTCCAGGTATTTACCATTGTAGTAGATTCATTATTTTTTTAGTTCCTGCTGGGTGATTGCCCACTTGGCGGATCTCGTGAGTGTAAAACTTTTTCTTGTCGTTAAATCGAAAGTTCTATTGATTGTTATGAAAAATTAGCGTAAATATATGAGGTAAATTGTTTGGCTAAAATTTTAAATGATTGTGAGAATAATAATAGGAAATACAAATTTTCTGGAGGTGTTCTTGTAAAAGAAGGGTGCCCTGCTAGGATCCAACCAAAGGTAATAACACTATTCTTAATAAGAAAATACATTTATTTAATTAAAGTAAGAAAAAAATCATTATTGGAATGTATTATCTATTGCAAAAAGTTTTATACGAATCACATGTAAAGATCTACTCAATATGTTTAAATTTAACTTTCCCTTAACCTTTTCCATATCATGAGTGAAATTGTAGATTTAGATGTTTAACACATTTGCTAACATGTGAAGCTTCCTAGACATATAAAAGAAAAACTAGTTGTATAGATATATCAAAGATTCTATATTCCAATTATTAATGGAATATCTCTCTTGGTAGAATCACTCTTTATAAAGACTATTAAGGGATCAGTGTAATATATTTTTCAAAGCATAATCAAGCATTTCAACTGGTTTATAAAACTTGTATAGAGTTCATTAAAGCTAATCTTGAAATGGGTATTGAAAAATCTTCAGTATTAGAATATGTATTCGGTTAATAGAAGTTTAATTGTACTTGACTAATAAGGAATGCTTTACTCTGTTGCTCAAGTTATTACTAATAAATTAAATACAGGAAATATGTATTGTGTTTCAACATTCTGAGAGAAAGGGTGCCCAGTTAAAAATTAATTGCATTACGCCTTCCATGCACTTGGAAGAAATGATTAAATGATCTTGTTTTCCAATTTTGAAATGCGAAGGGAAATTTCTCTAGTAGCTCATTTGGAAGGAATAAGTTCAATCAGATGTAAACAAATAATGGAAAATTTTAAAATTGCATCGGCTGATAAAAAGCCTGCTTTCAATAAATATTTTGATGATATTTATTGTAATTCAGCCTACTAATAGTATAAGTCACATCATCTACTTCTTGCATGCCAATACTGATAAAAATATATATTGTTAATCTATTCACAATACATGAATGTCCAATTATTTTAAAATGAAAATTTAACTGTCAAGCAGATAGTTTGTTGAAAATACAGAATGACACATATTTAGCACATTATAGAATTTTAAATGGTACTCTCCCCAGTTTATATCCTCACAACCTATTTCCATTTTAAAATGAATTGAAGATTCCTGACAGATATTTATGACCAGGCAACAAATTCTTGGTTTGTAAAATCGCAGACTAATGGGGATGTATTTTATGTTGTTAAAAAGATTATGGTAGCATTTCAGAAAGAGGTTATGTGTGTGTGTGCTCAATGCCATTACAGGTGTGTAAAATTATCATGTTCGGCTTGGTATACATGTGAATGCTCAGATAATCATGCACCATGTAAACATATTAAGTTCATTCTTAAATTGTTTGAGAGATTCCATGTTGTTGAAAATGTTGAATATACTTCTTTCCATATCTCAGATAGAAAGTGTGGTGTGGGGTCTTCCGCCAAAGAAATATGTAATGACATAAGAAAAACCAGGAGACTGAACTTCTACTTGTAGTATTAAATTGTTTACTGCAAGGTAAAATAGTTCAGGAACAATTGTCTCAACATGCAATTCAGTAAAAGAAAGGTAAAAAGTAATTACTAAAGAATTATTTAACTGATCCTCATGTACCTACCTCCCAATCAGCATTTAAACTAGCAGTAAATATTTAAGCCAACTATTGGGGATATAAAAATAAAAAGGAAAACTCTGGAATGTTCTTTTTTTGTTGTCAAGAAAGAAAACATTCAAGCTCAGGCAAGTCAGCATTACTCAATTCAAAAACTATTTGCAAAAAAAACTTAACTGTATCTTTAACACCTGATATATCCTTGTAGTGGAGTTGTTTTATGTTTTCCAAGACATTTAGCTATGTTTTTATGGTATAAAGTTGTTGTATATTTTTATATCAGATGAGGAGGTAAGTAATCATCAAAAATGACCAAATTTTTGTCACAAATGGCTTTATGACAGTATATTAGAAGCATATAATTTAAAAATCATTCAGGATAGAGATTCCATTGCAGTTGAATGTTACCACACAAATTTTGGAAAGTGATGGGAGTATGGTAATTTTTTATATCATTCATTCTTAATAAAATTTTAGGCAAAAAAATTGATTTATACTTTTGGAACATACGAATTTAGAAAATACATGTATACTTTTTGTAGGTAAGTGTTTAATATAAAATATATAGAATCATGCTTGCTATCAATACAAGCAAAACTATATACTAAAGTAAGTAATATGTTTTAACTTACGTGTAAATATTTCTTAATAATAAATTATTCATCATTTTGATAATATTTGTGCTGTTTGCTATACAGGAATAGACCTTGAAAATCTGCCTTGCCTATATAGAAACAGGTATTTCATCCATATGTTACATTTCATGGGTGATGAGGAAAGTGGTAGTGAAAGTAATGATGTAATGTGATTGGTCTTTTTTATGGTATAGATAAGGATTTATTTATTTTTTTGTCCAGTAATGGACCAGTTTTTGATATACTATTTGTTTCATAAATACTTTAAATAGTTGTAATTTTTCAGGTTGCTTTTTATGTGTTCTGTATATCAACCAAATATATGAAGCAAATATTCTTGCATCTTAAGAGAGTCTGACTTTTTTTATCTCAAAAATGCTAGATGGGATTTCTTGCTGTGGTGACATGCATTTTAATTGTATAACAGTTGTGAAAGACTTTCTACAGCATTAGAGATTGGGTAATGTAATTAATTGGAAAAAAATATTTATATGATGGGAAATACAACAAGTTAAAATTTTATTTAGTTTTAAAAGCACTCTGCTTTTTCTAAGACTGTCAGCAATATTAGTTACACAACACTTTTTAATACAGTAGATATGATCCAAAACCATTTGAAAAAGACATTGGTTTGTGCAGTATAAAGGGTGGTGTAACAAATTTTATTGAAAAATTTCCTTATTGAGATCACTATGTACCCATAGCTTAACATTTATAACCTTCATAATTGTTTCTATATTCAAAAAGAAGAAGAAAAAAAATAAACATTTTTTTAGCTAAAGGATTTTATGTCATTGCAGCAAAATGCGTAAAATATTAATTGGACAATTCCGAATGAGTTACAATGGCTAGTAATTCTGTCAGAGATGTTAAATCACCAAAACCTTCAAGTAAGCCGATTTTCACGATTTGGCTGTGAAATAAGCAATTATGTGCTGCCGAGCCCATAATTTAGGGGTGCGCAAGATTCCAGAGATAAAAAGCGGAGACAGAGAGTCTGACTGCCTTTTCCTCTGAAAAGGGGCTAATTTACTTTTGACATTTATTGCAGACATCTGGTCAAAGTGGTTCAATAGTATCCGCTTAGAGGTGTGGTCTTTTTAGAAAACAATTTATAGTTTTGTTCCATTGACACAATGCAGAGCGTTGAGAAAAAATTTGCGAGTAAAATCAAAGCTATTTTGAAAGATTACCGCGTCATTTTTCTTAAATCATCATCTAGTTCGAATGACATAGATCTATATTTATATTGAGATCAGCAATATTTTCTTCGTCAATTGATTTACCTGCAAAGCAGTTGAAATGATTAAGATAAAAAAATTTCCTACACTGGGGGAAAGTCAGATATATAAACGAAGCAAAGTTTTTATAAGAATGTAAATACTCACATTAAAAATAGATAGATCATAAAATAATTTGAATCAAATATAAGCCGAAATTAACTATGCAATTATAAAGAAATACGTAGGAATTTAGTAAGGAAATTTCTACGTAAAGTTCAAAAAGTATTTTTCTTGTTTTTTCACGCGTTCTCATAAAATTGAATAACAGAGATATTTTTATAAAGCTTTGCAATAAAATTCCATTTGTAAGAATATTGACAATTGTTAAGTACAGTTAGATCATTTTTACAAGTGGTAAAAGCACAGCAAAATTGCATTTCATAATACATTAATATATTTTTATAACCCTAAGAAAAACTTTTATTAGTAATATGTAATTAATTATTTAACGTATGTTGTAATTTTGAAATACTAGCAAGTAGTAAATCATTTGAAAAATGTTTCGGATGGTACCAAGTAATGAGATACGCACAATATTATTTATAAGTTCTAAAAACATGTCTACTTTGCTAGAAGGGTTAGCTATCCAAAATACTAAATATTATGAAGTACAGACAATTGCACAGGAAAATCAAACATATACAATAATATAAAATTTTTCATGAAACTCGTTTAGCTGTTAATATTTTTTGTTTTTTAATCTTTTTTTTTTTAAAAAAAAATACGAAAATTTCCGAATACGGTGAAAATTGTTTAACACGAAACTGATTATTTTGGAAATGAAATATTTTTTCGTGTTAAAGGATATAGTAAAAAAACAAACATATTTCATCAAAATTTGTTTATTAGAGTACATTTTATTTATATAGATCTAAATATTCATGTATCTAATAAAAATCAATGAAACAAAAACATTCATAAGAACTTAATGAAATTTATTGCAAAATTTTAAATTTTTTGAAAAACAAAACATTTATTGAGTTTTTGGAAAATAATCTGATGAAAAAAATTTACTAGTTAGCAATGGCGTTAGGTAAAATATTAGGGCCTCCATGCAAAATCAGATTTTGGGCCCCAAGCCATATCTTACAAAGAATTGCAAAACCGTAACACACCGGGCTTCCCCCCCCCCCACACACACACGTTGCGGGAGCGTACATTACGCCACTGATATCAAACATCGTTTTGTTTAGAAATCTAGCACATCTTTCAATTTTGAATTTCTTTGGTAATCTTTCTTCACGAGATACAAATACTATAGGCCCAGACCTAGTTAGAGTCTGATAAATTAAGCCCTTTGTGCAGAGGTGGATTAAGCGGCTGGATGGCCGCCAGGGGCCCTAAACTTGAGCAATTCTTACCACAAGATTTGTACAATTTATACGCACAGAAGGCTTCACACACAGCACATTTATACATCTTTATATTTAGTACAGTAAGCAGGGATGTCTTTAGACTTCTTGGGGCCCTGGGCCCTTTCGCAAAAGTAGACCCTGAGCCTCTGCACAAATGTAGGCCCCAACTATGACGCATAAAAGTAAACAGTGCGTAGCATACGTTGTCAAATACTCGTACAAACCCCAAACAAATAAATGTGTATGACTTACAATTGCACAAATCGACTAGGCCTATATAAGCACGACGGTCATCACATGTAGCCAGTTGACATATTATCCGAAATTCCAAGTTTTAATTTCCAATTTTTTTAAAGTTAAGGTTTATCTTGAGTAATTGAGTTTTAATATAGCTATGCATTTTATTACGAGATTTTAAGTTTAACGAACCTTTTCACTATTTTAGTTTATTACTCTTGAATTCATGGGCCTCAAACCTTTTACCTCTAGGGTCCTCCAACTAACTTAATCCGTCTCTGTCTTTGTATTGGAATCAGATCTCGAAAGCCACTTATATAAATGTCGAAGTCTGAGTGTTATTTAAAAAAATTATTTCAGGATATTACTGGAATCTGTCATTAAATGTAATTTTCTAATATATAAAAGAAAGTTTTTTAAAAAAAATTTTAATGAAATGAATTTAAGGCATCAGATAATTCAGTATTATAAAAAGGTTTCTTTTTCGATTGGAAAACACCATAAATTGTATTAAAATGATTTCATCCTATATATGAACTTCACAAACTCCCCGGTTATTTCATTTCATACCTGTTTCAATAAAATTCATCAGGTTTAGAAAGTTTTATTGCAATTTTTATATTAATTTGCTTGCATTAGAATTTATATTTGGGTTATGGTCAGGCTAAAAAAAATGGGCTTTCCAAATGCGCTATGGTTTCGAATCTTGATTTCATTCACGACCCTTTGTTTTGAATATCATAGTATGCTTCATATTAAACGAAATTGATCCTTGCAATCCTTAGACGGCGTAATATGGATGGGAGAAACGAGATACGTGTCACATATTTGTCACTAGCATTTCAGAAATCCTGCGTCGCCTATCCAAATTAAAATTTTCAGTTGTTTGTGATTCCAAACCATTTATTTATAGTACTAATATTACCTTTAATGAATATGTTATGTGTATTGAAATCAGTAATTCAAGGAAGAAAAATTTTGAGAAAATCCCTTAACTAGTATAAATACTTTACTGTAATAAACTAAAATTTTCTCTGACTTACAAATTTATGCAGCATATAAAACGAAAGTCATTTTCATTTACATTATTAGGAATAATTTTATGCATTCCATATGATATTGTCAACCACGTTGAAATATTTAGTGAAAACATGCACAGATTATCCAGAATATTAACATTTTTGACGAATGTTAACATTTTGACTTGAAAATAATAAATTAACTTCAATTTTTTAAATTAATGGTCGTTACAGTAAACGTCATCCTATTGATGCGAGCTGCTAATTTATTTTTCACTACTTTTAACAAAACATCAAATTTAATCAGTTAATTCCATTTATTTAATACTTAAATCCGTCAAAATATATTTTTTATATATATTTTTTAAAAAAATGTTAGTAGTACTCAATGGCTTAAAGTATACCTCCGCATCGCAGGGAGGCCCAGGATTCAAAGGGCCCCATATAGACTGACTGATGTCGAATAAGTAATCCTTTGTAAGATCCGGCTTGGGGCTTAAAACCAGACTTTATAGAGGGTCCCTAATATTTTCCGTGAGACAATTGGTTGGTACTTAAAAAACTTTATAGATGACCGCCCTTCCTTTGTAAGCCCATTACAACCAAATTTATAAAATCTGAGAAGTCCTAAGTTTTCGTATGTATTCTAAGGGAAAAATTTCTTAGTGCTCATCTTAAAAAAATCGCATCTATATTTATATACGAAATGTTCACTTAAACTTTTTGCTAGATATAATTTAACAGAAATGTGTTTATAAATTTTGTATAACATATTTTTTACGGTTCAGTTTTATTAATTAAAATGTTTGAATTTTACTATTGCAAAGTATTTTATGCGTGCTTCAGCATTGATTTTTAAGAACTTTCATGTAAGATTTTGCATCTTTAATTTCTAAATAAAACATAAAATTTGTACTTTTAAAATCTTTTAATTACATGTTTCGAAAATAAGATATAAATATTTGTCATGCATAACACTGTTTGAAGCTTCTTGATTTTACAAATTTCTGTGTGCATGTGAATATTTGGTACATATGATGTTGATTGTATTGCGATTCACGATTACTTGTAACAAAATGAAGGGGAAATTTTTGAAGCTAATTTTTGAAAATGCATATGAAGCTTTATTTTTCACTTTTTTTTCTGTTAAGTACAAACTTTAAAGCATCAAAGAAAACTTTGTTATGGAATTATTCAATTTTTTTTAATAGCGAAAAGTATGAACACAAAAAGAATAAAAACTGATTGGCTTTCTTCCTTTTTCACTAGATAACTTTTGAAGGATGTACATTATAGTTCTACATTCTTTTATAAAATTGAAAACGGAAGAATGCTTGTGTATTCTGAAAAAAAAAACTAAAATTTTAAATGTATCTGCTATTTAAGTATTTCTTAAAATTAAAAACAAATTCAAACAATTCAGAGAGAAAATCCTTCCTTTCCTTGTTATTGTTACTAATGCCACCTGTCTGACGTAGTCAGATCGAGGCCCACGATATTCATCATGGCATCGGGCTAGACTGTACGCCTGTCGTTAGCCGTAGCTTTGAGTACCATGTAGGTGACAGTACGATTTGGCTCGGTTCCACCCCAATTTTGAGAGAGAACACCTTGGGAGTGGTCAGGGCCTCTCTATCCTTTCCTTTGTGTATATGATGTAGCGAATTTACTTATTGAAAATTTATGTTATTTTTCAATTTTCCAAGTGTTACTTGAAAATAAGCTTCAGGTTCCATGAAAAATGCGTCTTAAACTTACACAGGAAGCTATTTCTTCTTGGTAATTTTTTTTAATAACAGTATTATTCATAATAAGCTATTTTCCTCTTCGAGTATTTCGCCACTACTCGTATCTGTAATAAATAGATTTATGTAATTTTGTCCCACTCCCACTTTTGCAGGGGTGTTTCTTAAAAATAATTATAATATTGTATCATTTTCATGTTGATGCTTATTTTTTGTATCGTTTCCTGTCTATCCCGTGTTAAATCGAACCTGGGTAATCTCACTAAAGTTTACTCAGGAAAACTCATACACATACCTGTAAGTAGTATGTAGCTTTACTTTCCTCTGTTCTGCGTGAGTAAATATTAACGTCGCACTGTTCAGACGAGGGCTTTTGGAGACGAACCTCGTAATTTTGAACCATGGTTAAGTGACGAGGACGACGCCAGAGCTGGAATCCCCTCTCCTAACTACCACACCACACCAACGGGAGGACTTTTGAGCTCTCAACAGATTTGACGTGCATTGCGCCCCTACACGGCGGGTCTTCAGTGGTACTGGACTCGAACTAATGACATACCAGCCACTAGTCTGTTACCTTGTCCACTAGGCTAACACGACAACTTCCTATATTCTGCAGATCATGATAAAGGGCTGATGTTAAAATAGCTTTGTATATTTAAAATACTAATATATTTTTACTTGATAAAGTCCAATCAAAATAGGACCCTCGGTGTTTTTTTTGTTGTTGTTGCACCAAGACGTTTTTTTGGTTACCTAGCTACGCCCCTGTTATATAACTCTATATTAAATAAAAAATATTAATAGTGTATTTCCAATCTGAACAGTCTGGAAAGTAAAATGTCAAATCAGGTGTCATCCTCCTGAATTCATCGTGATTTAAAATTACGAAGTTCGTCACCTCTGTACCCCTCACATTGTTTCGAAGTGCGATATTAACAAAACAAAAGACCAGCCAACGAAATTCAATCAGAAATTAACGAAAAATCTATTTGTTAACTTTTTTTATAATATTAGTTTCTGTTCACATCTATATTTTTTATTGCAGAGAGCGTAATTACTGTTGGATATTGATTAGGTTTGCTTTAAAACGTTTCTAGCCTTCTGTAATAATTTTTAAAAATATTTTTCAAAAATTGATTTTTACAATGTATGAAGGTACTTTCCCTCCTTACGTGTTTTTAAAAAATTTATATTTTTTGGGGGGAAGGGGAAATAAAATTTTTATAAACAATTAGTTTAATTAATGATTTTATAAAACATTCATTTTTTAAGAAAGCAACTTAAAAAAGAACCAGCAAAAAAGTAAACGAAAAAATTCATATTTTTTAAATGTAAAATATATATATGTACTACTTCTAAGGTCATTTTGCTTTTTGACCTTTTATCTCGCTATAATCTTACATGAAGTTTTTTCACACACCGTCGAATAGTTATAAAAATAGACTTCTAATAGAAGCATGACTTCGATATAATTTCTTTTTCATACAATAATATTTTCATTAAATTCCTCACAAATAAATTGCGTGGAAAAACTTAATAAAAGTGTAATAATGATAATATTTGATGTACAGCATAGAGAGATGCATAATAGCAATTATTTTTCAGTATTGATTAAAATGTCTATTTTTATGTTATTAATACTTTACAAAAATTCAAACAAAAAAAAATATTAATCCGTTTACATTAAAAATATTTTGCGTTGTAATATAATTAAAATATTCGTTCTAATCAAGATATAGAGTTAAAAATATCTAGCCAAAAAGAATAAATCAGGGGAAAAGAAATGAGAAGAATGGTTCCCACGTTTTTTTAACAAGCTAATTAAGGCGCGTTTGTGTTCGAGTGCCGGTGTCGTAAAATAGCCCCCTCCCCCCATGTGAATCATGAGATGAGTGAGAAGTTTCAAAGGAGTGGTCCTAAAATTCCTTCCCTTTTCCTGGTCAGGAGGATCCAATTATCATATTGTAGAACCACACTTTCGTCTCTTTCATAGCAATCCTCCAAATAAAATATCAGAAAAGTTAATTTGAATAGAGACATGATAGAAAAATCAAAAGTATGAAAAAGCATTCACTTTGAAATAAATGTAAATAGTGAAAGAGAAAAAAAAAGAACGACAGATTAAATTTACATTCAACCATTATTTTGATTAATTTTTTTTTTAATAGAAAGGACTGAGAATTATTGGAGTAATCCAATATCATCCATTTTCAGTTTTCATGTCACTGAGTTACACACAGCAAAGATTTTGCCACTTTCTTCTAGTAAACTAAGGTAGTGATTTTCCCTTTTGTGAGCATAATTTGTCCAGGCACAGAATGTTCAATAATACATTAAATTTGAAATAGTATATGGCTGTGGAAATTATCTAAAATCTGAACTTTAAAATAATTTCAGCAATAGGTTTTAAAATTCTAAATTAATCCTGAACTGTACCCAATTTATTAAAATGCTTTTAAAATTTCAGAA
>BMAO01024724.1:0-158049 GCA_019973975.1 Trichonephila clavata
GAAATTTTAAATAATGAGTGCTTTAAGGTGTGTCATGCAGTTCACATCATTAAAGACATTAATAATTTTTTATTTAATAAATTCAATATAAATGTCAATAAATTTAATAAACCTACTAAAGAATACTGCACTTTATTATTCATGAATAATACATTTGATAAAGTTAATTTTTCTAGTGTATTTAATAGACATTTGTCACTTTTTCCTGTTAGGAATGTAATAGTTAAAAAAGCTTTTAAATATAATAAAACGATGGGCAGATTTATCTTTAATTACAATAATAGCTCACCTTCTCTTGACATAGATGACTGTAAATGTAAGAACTATCATGAATTTATTGATAGCTATCACAAACATGTAGTAACAGGCAATTTAAATATAATCAAGGATAGAATTTTAAAAGATATCATGAGTAAAGGCACTAGTTTTAGATTAACAATTTCTAACAACAATAATACTGTTAAAAATCAAATTAATAATGATATAAATAATTTCATTACTAAATCTGCAGTTAAATATGGTTTGCCTTTAGAGGCATTTGATGAATTTAAGTACAATATTTTAAAAGACCTGATGAAATTTAACTATTGTTCTAAACCAGTACTCACTTATAAAGATGTAAAACAGAAAATTTATGATTTACAAAAGAATTTTATCATTGTTTACATAGATAAAGTGCCTGGTAATTATGCTATTATTTGTAAGTATTTTATAATACTATGATTAATGAACATTTTTTAAACAATAAATCTTTCAATAGATTGGAATTGTCAGATAAAGAAATTACTAATCGAATCACTGCTACATACAGAAAATTGAATGTTTCCATTCATAAGATTAAGTTTCCATATATATTTTTTAACACCTAAATTTCATAAAAATCCTGTTAAATTTAGAACAGTAACAAATGGTTTTAAAACTTATATCACTGCTGCAGGTAAAATGCTGCACAATATTTTGCAAGAATTCATCAATAAGCAATGTAATAAAGCTATAATTAAAAATAGTAAAGAAATTATAGATTTTTTTAAAGATAAAAATATTTATTCAGTTCATAGTTATGACTTTGAAGATCTTTTTAATTCTATTAATATCAATGATGTAACTAGGGTAATTTTAGATAATCATAGAAATTATAACCTTAATATTAATTTACAAAAATTTAGTACTCTAATAAATTTTGTCCTAAAAGAAAACTACATTAATTTTAATGGTTCTCTGTACAAACAAACCAAAGGTTTGCCTCAAGGTGGCCCTGCTAGCAATAGTTTGGCAAATTTATATTTACACTTTTACGAAAAAAATTATATTATTAATAATGATTATTACATTTTTAGATACATAGATAACCTAATTATTTTTGGTAAAAATAATAATTATAATCCCAATATCAATTTTTATCCGGGTTATTTAAAGCTACTTATGTATCATTATGTATTAAGGACTATAAATTACATAGCAATATTTATGATAAAAGAGATGATTTTAATTTTAACATTCTTAAAGTTCCTTCCTGGAATTCAAACATCTCTATTTCAGTCTATCGAAATATTATTTTCAATTATATTTATCGTAACAAGGTATTAGTTAGTGATAAATCTAATATATATTTAAATATTAATAACTTTATTAAACATTGTATAGAACACAGTTACCCTCCTAAATTTATAAAAAGTTATATAACAGTTAAATAAAAAAAGTTTTTTTAGTTGTACAGTTTATAGATAGATGGCGCCTCTAGTTAAGTAATTTTGTAATAATATATTTTATTAAAAATTAATAGTTTATGCTGATAGTATTTTATTTCTATAAATTTTAAAATAAAATATAGAATTTTAAAAGTATATATATAGTAATAATGCTACTTTATCAATACATAATAATTATATGCGTTACTGTTATTGTCCATAAGAGGCGAATATGTATTCACATGGTAAGTCTTCTATTAGTTTAGCTTTGATTTTAAATATTTTAGTAATTATTAAAGGCTATAACATTATAGTATTACATTAATAGATTATGGTTTTATCTATAATATAGTTAAACTTATCTAGAATTTTATTGCTTTCCCTATGGCCCAGAATACTGGCAAATTCAGGTGAAGGTTGGCTGGCCAGAAAACTTTGTTTAAACCTGCATTCCTAGTTCCTAAGGCTGGGAGTTTGCTTTTAGTATTTCTGTGGCTAAATCTTTTCTATTATGACTATAGTTATCTTAGGTATATAACTATTTTTAGTATATTTTCTGAAATATATATATATATACTGTTATGCTGTCTTTTTCTTTGCAAGAACAATTCAAGTTTTATAGGCGTGAATTTATGAACAATATATCTATATTTTTTAATAATATTTTTTTTTACTTTGTGGAGATTGGTGGCATTTTTCAATTTTGTCCGGAGCGGCCAAACTACTAGAGCCGGCCCTGATCTAGGCAACTGGATTGATATCCATCTTTGTTTAGTCTTTTTGTGCCAAGAGAAAATAAGTTTCTCCTATAGTTCATAATTTGTGATTTTTCGGTCTCAGTCATTTACGCACATATTTAATTATACAGAGGAATCATAAAAAAAGATTTCCGATACATGAATCTATAAAGAATCTGTTCAATCAAGCGAAAAGAAACCACTGTTTTCTTACGTAAATTGATCAGAATATTGAAACACCCTAAATGGGATTGATCAAATCCACACACTTTTTTATTTCTAATGGCAGATTAGAAGATATTAGTGTCAGAAATACAAACGTTAAAACTAGAACAAAGAACAAAAATAAAGAACGAGTAACAAAAAAAAAAAGACTGGAACTACAGTAAGTCTACAAACTAGATATCTAAATTCAAATATTTCATAATTTTTTTTAAACCTCCAATTTATACCAACTGTCAGTGAAGAAACTCTAATATCCTAATTATTTCATTTGTTAAAAAGTACATAAATAAGAATTCGTAATGTTTAAAATCTATTGAATAAGCTACTTGATTTGAATATGAACTGCACTGAAGAGAGTTGTTTTGTAGTCGAGACTGAACTATTTACCAGTAGATTAGTGAGTGCACGTAATATTACAAAATTATTTAGAAATTACCATGTCTGAATACGAATCTGTTTCGAAAACTCCTTTGAGGTTAAAGAAAGATTCTGGAATAAAGAAGTAAGTCACTAATATTTATTTACATCCTTCATACAAATCCCAGAAATTTCGAGAAAAGTTTTACTTGTTCAAAGTTATTGCAACCTTTTTTTAAAAAAATAACTTTGTGGTTTTACTTCTTTTCTGAGGAAAATATCGATTATTTTGTAACACTTCTTAAAATTTCAGGTTACTTTGTTCGTCCGACCAAAACTTTAAGCTTATTTTGCAATAATTATGGTTAACCATCAGAATCAATAATTTGTTGAAACCCCTTTCTTTTGCGATTTTCTAAATGTGTTAGCTGGTGATGATTGTGGAAAATAATATATAAAGTAGTAGTATTTCGATGATTAAAGTATGTATTGTATTACGTTTTTATCTTTTTTAACAATTTAAAGAAATATAGTAATAAACACGAACATTAAATCATTATTATCGTTTGAAATCAGCCGTGGTAGTATATTTTTTCAGTAATAAATATCTTAAAAAAAGAAGCGAGCCTTACAGTAGTCGCATATCATGTGTAACATCTGACATGTTATCCTGGTAAATTCGCGATAGCAACTTAAATTCTGGAAAAAAATGAATCAGGTATGATTGGAAATAATTTTCTATGGAATAATTATATCTTTAATGAAAATTTTATTTAATTAACACAAGGAGTAATGCAATTTTTTATCAAAAATAATTATTCTTGTTCAATTTGGGGAAGAGCGGTAATGATAACTTATGACAACTAAAATATGACATATATACTTGTGATTTCAAAGTATTTAAAAACCATTGAAAAATAGCGTCAATAACAGTACCGCTGTTAGTTGTCGAAACGTTTCGATTTGTGTTCATTTTTCGAGCTTGAGTTCATCATTCAAAAGAGCTATGAGGGGCTCGGCTGCTAGCAAACTGAAGTTAACTTTAAAATCACCACTCAAAATCATGGAAAGCGAGTGATAGTTTTTTTTAAAAAAGCAAAACCACCTTCGGTATATGGTATAAGTAAAAAAGGCAGGAAATCTTTAAATTTTTGAACCGTTTGATTCGTAGAAATGTATACGACCACCGAAATCACTGTTTGTCCATTTTCAAATAAGCATTCTGCCACACATATTTTCCCAATATCTTGAATAACAATACCCAATCCACTTGTTTGACGATAAGTAATATCCATTTGAGGAGCCACAACATGTGAGTTGTTCTGTTTGCGATAGATCGCAACACCAGCTGCGCTTCTTCTCTGATCCTAAAATGAGAAAACAAAAACAAAGATCCCAAGGCCTAGACCGCAGGGAGGGGTCCCTCCCGAATGTAGGAGAAAAAACATAGCTTCCCTGTAAGGGTAGCGAAGAGACACCACCAAGCGCGCTGATTGGTCAAATTAAATAGCGTTCGCTTCCCCAACTTCCTGTTACGCATTTCCGTCCCTTTTCACGAAATCACTCCCACAAATCTCCAGCAATTGAGAGGAAAGATTTTACACATCAAAAACTAAACTATCTTGTACACTGTTATGCAGTGTATTGTCTATTGTAAGTTTAGTATTTTTTTTGCTCAACGAGATGCCAATGATAAATCTATCCATGTGCCTTTTTGTACATTATTTATTTGGTTGGATATTTCACAAAATTTTTGAGCAGATATTTTATTAAGGCTGTCTCCGGTTAATGTTAAATGATGATACCAAGTGCGGAGGAATATTTTTTCAGATTTAAAAGAACTGAAACATTATTATATTCTGGCATCACTGTTCTGTAAAAAAGCAGTGTTTCTTGTCATGCTTCTCACTTTCAACTGAGTTGATCCCTTTTTTTTTGTATAAAATGTGTTTTGCATTTTTTCTTTTATATTGTAATGTTTAATGAGTTAGCCCTTTACATGTTCAAATGAAAACAAAGTATTTATTTAATATTTTAGAGTTTTAAAAATGCTATATTGTTAACAGATGTATGACTTATATTGTTATAAATTTTCATGAAAATTGAGGTATTTTGCATTTAGTTTAGGTTCTCGTACATTTGCCAAAGATAGCCCTAAATCATTATGATGGGGAATCAGTAGCTGTATGCAATTAAAGTAAAGAATAGCTAACCCTTGGTAAAATCAGTAATAGTTTGGGCAACCTCTAAAATAGGTCAAAAGAATTCTGTCCGATTTAAACTAAATACTGTGACTAATAATGAAAAAAATTCGCATGCATGCTCAGACAATGTCACGAGTTCTTATTTTTCTTCTCGTATAGTTTGCAAAAAGTAAGTATAATTTATAGAGCTTGTCTTTTTTGAGAAAGAAAACCTAGTGAAGTATTTTCAGTTACCAGCCATTCCGTGAAAGAAGAGTGTTTTAATGGGCATGGGATGTCTTATTTATTTAACTTTCGTACCCTGTGAGAAAGATGTCATGTTTTATCTGTATGGTCAAATCGACATAGTTCAGAATGATATACTGTAGGCATTAAAAAATATTTTCTGTGTAGTTCATTTTATATATTACAGGTTATTATTGTGACACATATATTTTCATTCATTCATATTCCCTCTCCACTTTTTATCATTTTATTCCTCTCCCCTTCAACCATTCACTTGATTCCTTATAAGATTTTGAAAATATCAAAGAATGAGATAAAATTCATAAGGTTTAGTTGCAGTTTTTATGTACACATTGTAATTGCAATATTATTGATCTATGTTTTGTATGTTGAATAAGATTTACAATAAATATTTACATGTTCTTTGTAGTTAAATGTCTGGTTTTTTTGCACATCTGATCCAATTTTTTTTTATCTTTCTTGGGACCATATTTTTTATATTTTCTTCATTTAGGTGTTTTGAAATCTTAGTATTCTATTTTATAATTCAAATTTAATGTAATCAAGCAGAAGTATTGCTATCTAATTTTTTTAAAGCTTTTGAAACTTCTTGATAGCTTACTAATATAATTTATTTGCTGTTCATGTATTATAGAAGCATTGACAGAAATAATATTTTAAAGATAGCAGTTTAGTTACTTAATAAGGTAAACTTGTTCGTAAAATTAAAACCCTTAAAAAGAATAATTTGAAAATGAATAATTTTAATATTCTGATTGGTCAATAAATGAATTATTGCTGTGTGAGGATCCCCCTTCCTCCCCATATTATTGCACTTTTGATGATTCTAGTTTATTCTTTTTTCTTAAAATCGTGTTACAATTAAATATTTTATTAATAAAATATGTTTAATAAAGGTTTGTTTTTTAAGTTAAATTATTTCTTCATTATGTCATATACTAGTTACCGTATTTACTCGAATCTAAGCCGCACTTTTTTTCCAATGTCAATGCTACTGAAAACAGATGCGGCTTAGAATCGAAGGAAAAAAATTGTTGGATGGATTTAGAGTAATGGTGCTAATGTGACTAGCTATGAATGGAGCTTTTTTAAAATTAAAACTGATTTAAAAATTATCTTCATTCCACAACAAGTGATTTAAGATTTCAGAATCTAGCAATACTTTCATTAGAAAATCAATGAAAAGTTGATATAGATTCTGATAATGTCATTCAAGGTGTATCAGATAAAAAAAGCAAGTAAAATAAATATCTAATTATGTATACAAACTGTTTAAACAAAAGGAATAAATTTTTATTTATGTTTTCTGAATTTATAATTTACAAATATGCACAATCAATACTTGAAATGTATTATCAAAGAAATTTTTTTAAGTTTTCTCAAGCCCAGCACAATGCGTAAATTTTATTCATATCATGTGCTGTAATATCAAAAATTACATTTAATTTAAATAAGTTCATTAATGTTATCTTATTAAATATTATGCAAAATAATTTGATAGTATTCAATAGTTTGTTTTTTTATATTTTAATTGTTATTTGTAATGGTTTGTTACTTTATTTAATTTAATATTATAGTTTATTTTTTATGTGTATGTTGTAGGAAAAAGAAAAATAAGGAAAAAAAGATTTTAGATACTCTTGCTAAAATTGATAAAACTGCAGGAGCTGAAAATGAAGAACAAAAGAGTACCCAGATGGTGCCTCTGACAAAAGCAGAGAGAGCTTTTATGATGATGAAAGAAAAGAAAGTATGTTTTTTTAATTTCAAAGACATATTTACATCTTGGGGGGAGGGGGGTACTGCAACTCCAGTATGTTTCTTAAAATTCAAAAAATATATATATTTAGAAAAAGAGATAGAAATTTAAATATTTTATAAGATTTGTGAAGATATTTTAATGTAAAATATATACCTTAAAAAATTCATCATATAACGTGTACTTTTAACACAAGAAATAAGATCGTTTTTCGCTGGGGTATAAAAAATTTACTTCTACACATATCAAAATACTGTTTATTTAAAAAATGACATGCTTTATGAACTAAATGAGTTGTAGTTCTAGAAGTATACTATTTTTTTCAAAAGTCTGGGATAATACCTCGAATAAATGACTTCAAAACATGAGCACATTTCAGATTTCTTCATAGAAAAAGGAGGGGGGTGCGTTACATTGTGAATATACCTAAAAATTTAAAAAATGCAGCTTGAAAGTATGGTTGCATGTTATATGCTAGATTTTAAAGTAAAGCTTTTGTTTTGTTTCACATTAAATTTCCCAAATCAATAAGCTATTTAAATCTTGTGTCTGAGAAAACACATGATCTGGTGTGAATGGTATTTGAATGCTGCTAAAATACTGAGGCATTATTCTGTCAGTACTTTGACGGGGGCAGATTATCTCTCAAACTGCTTGATTTATCAGATTCTGTGCTGTTTTCATTAATACCTATGCAAAATAAATGAACAACAGTAATATAATATTATGTAGTGTGTCACTACTGAAAAATGACTTTGAAGACTGTCCTGTTTAGTGAAACAAAATCGGCAGTAGATGCAGCTGACAGCTAAATACAATTCAAATCTAAGTAAAAGTGTTTTGGAGCACACTGTTAGCAGAATTTGTTGGATGTGGGATTATGCCGCAGATACCCCTCTCATTTACTTCTGTTAACCCAGCATCAGCCTGGTCAGATCAATTATGATTTCTCTGATGATGCCTGTATCAGGATATGCTATCTTTTAGACAAACAGTTGCTTGACACATTTATCACAAATCATACAGACAGGTGGAATTATAGTTTTTGAAGAATATTCTCAGATCATCTCTGATACTGTTAGTTGTTGTGGTAGAACACACTACAAAATTTGTAGACTACTTCAATATCATTGTGGATCAGTTGTACACAAACTGGGAATGGTCATCCAGAAGCACTAGGCTGGAATCATGCTGCAATGATTCAAAGTACATGATGATGAATTCTGGTTACCCTGGCCCCTTAATTTGCCAGATTTTATTCCTGTAATACATTTAAATAGCAGCTCAGAGGGGGGTGGGGAATGACTGCCTTAGAATATCTGGAAATTGTGTAATTGCTTTTTGAATATCTAGTACAATTTGTCCCTGACCATACTCCAAGGACTAATGGCATTCAAGCCAAGTCAATTTGAATCTGCTTTATATGCCAAAGTATATTAATTTGTTAGTCATCATAATTATTAGGCTCTTCAGTGTGCATACGTAAATATACAGGGAAAGTATTTAACCATCTTATGTTAAATTAATTCATGAATATACAAAAATGCACTTAATTTACTTTTTTTCAAGTGCAAAAAGCCAGAATGCAAAATTATCCTTAAATGTGCTAGAAGGAACATTGATTAGCAGTTCTTTATAGTATACACAACATGCAATAGAATAAAATATAGATTGATTAGAAAAGTAAGAAGAGAAAGCTTTGCTTTATCACTTAAGGGAAGTTACTTCACAAAAATCAATGAAAATTTTCTTTTCCAACTTTTATTGGAAGATAAACTTCAATTCTTTTTCTGCTTCTAATACAATATAAACTTTTAAATGAATTAGAAATATTTTTAGTAAACCAAACTATGTTACTGATATGCACTACTTAAAGGTAAAAAGTGTTGAAATTACAATTTCTCAAAACTAAATTATAACACAAAAGGAGCACTTTTGAAAATTCCACCCCTCTTATAACTGAAATTTCGCACACATGCTGTATTAATAAATATTTCTGTAAGAGATTTTGTCAAGTTATTTAAAAAACATTTACGGTTTAAAATGTATATAAATTTTCCTTGTTTCAAACCTTTTCCTGTTTACTTCACATATGAATTTTTTTAAAGGCTGATATATATATATATATTGCAATAAATGCAAGTAAAAATATTGGTGATTGTCTGATCAGTCATTTTTGTAAAAAAATTCCTTAGTCTTTTTTTTTAACATCACAGAAATATGGAAAATACATGAAGTGACCCCTTTAATAAAAAATTGAAACCTTTTAATTAATGCTTAGTTTGTGTGTGTATTAGTTCTCTAAGAAATGTCTTAAAATATGTTATTCAATGAATGGACATAGGAAAGAATAGAATGCAAACACATCCAGTAAGAAGAAAAAAATCAAGAAAATTCTTGCTAAACTCTTCGTCTTAAATGGGGAAAAATGATTTAAAAAAGTTATTGAAATTGTATGCTACTTTATTTTTTATATTTCATCTGAAAATCAAAATTTTTAAAATTATTTTTATCACCTAATTTAGGCTTGATATGTGCAAATACATTTTGAAGGACTATAATATCAATAGATTCTGTTATTCCTTTTTGTATTATTTTAAAATCAATTATTTTCATTAAGAATAGCTGATAACATACAAAAAATGTTCAAATTTGTTTTGTGTATATTTAAATAAATAATTATATTTTAGCAAATGGAAAAGATTCTTGAAAAGGCATCAAAGACACACAAGCAAAGAGTTGAAGTAAGCATTATTTAAATTTCTCTTTGGGGGGGGGGGGATTTAAAAAGTTATTGGTGTAATGTTTAATTTTTTGATAGAAAACTTTTTACTGCATTAGTTTATCTAATCTCAGTGGACTTATCTTTTTTATAATTATGGACTTTTACAATTTTTACCTGCAAATATAGATAAGATAATATTAAACATAACCTTTTTGTTGATTATTAATTTTAAACTAGTAACTGTGTGAAATGGAGAAATAATAAAAAATTTTTATACATTTTTTTAAATCAAGTAAGCTAAAAGTATTTTTAGATGTGAGAAGCATAAGTGGGATGGGGGGGGGGAGCT
This sequence comes from Trichonephila clavata, assembly GCA_019973975.1. Taxonomy (NCBI): domain Eukaryota; kingdom Metazoa; phylum Arthropoda; class Arachnida; order Araneae; family Nephilidae; genus Trichonephila; species Trichonephila clavata. The sequence goes on from BMAO01024724.1 coordinate 10,291, forward strand.
TAAACAATTTGATAAATTCAATCAATTTTTTAAAACTATATATATTTTAAATAGTAGTTCAGAAAATTAAAAGTATTCATAAACAAGACTTATTTTTTCCAATATCAGTGTATGAAATTTAGTATTTTTTTAAACACATTGTATATAACTTGCTTATTTCTTTTACAGGAATTCAATCATCACTTAGATTCTTTGACAGAACATTATGATATACCAAAAGTTAGTTGGACCAAATAGAGATGTCTCCCATTTGCATTTAATTCTGGAATGAAAGTTCACTGTTCAAACCAGCCAATGTCTGGACAATTTGACTATCATCCAAGTTGTAATAAGCTATTATATCACCTCATTGTTTCATATTCATTTTAAATCATTGTTTTATATTCATTATTAAAAAAAATAGATAAACTATTTATGTTGAAATTTTCACTTATTTTGGAATTACATAAGACCAATGTCTGATCCTCAATTTTTACACACATTCTTTAGATTTCAAGTTTAAAAACAAGAAATATATATTTGATTAAATTAGAGACTAGCATTTTTCTTGATAATACGAGGGCATTTCGAAAAGTAAAGATACAATGGCTCGCATTCCTTAAAAAAAAACATTTATTCTGATTTTTTAGAAACATAATCATGTTATCACATTTGTTATGTGCACAAGCTTTTGTATCCCACAGTCATAGAAGGTTGCCGCCTGTTGTCGGGACCACATTTCAACTTCATCATCGTCGTGGAATGATTTTCCACCAAGATGACTTCAGGTAACGGAATAAAGGGAAGTCGCTGGGCGCAAGGTCCGGGCTGTATGGCGGATGGTCCAATACTTCCCATTTCAATTGCTTGAGTAGTGCTTTGGTTACGAGCGCTGTGTGAGGCCGAGTGTTGTCATGAAGCAACCAGACTCCATTTGTCAGCATTCCCCTGTGTTTGTTTTGAATTGCCCTTCGAAGACGTTTCAAAGTCTGGCAATATGCAGCAGCATTAATTGTCGTTCCAGGAGGCATAAATTCCAACAGAAGAATGCCTTGTCTGTCCCAAAAAACAGAAGCCATGATTTTTTTCGCTGAAATCGTAGTTTTGCATTTCTTGGCTTTTGGTGAATTCGAATGGCACCATTGCATTGATTGTTGCTTGGATTCAGGTGTATGGTGATAAACCCACGTCTCGTCACCTGTCACAATGTGATCAAAGAACTCAATCACCTGCTTCTGCATAGCATGTGAGGAAGTCGAGTGCAAAGCCCATTCTTTTCTTTTTGTGTTCTTTCGTTAACATTTTTGGAACCCAGCGGGCACACAATTTCCTGTACCCTAACTTGACTGCCACAACTTCATAAAGAGTTGTCATTGACACTTCCGGTATGATCTGATGCAATTCTTTCAATTTGAGACGTCTATTCGTACGAATTGCTTCCTCCGTTCTCTTAAGAAGGGCATCAGAGATCACAGATGGCTGACCTGTTATTAGTTCGTCATGAACATCGGTCCTACCTTCAGGGAAATGGCGACACCATTTCGTTACATTTTGTCGATTCATAATGTTCCCATAAACAGAAACAATTTCTTTGTGAATATCCGCTGGTCGCTGACCTTTTGCATGAAGAAAACGTATGACGGAGCGCACTTCGCATTTGGCGGGATTCTGAATCGGCGCAGCCATTTTAAACACGACCTACTCCAACCAGAATCAACGTTGAAATGCCGAATGACTGCGAGGAGAAAGCTAACGGTTCAAGGTTAACACCTGTGTTGCCAACTTGCTCGCCAAAACTTTTCTTTTCCTCTGGCGTACGGTGTATCTTTACTTTTCGAAATGCCCTCGTATTTACAAAATAAAAAATTTTCCACAATGAAAGTTGTGGAAACTTTTTGATCCATACAGACTTACATTGCAAGTTTTATCCAATAATTAGCATAATAATGTATTTAAATAAAATAAGACAGAATTTTAAGAAAGAAAATATTTAAATATTAAAATTTGTGAATTTATTTTAAAACATTTTTAAAAGAATACTTAAAGTTGATCAAACATATTGGATATCAAAAATTGCTTGTGTATACAAGAGGTCCAGGGAGTCTAGTGGTACTTTCTATTCAGGTATAACAGAAGATCACACGCTGAGATTTAAAATTATGAGATGGTCATCAATAGCTCTTAAATGTCTCTGAGCCAATATTAATCCTTTCTTGTTAATATTGCAGCTCAGACCCCAAGCAGTAAGAGAAAATATATAATAAACAGACTAGAGTGATACTTGAAAACAATTGCAAAATTAAATTTCTGCAATATAATTTTTTTATCTTCAAAAGTATTTAAATTTTTAAAAATTGCTGTGCTTTTTTACTAATACACACTGTTATTGAGAAACATTGCTCTTAATGTTCAAATAATAATGAAAGTTTAACAAGCTAATTGAAATTAATGTTGACTTTAAATTATATTTGATTGATAATCATATATATAAGTGAAATTAGAATATACAGACTAAGATTTTTTATGGTTTTTTTTACATAATTTTTTTAGTTATATTTTACAACAGCTTCTGGCTCATTCCATCTATATACATCATTAAAAATAACTAAATTATTTAAAAAATAACCTTTCAAGTATTTTGACATAAATATTATTTACTGAATCTTATTTTCATGACCACTGTGTAATTTGTAGTAATCACTATACACAAAACATCATATTTTATTATATATAATTTTTCAAGAAATTTAATTTTTATAACTTTTACTTATATTTTAGGATATGAGATTAAATGTAAATATATTTCTTTTCATAAACTTCAGCCATATCCATTTAGTTTATTAAAATGGGCATTTTTAACTATGCTCATTAACTTTATTATATGTATTGGAAATAATTTAATTCACCTATAGAGAATGTTAAGTAATGGAAGAAATGCATTCCTTTTTTTAAACACATAAGAATGACCTTTGGAAAACTGTTTTATCCCGAATCTTTAGTCTTAGTTCTATCTTCTGTTTTAATTCCTGTGAAAGAAGAAGAATTTTTGTAAAATTGCCAGATATTATGTTAAAAATATGGTAATAATGAACAAAAAAATTCTGAGTACTTCAAAAGTTGGATTTCGTATCTCTTGTAGAGACAATCCATGGCCATCACAATAGAATATTTCTTGTAACTGAGTTAGAGTTTGTAAGGCGGCAACATGTGCAGATTTTTTTTTCCAACAACTCTAAAATGAAATTATTATCAGCTTAAAATAATATATAAAATATTACATTTATTCAGCATTTTAAGACTAATATTTTCGGGTTTACTAAAGATTGCTTAGTTTTTTCATTAATTTAAAATTGCTACTAAACAATATATTTTATTTAAAAAATAGACTGAAAATTATGCTAATTACACATATTTTTATTGTAAATTATTTTTATTTATGAACTCATAAATAGTAAAGTTTTGAATTACAAATATTATCATTAAAAGAAATTCTTTATTACTTTTGTCACAAGAGAGAAAGAATGAGACAGAGCGAGATGATGAAATGATTTTTTTAAAGAAACGATTAATTCTTAAAAGAGTAAACAGTTAATTGCAAAATAGAGAAACTTAGTTGTAGTTAAGGCTACATAAAAGATTAAACCTTAAATAAATGTATAGCCTCTTATAAAAATAGGAATTATTTTTAAATCTGATGCAAAAAAAAGGAGATTGTTTACACTTTAATTAAATACCTTAAGAATACTTTTTTTAAAAAAAATTCCAGTTTGGGAAGAAAATCGCAACTGTTACGAATTTAAACAGATGGTCATATCTTGCATAAAGTATTACATATTTATTAGAACCAAAATTTCACATCACACAACAGAAAAAATATATATTAGAACTGCAATCAATATTTTCTAGATTAAATATTGTATTGCTTCTCCTTCAGCATTATATAAAACAGCTTCTTTGTGCTGATAAAATTACATTCTTTCATATAACCAAATGGTCTCGCAAAGAATCACAGAAACACTTCTGATGTTACAAAAATTATTTTTCCTTAAATCAGCTACACCAACTGAAAGTTGTTTTAAAGTTTTCTTTTGCACATTCTTCCCCTCCCCCTTTTAAGGCAAAGAAACATACACTGTTTCTTGTTATAATGAATTCTGGCAATTTTCTAAGACTCAGTTTACAACACTTTCTTCTAGGATAGACCATTTTCGTTTCTCTTTTACACAAAGCACATTTATTCCTTGGCATATTAATGATTATCCATATTGTTTCTCTTCCACTCACTTATGGGGCTTTCACCAAATTCAAACATCCTTGCTGCAGCATGATTTCCAAATTAATTTTTGAAACTAGCACTGTTTTCTTCATTTTCGCAGAACCCATATTCACAACTGAAATGAATACGATGAGCTATATTGAATATGCCACAGAGTGCGTAAGAAGTCTCAGGAGCGTTCTGATTTACTCCAATATAAATTGCCCACCTTCACACAAAGGGCAAGGAGGAAGTGAAATCCTGTGCCATGGCGTCGATTTTGTCTCTCCCTCACTCCTTTTCTTGCTTTTTAGGGTTGTAATTATCGAAATATACCATTGTTCAAAAGCCTGAGATAATACTTCAAATAGATGACTTTAAAAGATAAGAGCATTGCAGATGTATATTTCAGGTTTTTTCATTTAAAAAAGGTGCAAATTACACAGCGAATATACCTCTAAAAATTAAACAATGCAGTTTAAAGTATAGGTGCGTGTAATATGCCGGAATATATGGTACTTCAATTTAGAAAAAATACATAGTTTCAGTTTAGTGCTTCAGATGTAGATATTTTTAGAGTTCAATAAAACACGTTTTCTTGGTAAATCTCTGAATGCAAGTACTTTCTATTCATAAAAATGATAATGGTATAAAAAGGAAAAAAAAAAATTGTCAAATAATTCGCTTAGGAAAATAGAGTATTTTGTATACATTAAAATAGAGTTGAACCTCTATTTAACAGTCTCTAAATCCCGAAGAAAAAGTTCGTTTTGTGGAAAATTCATTAGAGATTCATCTTTCAATGTACAATGTTCTTGGTTCCAGGAAGTTCATAAAATGGAGATCTGACTATATATACAAGGCATGATTTTAATTTAAGTCCCACTTTTCCATAATGCTATAAAAAAGAGCCATTGGTCAGAATGATTTCAAATTTGAACTGAATGTACTTGAAAAGGGGGAACGGTATGGTGTAAGAAAAAGTTCCAAAATGTATCAATAGATAGATCTGTAAGCGGTATAACGAAAGTGGATTTGGCTGCAAGTGGTATTTTGAATCGAATTACAACTACTTTGGGAAGAGTTGCACATTGAACCAACTGTACTGTTCAATGCGCATGATTGTTTCATTGTTAGTTAAAAGTCCATTCACCTGGGCAAGGTTGAACCACGATGAATTGGAAAAACTGGTTTTTAATTAATCTTGGACTAAATCTGCATAAAAAACAATAAAAACACCAATGAATTTTTTTTCTTACGTGACATACCATTTCCCCTTTCTTCAAGTATATTCAATTTAAATTTGAAGTAATTCTTAGCAGGGGTTCTTTTTTTACAGCATTTCGTAAGTGGAACCTTTTAATCACCTTGTACACAAAAAAAAACACACAAAAATTGTTATAAACTTATTTTTAATTTTTTTATTAGTATATAATTATTTTCTTATTTCTTTGAATAAGAAAATTTTATCAAAGACGAGAGATAAAGGGAAAAGAAAAATTAGGGGAAGGGACTGTGCTTTACTATTATACCAAATTTCACAAAAGAATATAACATTTAATAAGTTTCATAAAAAACTATTTTTGAGAATACGTACTCTCCAGTCTGCTAATGCACGTTTTAAACAGGATAAAGCAACAAACCATACATGCCTCAGAACAATATAAAATGATTCTGCTTTTAAATTTAGATATAAAACTTCTAAAAATTTTTCTATGTAAGCACAAGCATCTGCAATTACCTAAAACAGAAGAACATATTTAAATGTCTTTTCCCCAACTTAAATCTTTCTGATTTATTTTAACATTGTTTTATACTGTTCTCAAATGTATATAAACTAAAAAAAGAAGAAAGATTTTTTTTTTAAAGAAAGATAATTTTTTTTTTGTCTGAATGTTTATTACTAAATCAAGACAAGTATAGAACGATGTATAAAAAAAAGTTTTAATTTATTAATTTAAAATAATTTTGAAAAATGGATGTGTTCTATGATAACAAGCTAAATGGGATTTTTAAATTTGCATGCGTATATCAAAGCTACTTTTAACAAAAGAGGATAGATTTTTAAAAAATAAATTTAAGACATTAAAAAATTCCACAAATTTTGGAAAACTTCCCAAGCATAAGACTATGGTTAAACTACATTGGTGTTTAAAAACAAAAGAATCTGTATCTTTAGTCAAACTACTTAAAAAGTACTGAACAAAAAATAAAACGGCTTCCAAAGATACATATTTTTAGTGTTAATTATGCAAACATACATATGCATTTAAAGAAAAATACTTGGTGAAAACATGCATATCAATTAGCATTTCATTTCATCTGCACACATCATTGACTTATCTTGGTGGATTTTTCGGGGGAAGGGGAGCACACTATTCGGCGAAATTCGAAAATGAGTAATTGTCAAGGTTTGGATAATAAAGGTGGCGAAATGTACCGAGATTTGATGCAGGGCAGTCTCAAATTCAGATTGATAAAGACTTTAATGAAATACTTAGCATTGTACATAACTTAAGAAAACTAAACATGTTTCCTTTACATTTGAAGTACACAATGCTAAGAATCCATAGAAAGAAAAGGTAAGATCATCCAACAACCAATGAAGATAAGTATTTGTCCATTTAACCATTCTATTTTTTGGCCAGTCTATATTAATCAATTTTCTCCTTTAGATTTTTTCTACACTGATAAGCCGTACACAAGATCATAAATAAACACCATACATGTACAGATGAAGGATTCTTCTTTGAATTTAAAAAAGTTATATACTTGACCAATTACATTAAATCTTCCAATACTTATAGAATGAAAATTCTTAGTTTTATTTTACTCTGTAAAAATAAAAATGCACATTTTGGGTGTGTGCTTTTTTATGGCAGGGAAAAAAATAGGATTAATTTGAAAATTTCTCATTAATAATTAAATATAATACCTGAAAAATCAGCACAAAATTAAATATTTCTGATAACTTTGTTTTCCATAAAAAAAAATCAATTTAATATTTAAAATTGCATACTTTTTCCCAAATGCATTTCTCTCTATGTATAAACTTGCAGATAAAATTATATCATGACATCTTAAGAATTTTCTATGTGATATTGCATTAAAAAAAAGATGAGATATTTATAATGTACTATATATAAAATATATGGTGTATGTTCTAAAAAAATGATACAGGGATAGTAAAATAAAAGAAATTGTTAAAGCCCTAAATAATTTTAAATATATTTAAAAAATATTTTTTGGTTACTTGAAGAAAGGAAACATCAAATCAAATTCATTAATCCATAAAACACATCATATGTTCATTTTAAATTTAAAAAACATCAAAAATTGAGCTTTCAAAAAAAAATTGAATTTTCTTTTAGTTTTGATTCCAAAACTTTTACTGTGCTATGCCAATATCATTAAAAAACAGGAAAAAACTGGTTTGATCTTTCATGAGAATAATATTTAAAACGACAGTTATATGTTATTCAAGATATAAAAGATTTGTAAATAAAACATAGAAATATTTAAAATTAAAAAATTATGTTTTTTATAAAATTGTAATTGTGCACAATATTTGAACAGGTACATTTATATAAATATAGGATTAAATAATATATATTTCCAAGATTCTCTCTTCCTAACATTGATGTGGCCACAGTTACCCAAAAGTTATCATCGCAAACTTATGGTCAGTGTGGATTTGACTAAATAGGTTCCTGTTATCACTTAAGAGCTACCATATAGAGAGATTGATGCCAGTTAAATACATTGAGGCTCAGAGTCCATATATTTATGTGGTGTTAAAGTTTGGAGAATAGAATGTCGGCTCATATATTGTCATCACCATTTGACTGTGGCTCAAAATTACTAAGTTCATTACCAATAGCACTTGTGTGACTTCGAAATTCAATTCTAATTTTAACCCTAATTTTGATATCATCTCATCTCTTTAAACTATTAGTTGTAATTAAATATTTCAATATATATATATATATATCTTTATTACATTCAAATTGGTAGTTTAAAATCCTGCAGAATTTCCAGGAAATAAAAAATGTTATAAAAATTAAAAGTAAGAGTTCGAATATTTATCTGGCGATAACTTAATATTCACATACGGAGGAGCTTGACATGAAAATATCCAAAGTTCCCCTCAAGGCTTTTCTGACAAACTTTTGAAACATTCTTTGAACCTGTAAAAGTTAATACAGGAATTATTATTTTCTGACACATGAATGTATTACACTTCCTTTATATAGAAAAATATTTAAAAAAGTAAATTATTTCTATATACTTGCTCGAGGAATCATATTACAATGTTAATGTTAAATGATGAGTGCAAGAACTATTAATCGTGTTAATAGTTTTTAAGAGACATAAAAATTATGAAAATGTTTAATTTGCTAAAGATGAGAAATCCTTTATAATTTTGCACATAAAATAAAATAATGTTGATCCACCATAGCCATTAAAGACAGCAATAATTCGGCATAGAACACATGTAGATCTCTCACATGAAATAAAAGCTCTTATGAAAACATTATGTACGAAGTGAAATATTTTACAATTTTGAAAGTGATGAATACAATAAAAATCATTTGTCGCTAAAGACATTGCTTAAATCTTAACCTCCGCTCACTTATGTTAATTTCTGATGACCGAGAAGGAACCTATACAATTAATTCGCATTCTCAAGGTTCATTAAACCAATTTGTTATGGGCTTTGCTGTATGGATGGAAGCTTTATTATCCTGAAACTAAGGACACCCATGGCAAAAAATTGTACTATTAGATCGATGTGATCTTGGAGTATTTTTCCATAGATTTGGGTTGTTATTCCACCCTTCAAAATGACTAATGGTTACAAACAACGTGACAAAATAACATTTTCCATGCACATCTATACCTTATAATTGAAACCAAATAGTAAGATGAAATACTTCTGAGGGAAATTACCCCACATATATTCTTTCCGTGTCAGAAAACTAAGTGAAACATTATCTGTCAGACCAAACTACACTGTTCTAGTCATCAAAGTTCCAATTTTGATGTTCTCTGCACCATTGCATGAGTGTTTTGTCATTGATCTCCGTAATGAGGAGTTTTTACTTTGAAATACAAACATAAAACTTTAGTATCTGAGAATGTCTAGATGAAATCTTTCTGTTAAAAAAAGGGGACTATTCTAGACCTATTCTTTGAATTTATTTACTCAGATGTGGGTTTATGCTTCTGGTGTCATTCAAGCCATTACTCACTAATTCCTGTCAAATTTTCTTTTTTATTCAAAGTTCCTATGTTGAAAGGCAATGCATTTTTACTTGTGATACTTGACCTTAGTTTTAGACAGTTTTTTAAACCACTCCTACAAATCTGGTTGTTTTAGATATCTAATAAGCATGAATAATCATGGCTTTTTGTAATTTACTGATATTTAACATTTTAAAATAACATAACTGGTGTTTTATCTGTAATGATACCATTTATAGTAGATAGTCGAGTTCCTACCTTATTTGCATATATAGTAATGTTTATGCTGCATTAAAATTTTACATAAGAACCACTTTTGAATTACTTTTTGTAGTATTTCTACTATATATTCTGAACAGGAGCACACAGGATCAAATATTTTCTCCTAAATCCTTGCAATATTTTAAGTAGATTCCATAAATGGGTAGTATTGATGTTAAAATGATATTATATCCTACTCAGCAAAGCAGATAACTGGGCTCTATTATGATACAAATAAAGAAAGAATTAGATTTGTTTGCTTGATGTAGTCTACATCCTTCTAAAAACTATTTTTCAATCAAAAATAAATCATTTCTTTTCATTGAACATAATTTAATTAATATTTTTTTTAAATAAAAATAAATTATATTAAAGATTTCTTAATTTTTACATGTTAATTTATATCAATCAATATGGTTAAAATTATTCTAAAAATTTCCTTCTTTAAATGATGATGAAAAAAACAAGAGTATACTATTCACTGGAATTCTAAAAGCCATGTGAAGACAATATGTAAAGATCCGGACAGTAATAGCAGCACAAAAGATATATATAAATGGGCAGAACATTTCTAGAACTTTCATTTATACTTGATTCATGTGTGAAAAGCTTTCTAACAAAATTACTGTTGCACAATGGGAATTTAACTTTGAAAAAGAAATTAAATTGATGATGCATTTACACATTTACTTCAATCATATAAATTTAAGTTAGTAACACTAACTGTAGACAGATAATTTAAAATTATTCTGTTCAATATTACATTCCAAACTTAGAAATAGTAAATAAATCTTAATTTCATATCACAGACAGCTGCATATTATTTTTTTCTCTATTTTTCTGATTTATTCATTTAACTGTTTTTAAACAGTTATATATCAGCTGTCTCATCAGAAAAAGTTCTATTTACCCTTTCAAATTAGAACGTTGTTCAAAGTTATTTTATCCTTTATAAATCTACTAAATATCCTTACAACAGCAATCCCATATTTATATCTAAATTATTCAATTTATAATTCAATTCAGAATTCAATTAATTGAAATGATAATAAAGGATTAAATGTCATTCTTTATCAAGAAAAGAAAAATTTTCTTTAAATTGGATCTTTTACAGATTTTAAATGATTTTTGATGAGAAATAAAAAAAAATTCATAACAACTCTTTGAAAGAATAACTGTGATTTGAAACATAAATTATAGTATGATTGTTTTTTTTTAGGATATAAGGAGTGTGAACACAGAATATATATTAGTCTACTGACATAAATACATGCTGGTAACAATTATTCATGATAAGAACACCCTAATTTTATTCATGAAAATAGCAGAATCAATGTTTATGAATTACTTTGTCATTAGTCATGTAGAAAAGTATTATTTTTCCTAAAATAAACTTTGTAAATATGTAATAGGGTCAGAGGCATATATTAGGAAGGGGGTTATAATGTCCCAACTCTTCATCATACACCAACTAATTTTCAGTTTTGTGGATAAAGATTACTCAGTATTTCCATCTGTATGCTTATTAAGACATTTCCTCTCCCCTTTTCCCATAAAAGAAATCCGTAAGCACCACTGATTCAGGCATATTTCAGTTTATACATTTTCTCCTTCAGCTGTTTAATTTATCTTTGCACATAGAATGGATACATGGGCTCCATCAACAAGTACTATATTAAATATTGCTAAAAAGCAAGGATCTAACATATCTGAAAACTTTTGAAAATGATAAAACATTAAATAACATTTCAAAGAAACCTTTTTTAAAATAAAAAGCATAAACAACATTTTAAATTTTATAAAATAAGTATTTTTAAATTAACATAAAAATTTTTTAAAATAAAACATTTTAATAGAAAAATCACTCAGAAAAAACTTTTTTTTTACATGATTCATAAAAACTCATACATTAAGTTAAACTTAAAGGCATGTATTTAAGTTATATACAGAAAATAAGGAGTTTACAGTGAAGATACTTTCATAAATTATATAGTACAAGAATTAAAACTTATATCACATAATGAAACAAAAATCATACGCATAAAAATGTTAATGAGCAAGTAATAAGAAATTGACTATCAAGACTACAACAAACGAAAACCATCGAATAAATGAAGGCTTACAAATTTTTTGGGCTTCTTTATTTATTATTTTTTAATGAGCTGTATTCTAGCAACTTGACATTGCAGACATGGCAAGCCCCAAAATTTGAGAGTCATTTTATGGTGGCTTTGCTACCAAATTTGGACACTTGAATTAATTTTTTGATTCAAGCTCTTGTTGGATGCTAAACATTGCAGTGATTTAATTTTGCCAAGAGTACCAGATCCAAATTGATACTCAAGGGATCTTTAACATGCCACATAATCATATAACATATGCCTGCCTATGATTTTTGCATCCTAAAAATCAATCGACTCCAGCACAGGTTGAACCCGCAGAGGTAGCATGCCTATGAAGCAGGTATGCTACCTCTAAGCCACCAGATTGTAAGAACTTTGAAAGCTTTATGAATAGTAGAATATACCTATGAGACCATCTCATCAACTTTTAAAGGCAAAAAAAAAAAAAAAAAAGCATTCTTTTCTGATGCCAAATGTATTAAATGTGACATGAACCTAGTTTTTTTTCTTAAATAGGTAGCAACTATATTTCTCCTTTGCATTACTGTAGCATTTTGTGCCACAAATGAAACTAAAAGTTTAAAGTGTATTCCAGATTTTTTAAATTCATCGATAATGAGTTGGTTCTAATAAAATTTTCGACAGATTTTAAAAAAATTTTTAAAAAACTGAATTAGGTATTTTGCAAGAACAAAGTTGCAATGGAATATAATTTGTAGTTTGCATCATTACTGCCATCAGATGCGGCTGCAAAACGACCTTGTTTGATACATTTAATCATTCATGTACTGTTTCCAACTCGAAGCTAGTTCATTAATTATTGAGGATATTTCAATCCTTCCACACCTATACTGCTTGGCAAAAGCAGAGTTTGGAAATATTTTTTTAAAAAAAGAGGACTGACATGATGAGTCGCAGCCAAGATACATTATATTCAACCAAAAAAGATATAAACAGTACTGCAGTTTTTATTATATTTGTCAAAACGTTGTCCTTGAAAAAATGAGTAAAGTAGTGGTGGCCAATATATAGAGATCCTGTAATGCAATCAAACTCTTTTTTTATAATATTTATTAGATGTCTGAAAGTATATTTTGGCTTTGATAGACAATGTGGTAAGCAAAACAATCAACTAAGATCAAAACATTCAGCCATAAGAAGCATAAGGAATACAAACATCAGCAAAGCACAAATCAGTTTTAGAGTTTTTACAGAGGAAAACAGATTAAAATATGCTTCACTTAACAAATCAGTTACAAACCAAATGCTAACAAAGACGACATGCAGAAGGAAGGATAAACTTAATGAACTTTTTAAGAACTTAACTGTAATGATTGTAGTGAATATAAAATGAGAAATAAGAGCTGTGAGAGAGAAAATAGTTACAGAGAATGGAAATTTCATGAAGAGTAAAAATCAAAGATCTAGGTGTAAAAGCATATTGAAGGGCTGAAAAGTGTAAAAGTTAATAAATATAATGTACAAACTTTTTGTAATTTGAAAAATTTCTAAATTTTTCTTACATTTTTACATATTAATCTTGATTTATATGAGCAATTTATGCTCATAGCAAAAGTTTCATATCTAAATAATGCGGTTATACTGTGCTAAAGCACTGATATATTTTAATTACAGTTAGAAGTCATTTAAAAATATACTGATAAGAACATTCAATACAGTCATCTTGAGCCCCTTCCTTCCTGAGGCTCCCCATGGTACTGTATTATTACAAACAGAAGATAAAATGTTAGTTTAAAAATGTAAACATTCAAAAAACTGCTACTAATATATGAAAATGTATTTCTGGATAAAATACTTTTCTAAGATAAACTGAATTAATACTTACTTTTGCAAAATATCAGACTATAAAGCACGAGTAACTAAGAGTAGTTACTGCATCTCAATAGTTAAATTCTAGTTTACTACTGCTTTATTTTTTGCAACAGTCATAATCTAATCTAATGGAAAAAATTATTCAAAAATATACTTTCTTCCTTTAATATAATTAGATAAATTGCAGAGACTTCAATTTGCATCTGACTTCCAATGGCAGCCATAGGATCCATTATTATGAAGCCATATTTAGATTCAGCAATTCTAAGAATTCCCTTAATCTTATTTTTGGTAACATACAAATGCTCAAATACAGCATATGCATTACTCATCACCACACAAAGCTATGAAGGAAAAAAAGAACAAGTATAGGATTTTTTTGAATTATTTGACAGATATACAAATAAATATTGCAAAATTTGTTTAAAATAGATTAAGCAAAATCTTTAAATTTGTGCAAATATACTCAGATGCTACTTTCAAGAATATTTTACTAACTAATAAAAAATGTCCCATCTGTTAATATTATGAACACATTCATATACTTTATGAATTATACATCTGTGGCACAACCACTCATTTACTGCATACAGGTGACACTGCCATTCGTTTACCATACTGTAAATAGATACCACTATTATAATTAAAGAAGTTTTGTATATATGTTGATGAATTCCAAATAAAATTTCTTAGCTTGTCCAGCTCAGTTTATGATTCGAGATGACTCCATTTGCTGTGCCTTACATCCTCCATATTCAGGACATTATCACGTTGCAGCGCATTGGAAAGCTTTTGTGTTGTGCATTGGCACAAAGGAAGTTTGTGTCAGTGTGGACTGTATACAGCCTGCCTACATCCTTGCTGATGATCTTCCCAGTTAGGGATCTTCTATTCTGATGCCTGTTTCTTCAAGATTCATAATAATTATTCATTCTGGAAGTTGTGTGTATTTTACAGAATGTTTTTAAGCCTAACCCTTTTCTACCTAGATGGTGATGTGGTACCACCACTCATTTACAACACATAAGTGGCATTTCCATTCATTTATCATACTATAAACAGTTAACACTATTATAATTAAAGTAGTTTTATATATATGTCGATGGATTCCAAATAAAACTGCTTGGCTTGTCCAGCTCGGTTGTTTTATTTTGCTAAGCATGTGGATGAGACCCCACACATCATTAAAAAAAAAAAATTTTAATTAGAACTTCAGAGAGAGCTATTAATCAAAATTGCTTTTTTCAGTGCAGATAATAATATAGTCCCCTGTTACCAGCTAATAACTTAGTAATTCAAAATAAGTGAGCTGAAAAATCCCTATTTTTAAATGAGAGCAAATGCAAATAATTTACCTTTTCATTAATACCTAATTCTTTCTTTGCTCCATATAAATCTTCTGACTTTATTTTATCTTTAAGACCTCGGATATAATCCATTACACAGGTTTTTACTGCCTAAAAATAAACTATATTAAATAATATGCAAAATAATAGTAATTTTCGAATTTAATTAGCAATGCTGATATTGTTGCCATTTGGACAATAACATCATAAACATGTGCAAAATTTTTACATTTGCAATTATTCCATTTGGAATTTTTAAAAAGAAGAAACTACATTTATATTTACTCACATTGTGTACTCAGAATAATCAGTTAAATATTTTTTTTCTAAGGGAATCCTAAAAAAAATTAACACTTAATTGGATAATTTATCAATCATTATTATGCATACATAAATATAAAGGTAAAAATTAATTCACAATCTGGTTAAAGTGTAGTATGGGGGGGGGGACCTTGGCGATGTCAATGTTTTTTGGCGACCAAAATCGATCGCGAATCTGCTTCACTTAGCGAAAGGAAACCGGAAGTCAGAATGAATTCGTTATCTCACCATAATTTCTATATAAAAATCGCCAAATCGAAAGGGCCCCCCATCCATATACTACATTTTAACCCCCAATATTTCGGAAAAGTTTAAAAGGAACATCTTCTATTACAATATACAATTATTAAGAGAGATTAAAATTAGAAAAAAATAGGAAATATATATCACACAATTTAATCAAACTGTTTATAGCAAGTTTTACCATAAATTTGATCAATACTATTTTGAAATGGAAAAAAAAAAGGAGAGAGTTCATAAACGAAGGTTTTCATCAATAATAAATATTGTTGAAATTACAAAGATGTCATCAGACATACCATATACAGTCAATTTCAACATCATATTTAAAAAGGTTTTAAGTAATTTTGCAGAAAAAGTAAACTCTTATAAATTAGACATATTTTTAACCAATCAAAATAAAGCCAGCTAGAATAATTTCAAATAAGAATAGTGCAAGTGTGAAATAATTCAATAAAGTTTAAAGTTATATATTGTGATGACATACTTCTAACAAAGTAGCATGAGTATAAAACTGTTCATCCCAATCAAGTTTTGTCCATACACCAATAACCTAAAAAAGAAATTTAATATCCATAACCTATTTAAGAACATTGTTGAGACTATCTGAATTTTAATTCATTCAGTCGTTTCTCCATTAAATATTATTAATTGTGTGGTTTTCTAAGTATAAAAGAATATGAGCTTACTACATTATTCTAACTCAATTTATTTAATATTCTATTCTTCGCTATTACAAAAAATGTTGCCATTCACCAAAACTTTTCCAAACACAGATAATAAATAATTAGCATGTGCAATTACTCAATTTTTAAACAAAGTAAAAGTACAGTAAATTAAACAAAGCTTTAGAAAAATATGAAAAATAACTTAAAAATGCTAATCAAAAATTGCACATGCTCTTCAGTTTCTAAATGAAAAGAAAAGACATATTTCTTAACAAGAAGGCTTGTAACAAACAATCAACAAATTTTATTTTATAAGAGAAGATAACAATATTCAAACATGCAGCTGAATTACAGTATATTCAAATATGGATGCTAACATATTAGTGTCACATGCAGCCAAATTTGCACCATGTGAATTGTGCTATGATATAAAAAAAACAAAGATTCCTATGTTTTTTTTTTTTTTTAAAGAAGTCAGTCAGTAATATATGAATGGAAAATGACCTGATTCACAGGACTTAAATTTGGCTGTGATGTCACTAATACACAAGTACCCAAATATGTTTGATTCAAAAATCCATTTAGTTGTAAACATTTAATAAAAATAAAATGAACACCACTAAACAATAATCTGATTAATCATTTAAGTCAATGTTAAATATTTTGCAAAGAACTGTTTTCTAATATTTCAGAAGGTTTTTGGCAAACACTAATAAAAAAAGTTTTAAAATTACAAAAATGTTTTTAATTGTCCTATTTGCAGTTTTCTGAAAACTGACTGAAAAGTCAATCTGACTAACATTATTTTATAATCAGAAACTAACAAGAATATATGATCTAATATTTTTATACACTAAACGATTATTTATAGAAATGTAACAAGACATATATTACATAACAAATACACAATTTATACAATCATAAATATACAATTTTCCCAATATGGTTGAAAACATAAAACCAGTGCAAATTATTAAATAAAAACTTTTAAAATATTTTTTAAACTTTTCAGATGTTTTACACATGAAATATATATTTGCTACCCAAACTAACAACCAATGTAATGGGTTAAGTTGTTTTTTTTTAATGAAACTTTAATAATCATAAACTTTAGGCATACAAATTTGATCATATGAATAATGCGAGTGTACTGAAAGATACAATATAAATTACATAATTATTTAAATCAAGCCTTATTTTTAAAGGTTATTAATAATCTCTACATATTATTAACAATCAAAAAAGAAATTATTTTAAATGAAAATGAAAATAAAGAAAGCCTATGAACTCATCACATTAATTACAAAAAAATATATAATTTAATTTAAATATAAAATTATAATTTAATATAAAATTATTAATTTAATACAAATTTATTAATCTATTATAAAACAATTTATAATTTAAGATAACTTACCATTTCATCAATTATAGATACAACATCCGGTACAGAACTTCCGTGAAGTATATTTCTATTTACCCGCTCCATCTATTAAAATATATGTAATAAATTTTAAAGCAGAAATTTTTTTTCATGTATAGAGTTAATGCATAATGTTTAGAATTCAATGAAAAATTAAAATATTACAAATAAATTAGATACAAGCTAAAATAAAACTATGAAAAACAACCAGAATTTGTTTAGAAAGTAATATTTTTTAAGAAATTTGAGTTGAAAATGAAAAAAAAGCACATGAATTTCTTGAATAGCAAAAAGGAAGAAAAAAATACATTATCGGCATAAACAGCTCTCTTGATAAAAGGTCTTGTGTATATATCACAAAGTAGAAACCATTCAAGAATTAAGTCTTCCCCAAACCATGAAGAATATCCATCCATAGCCAAGACAGCTCTACAAAGAGAAATCATTGTAAGCAATAAGATATATAAATTATTGTAAGCAAAACATATTAAGAAACAAAGCCCAGAAAAATGTTATTTAGATTCATATAAGGGATTTTCACACATAGTTATCAAGCTACTGAAGACAACACAAAAATAAAAATAAAACTATTTTATAAGAATAATATAAATGAATATAAATAACTATATATATTAAATACATACACACGTAGATTATTTCAAAAATATATTGAATTATGTTATTTTTAATACATTAAATTTTGACTAAGTAAATCATTTAAAAAGGAATATCTGTTCTAAATTGTCACTGAAAGTAACCTTTCAGAAAATAGTTTTTAAGAAAATTTCTAAATAAAAGAAATCACACTAAATAAACATACTACTATGTGAATAAAATTAGAAACATTAAACATTTATTATAATTCCCATGACAAAACCTTAAAAATATCATTAAAAAGCTAAAACCTTTTTAATAATATGTATATAGAGAAAGCAATATTATAAATTAGTATAGAAACAAATTAAGATAATTTTTTTAATTAAATTTTTCAATATATGTAAATTTTAATATATATATTTAAAAAGAGAGAAATGCAAAAGATTTGAAAAGTTGCAACAGAACAATAATTTACCTTTCAGAAGGCAAATCATTAAGCACATATTGTACTAAATTTCTAACATTGTGATATAATTGTAGCAACTGAAGTGATTCTTTAATCACTCGTTTCCTTTCTGGATCTCGCATAACAATCATAAGATGTTCAATGATGGGTTTAATAGTATCATTAATCTAAAAGTAAAAAAAAACATGGATTAGATGTATAGATAATGAGATGTAGAAGAATGGATGTTTATTAATATTAGTTTAAAAAACAAACAAAAGTTACATTTAAGTTAAGTTAATTAATCAAATATAATTTTGAAGATTTTTTTCCATAACAAAATACATTCCTTGGGTATATAAAGCAAGCATTAAAATTATAATAAATTCCTAAGTTAAATATATTGACACTGATAATTTAAACAATGATCATATAATTTTTTAAGCATTAATTCAAATGAATGCAATTTCTATTTAAACAATATTCAACATGGAAATTTTAGATGATATGCTGTTTATATTTTTGTTTAATGAATAATTCTTGACACAAAAATATCCTGCAACAAGCATAATTTTACATCCTTCTAGTTTTACAATGTTACATCCACATAATTTTACAATGTTCTAACCCTGTCACATTTAAATTTACTGATTGTGAGTAAATGTAGATAATAATAAGTCTTTATTATAAAAATAGAATCTCTAAATTTGAATAAAATAGTTACATATTCTAAGATATTGTAATGCTTTCTTTTTTGTCCATTCAAAAGGTTTAAATTACTCCTATCATTTAATAAATTATAATAGCATACCACACTATCCAATTCAGTGAATGTAATCTTTGAATAACTCACTGCCCAGGCTCTGTAAAATAATCACAAATTTTAAACAGAAAATTCAGTAGCTAGCTCTTCAAATGAAGTGATTAAATTTTGTTTTAATTATAAGATAAAAATATAAAATGTCTTGAAATATAATTATTAATCTCATTTTTAACTTATCTAACTAACAAAAAAGTAATAACACATTTTTTCATAATAAAAAATATATTAATATGTACTCTTCATAGTGATTAGTATATTTTTTTAACCCTTTTGCGACAAGTGTGTTATGTGTTCATTGGCAGCAAATATTACTTCATAGCTGAATATGTTATACATGAATCCTCATTTTAACTGACTCTGAGGATAGGTGTATTACATATAAATACTTTAAAGGAATGTTTGAAGACAGGTGAATTTTGTTGATCTTCATTTGTAGTATTTTGTTATTTTTGGCATTTTTCTTTCTTTTTCTTTTTTTTTTCATTTTAAAATGGAAGTGAGAATTGCATAGGGAATGAGTAAGTAGATAAAGGGTGCTTGTTCTTTACTATGTTGAATGATATAAACACATACACACGTCCTCGATGCTTCAGAATACTTTTATTTTTGTATTTTGGTGATATGAGGATAGATAGATGCTTTATGGTTTCAATAATTTTATTCATTCTTCTAAGAACTTGACTAGCATTGAGATGAATTTTTTTAGTATCAATTAACTAAATATTGTTCATACTTCAAATAGCAAGATAAAATCGATATGTAACAAAAGAAGAGTACTTCAATATTCAAAACTATTTGATTTTGTAGGAGAGCCCAATATTAACCTTTAATTATTTTTATTAATGTGTTGTGTGAAATGAAGTCCAAGATATTTGAATATTTTTTCCGATATGCATTTTGTTGAAGTCAAAAAATTTATATCATGTAAAATTCATTATTTTATAGAGTATTCACAGAAAATACAATGAAAAAACATTAAAATTCACAGAAAATACAATGAAAAAACATTAGAATTCACAGAAAATACAATGAAACATTAAAATTATTCCTGATAACTACCAGATAATACCTCTGTTATGTACTAAAACTTACATTGATTGGACATAAAATTTAATTTATGCAAATTTTTTTGCAAAAGTTAGGCTTTGCAGCACAAATCACCAGCTTCTACAAGATAATGCATTCTGTTGATGCACAGTACCGAGACTGTGGTTTGCTGATCAAGGCAGTCATCACAAAAAAATTAATTATCCAGGACTTTGGTTAAAAAAAATTGATTTGAATATGTTTAGGATTGCATTTAAATAATATATTTATATATATAGTTATTCTGATCGATTTTTTCCTATTAAAAGTGAAATAAATTTTAATTGGAAGAAAAATAAAGAAGCTTAAATTTTATTTTATTCAAGATAAGATAGTGATTTGTGTAATATGTAATTTTTAAAGCATGTTTTTTTTTCTTTCTAATTCTGCTTCATTTTCTAGTAATATACAATTAAGTTTAATAAAATATTAATTCAAAAAGAAAATTTTATATAGCTATGTATACTACACTTCCCACACATGACCTATGGCAGATAATTAAAACATGAACAGATAATGAGCAATGTGTGAACATAATATCCTATATAATAGAAAAATTTTTTTAAAATGTAAAACCATGTCCCATTTTTATTTACACATGAAAATTTTTTTAATATATTTTATAAATCGTCAGAAATATTTTGTGTTTGCAATCTTGTTAATAAACAATTATATAGAACTTTTACAACTACTATCAAAATTTGGATTTACTGTTTATTTACCTAGTAAATATATCGTCAAGAATAATTTGATTTTTTAAAAATATTTTTACTATTTTATTCAGAGTATCACAAAGTTTCTCTATTGAACAATCATCTTCCTATAAACAAATAGAAATAATAAGATAATCATGAAAAATAGTACATGATGATATACTATAAGATGTATTACAAAGAAGAACCAATATAAACACACAAAAAATATGTTTACAACTATTAAATTAAAATATAGATGGAATAACCTGTAAAATTTATAACTTATCATACTTTTCAAACTTTTTACAACTGGGAATAAAAGAAATGTTTGTTTTTGTAGTTAAAAAAATTGCTTTTTGTAATAAAATATTGTTAAGTAAACATGTTTCAATTGTAGAGGTTCTTCAAACATAATTTAAGCAGCGTAGATGTTTCTTTAAATCAAGTCCTTTAATTATTATAAATATTATTATTAATAAAATTTTCAAATGCAATCAATTATATATACAGAGGGGGCCAAAACTGAGGACACCATTGGAAACTTTTGTGTTTTTTTAAATTTGTATGCTTACAGAAAATGTTACATTTCCAACAACACAAAGCCAAATATATCATTTTAAAGGGTTTAATACTGAATTCAATATAAAAAACAAAATTCTAATATTTGCAATACAAAAAAAGTTAAACTGCAATAATTATAGTTATATATTATATACTGATGATAGCAGGGAATTATTAGTACTTAGTAGGGCAGACTTTATTTTTTATTACAGCTTCACATCAATGTGTGATTGAGCTGAAAATAGTTATAAGCTCTTCCTTCATTGTTACATGATACCAGAAAAAAATTGTAACCTCAATTAGTTCTCTTATTTGATGGGCGCCTCATTCGGACGAGAGTTTCCATACAGGGCCACAAGTTTTCGATATGATTGAGATCAGGACTGATTCCTGGCCAGGACAACATTTCAATGCTCTTTGTACAAAACGATTCTTTTGATAATTTTGCTTTGTGACAAGGAGCAGAATCCTACTGAAAAATAAATGAAATATTATTGACAGAGACCCCTAATGGAAGGTAGAAGTTTGAGTTCTAGAATAGTGTGAATGTATCTACAGGCATTCAGTGTCTCACCGATGACATGAAAGCGACCAATACCATCTGCTGACATGCAAAACCAAATAATAACGCTAATTGGACTCTTCATATTTGCCTGAATGCACAGTCAGGACATATCTCTTCTCCTATTCTATGTCTTACATATTTTTGCCCGTCACTTCCAAATAATGATATCTTAGTTTCATTGTTCAAAATAACTTGTGACTATTGATTACTTGTCCAATTAATGTGTTCCCTTTCCCACTATAGTCTTTTGTGTATTGCTGAAAATTGAGAAAGGCTTTTTTTGTGTAATTCTACCACTTATTCCAACTTATTTTAATCTTCTTCTGATTGTTTTTGAACCGGCAGAAACACCAGCATCATTCAGATCCCTTCTGATGGCTTTTGATGGCATTCTTCTATCTTGGAGACATAGTCTTTTTATTCTTCTGTCATCAACAGCTGTCACCTTTTTGGCCTTTTTCTGATTTGTTTTTAATTAAATTTGTCCCCTGACAACTTGAGTAAAACTTTCAGACTCAAGCTGGCTTGTGTGGTGCAATTTCGACACAGGAAAGACCCCTTTCTCATAACACAACAATTCTACATCTCTTTCTAAAGGTCCAACTAACTGTTTTATTTAATGTAAAAAGCTCCTTGACTAAATATTATTATCCTCATGGCCAGGAAACAGTCCTGACCTCAGTCATATTGAAAATTTGTGGTACTGTTTAAAAACTCTTTCCTGCATGAAGCCCCCATCAAACAAAAATGAATTAATTAAGGATATAATAATTTCCTGGCATCAATTAATAACGAAGGAAGATTTTAAGACTGTTGTCAGCTCAATGAAATATTAATGTGAAGCTGTAATAAAAATAAAGGCTACCCTACTCAAAATTTACTACAAAAAATAACTCACTGCTATCAACAGTATCTAATGTATACTGGTAATTATTACAGCTTAATTTTTTTGTATTGCCAATATTTAAACTTCGTTTATTGTATTGAATACAGCATTAAATTATTTTTAAAATGATACATATGACTTTGAATTTGTGAAACGTAACATTTTCTATAAGAATACAAATTTTTAAAAAACATAAAAGTGTCCACAATTTTGGCCATCACTGTATATATATATATATATATATATATATATGATTCATTTTTATCTATACATTTTGTGGAAAGATAAATAAAACATTCTTTAACAATTTAAAACTTATAGCAGCAAAAATTAAATATTTTTATGCAATCTCAATAAAAAAATAAAATTTTTAAAAGTACAAACAAGCAAAAATAAAAAAAAACAGCTTTACAAAATTAATATATTTTATTTAGTTGAACACTGTAAACTAATTATCAAAGAATTTTAAGTGGAGAAATGAAATAAAATTATAGTATACCAATAAATAAAATCTATATAAATTTTTTTAGCTTATCTTAATTAATACATATTTACCAGCAAATCATCTTGAAACTGCGTAAAAATACTTAAATACCACACATGACTTTCTCCCTGTAGAAATATATAAGATAAAACATCCTCTAATAATAATGCAATATAATCTCTATACAATAAATATAATACAGTGTTGGTTGTAAAAGATAAAAAAAACTTTTTAATAAAACAAATATAAAAAGTGCATAATTTCAGTATTAAAACTATATACTTTTAATCTATTTTGCCTTTTTTTCATCTATTAAATTGCCTATTCAATTAATATTTCTGTGAGAAAAAGTACATTTAATAATTAGCAATCTTTTTCCCAGAGTTTTGGGGAAAAAAGGAAAAAATAGTTTATGACTAAAACCAATAAAAATGCATCATTTTAAATAACCCTCCAGTTTTAATATTCAAACAAAAGAATACTTACAGCTATAATAACATAAGAATCCAAATAATTGCTGTATGTTTGCATTTCAACACCACACATAGATCTAAAAATATATAAAAATTAAAGTAAGAAATCACAATCAGGATTATATAGTCTCCCATATTTTATAAATATTTAAGTTTTAATGACGTCGTATGCGTGTGCAACTCCCTTCTCCACATTTTTTCATCAAAATACTTCATGGTCCGTAACTAAGATCAAATGAGTCCTGAGATAGTTTTCCTCACAGCTAGCTGGGTGGCGTAGTAGGTTAGGTGTTGGTATTGTAAACCCAAGTTTGAGGGTTCGACCCAGGCTCAAGTCAGCGGATTTTAAAGATGCAAAAAATCGACAGCATCCATGTCATATGATTATGCTGCATGCTAAAGATCCCTAAAATACCTGTCTGGCTTAGGTGCTCTTGGCAAAATTAAAATCCTAGTATGATTTTGCATCATCAGAGCTCAGATGCCTCCCTCCGAGGAGGATACTTTACATTAAAATTACTTTAGTAGCAATTGGTATCTACCAGTATGGTGTCACACTAAAAAGTGAAGCCAGCTCCTGGGGAATTTACTAGGTCTGCAAAGGTAATTAACAATTCACAGCCCCATTTGAAAAAAGAAATATTTTGAACATGTAAAAAAATTTGGTACTTGTGTATTAATGTCATTGCAGTCAAATTTGTGCACACGAATTGTGAAATGATATCATAAGAGCAAAAGAGAACAACAAAAAATATTCTTCCACATGCATTTTACTAAAAAAATTAATCAGTGAGATTTTGGTGAAAATGGTACAATTCTTATGGTGCAAATTTGATTGCACTAATGTTAATGCATAAGTACCGAAAATTCAAAAGTGGCTAAGATCACTAATCAAACATTGTTAGAATTGCCTAATTGTCATATATCTTTTCACCAAAAACTGTCTTTTTATCTTTGTTAAGAGAAAAAACACCAGAAATTTTTGTTGTTAGAAAAATCAGCTATCTGCATAAAACACTGCCATACAAAGTTGAATTACTGGTACAATTATCAACAAAATTAAAATAATGGTACAAAACAAAATAAATTTGAGAAAGTAGGATTTGAATTTTAATACAATAACACTAAGTTATAATTTCATGCTCATATACTGTGCAATGCAAATAGAAAAAAAAATTGGATATATAGTTAGTTTCTTAACATCACACTTAGAAGCAACACATGGGGCTAATTGCAGACAAACATCTTTACTTTGAACCAGAGTCAAGTGACAAAGATGACACCTGAGCTAGAACCAACACAACCAAACCTCCCCACCATGCTTTCATGAGGACTTGGTGCATTGACAAATTAGCTTGCATTAGCTCCTTTAACTGATCGGTGTTTAGTAGCACAATGCCTAAGACTTAAAACTCAACTGCAACAGTGTTTGAACTCACAGCCATGACTACTTAGCTACAATGGCAACAAGAAAAGTTGGACAATCAACAATCCTGTTTTAGAAAATTTTTCAATGATTAATAAGTAACACAAAAAGACTTTATAAAAATCTTACAAAGACTGGGCTTGTCTTTCAAAGATGCATAGTCTAATGAACTAATTAAATCAAACTAGCATACACAAATTCAACTTGAATAATATTCTTTACCTCCATTAGACTTTCCTTAAAAAATTTATTGAATTTTGATTGATTTAACATCAAAATTACATACTTATCTTAACAATAAAATACCAAGAAAAATGCTTTGTATGTATGAATAAAACAAAACAAAAAATACTATAAGACTAAATATTTGAGACTAAACTTTCAGACTCTTATACAGAAAATTTACAAACAGTATATAACAACATTAAAAACATATATATAGGTAAAAAAAAGTTACAACATTTAGAATTATAATGTTAGAAAATTTAAGTTTCAATGAGAAATAAGTTTTACAGTCTTAATTGAACTTTTAATTGCAAAAAAAATATATATCTAAAAACCATTAGAATTAAAAGGAATTTTTTTTCACTTGCTTTGCAAGCTTACAAAATTCTGACAGTTCAATAGTTTTTTCCCTCGAGAAATTAAATACACAATTATAACTTTATTATATAGCAACAGAATCAGTATTCAGTTTCTATTATTTATATCAAAATTTCTATATGATAAAGTGAGCTAAATACTGCACCTATAAAAAGTATACACAGTGAAATACGTTTAATGGGAAGATGCCTAAGATGAAACATTGGTTAACCAGAAATAATACAATGGCCCTGGCAAACCACTATGTATTTTCATGCATATGGTTTCTCTTCACATGAAACGAAAATTGCTTAATGCAAAAAGATTTTTCTTCTGGAAATGAACAAAATACGGAAAACACCAGCTGTGCAGGCAAGATTTCAAAGAGGTGTGAAATGAAAGAGAGGTTGATTTACATATTTCGTAGAAAGGAAGATAACTTGGCTTTGAAATACCCTCTGAATACCCTGTGACATGAGCCAATTTTGTTTATCTAAGTTTCTTTCACACACCTACAAACACCACAGAAAAACATCTCATCAGTTGGTATGGAATTTGGTGACAAGTAAATTGTAGTGTGAAAAAAAATCAATAAATTTAATTTGCGTTTTTTTTTATTATTATTATTTTAGAAGATTTTTTTACAAGCACAATGGCAAAGAGCTCAGAGGGAAAGCAAACTGCTATTTTGCTTACGGCTGTTAATCACGGAGAGAAAAAAATTGATATTTTGGTATATTTGATATATAACTCTACATTATCAACAATAATTACAAAAAAAGAGAGCAAATGATGGAAATGTTTGAACAGAGTAAATCTGAGCCAAAGCCAAAACAGATGCAAAAGGAAAGATAGCTTTTTTTGCAATATCCTTTAACACAAAATTCTTTTAACATGAAAAAATATTTCAGTCCCTTCAGTTTCGTGTTAAACGATTTTCACTGTATTTGAAACCATTTAATATTAGTTTCTTTTAAAAAGTTCATTAAGTTAAAAGAATAATTGCACTAAGAAATAAATAGCAATATACATTTTAATAAAAATGTAATATTTTTGAAAAAATGATAGAAACTTTTTAGTATACAGTGCTCAACATTAAAACGTATTTTGGGGGAAATTTATAAAATACAATCTTATTTAACAGTTAAAATTTGAGGGACAAAAAAATTTGATCACATTCTTTTTTCAAATGATCATTATCAAAGCAAAATTGCTTCAAGAGATATATCCAAAAGATAAATAAATTTATCTTATTGAGTGATCAAATATGGGTGTGTAATGGAAGAATCCAGTGACTAAATATTTGCTACAGAATTAGAGGATTTCTGGATTCAATTTAGGTTTATGTTTTTTTTTCAACTGTTTACCTCTCAGAAAAATTTGTATGACCTCAAATGCACATATGCAACTTTTTGAGAACCACTGTATTAAAGCTTAACTATAATCATTGCAAAAAATTATTCTCAAATATATATTATAATTACTCATAAATAAATTTTTTATATAAATTTGAATGTTTGTGTTTGCCCCTTATTCAGAGCCAAACAATTGATCATATGGCTACAAAATTTTTAAGGGAACTTCACTGATGTTTCAAAAGAAGTGTAAGCATATTACTGCTAAAAAATATTTAAAAATTTATTTTTGGTCATTCACCCCACCCCTAAAAAGCGATTTTTTTTACCTTTGACAGATGTTAGCAGATTCGGTTCTTCAGTTCACTTAACTAAAAGCCTGATGTTTTTTATTTTAAATTTACCCATATGAAGAATTGGAACTTCAGGTATCTTTTAGCAATTACTTTTTGTTTTATGCACCCATAAATTTTTTAATATTTAAATTTGTGATTAAGTTGTCGATGTAGCACTTAAAAATATTTAAGGAAGTCAGCAGCTCTTGTGAAAGTTGTTGGATCGGCTGGAGATTTTTAAGACTCAGAGTTGCTCTACGTACAACACCAACACATGAAATCTACGCTTACCTCGAGTCCTCAATACTCTAGCACAAAGTTAACAAATTATCGTTAATTCTCAATAAGCGAATTAAACTGCTCAATGACTCTGATCATTTTCCCCGCAGTTGCCCCAACCTGGCAAAGGAGAAATTCCTGTAGATTCAAACGCTAGATAATTACATTCCGAAATAAATTTTACCAGTTGTTAAAATAGCTCAAGTCTTCCCAAACATTCAACAAAACCAAGGGAGCAATTATGGTGCTAAAAAATAACACTGTTCACACAATCTTTGAAAAAACCTAGAACCTTCATCCAATAGACTATTAATTCCATAAATCAATTGAAACTGTCAATGTCAAAATTTCTAAACTCATTGGAATTCTGAGTGTGACACCACACAACCTGATCCTCAAAAATTTGGCCACACCAAGCCTATGTAATGGCATCAGATTCAGCATGTAGAAACTGCCATTATATTATAGAAGCAATCATTCCAATTAAAGGTGCCAAAAAGGAGAAGACATCTTCATTCTATAAATTACATTTCTCACTGAAGAAATGCCATCCAATTTCAAGTGATTGCAGTTTCCTATTTGTTTAGCTTTAGCCATTACAATCAAAGTGAAAGCTGTGTGTGTATGTGGTATGCATCAACCTTTTCAAGCCCTTTGACTTGGGTAACAGCATCTTGGTAAACCAAAAATTCTATACATTAACACACCAAACAGAAGAAAAAAACAAATATTGTTGTAATTGCTTGAAATTTTTATTGAAATCAATAGTTTTAATTTAATGCTAAAGTATTTTTTTACTTACCAAGTATTAGTAAAAAAACAAATCTATTTTTAAATTCTTTCTAAAATTTTGTTGTCTCATATCATTATACTTTTTGAAGATGAATCCAGGAATTCTATTAGCACATAAATGTAAAAAACATAAGAATTTTCAAAAGCCTCCACAATTTTGGCCACCACTGTATACATAAATATATATATTGCTTGGTTATTGTTTGCTTAAAATTTTAATATAGAACAAAAACTGCATTAATAAATGAATTCCTCAATGCATATTTTTATTTAATAATCTTTCATAAATTAAATTTTCATTTTGATTTTTCATAATCCAAGATTCTTAATCTTGCTTCAAAAAAAAAAAAAAAAAAACGGCATATTTTTACTTAATTAAACACATCATTTGTTAATAATTAAACTTTTTAGAACGATATTATCCAAATTTTGTAAAATATGAACATTTCATACTTCAATAAATAAAACAATTCATCAGCATCTTCTACAGCTTGCACCTGAAAATAGCTATGTAAATTTCCCAATATCTTTTTGTTGAATTCACCATATTTCTCAGCCCCACTTTTTAGTGCTTCTTCCAAATATGGTTCAATTGGATCTTTATAAATATCGGCAGTTAATCCTTCTAAAAGTGTATATAAGAAATAAAAGCTGACACGGTCCTCTTGATTGATCTTTATTGATGATGCAACAATCCAAGAACTGTGATAAATTAAATTGAATGATGAACATTACTAAGCAAATATTGCCAAAAATTTAGAATAAAGTAACTTTTAGATGCTTTCATATCTTATATATAACTCATTCAGAGGCATTAACAAATGCCACTAAAGAATAACATAATTAAATGAATGATATTAGATTTCTATAAGGTTAAAAGATCTAAAAGAATGACATCAGGATACCAGCATATCATAAAAAATTATTTCAAATTCCTTTATAATTATTATTTTTTTCATGTGAATTCTTAGGCTATCAAATAAAAAAATTTCAAATATCTCTAAAGAATAAAAAGAAATATAAATTTCTCAGCAGCTTGTTTAATAATGAGTTTGTTGAAGCAGATTCTCATGATAAAATAAACTTTGCAATTGTCTCAACAAACTCAATGGCGAAACATCAAATCTAAGAAATGTAAAAACAACTCAGAAATCATTTCATTCAAATCCTTAATTTTTCGATACAATTTTTTTAAAAGAATACTTAATAGTTCTATTTTAATACTTTGTTTAAAAAAATTACAGACAAAAGAGCCAAATTAAAAATAAAAGTAATCAATGTGTGTCTATATCTACAAATAATTTTTCACTCAAAAAAAAGCTTCTCAATGTGATTTTGAGACCTTGTTGCTGACTTTTTAAATGACAGAATGGCCAAATGTAACTGGGTTTGACTTCTGCAATCTGTTGTCTTGGAAGGAGTAGCTTTACATTATTTTTTGGAATATCATTATCAATTTGATCTTCTATTTAAACTTAATAATCTTGCCTGCTGTGAAATCTTAGCTTTTGTTGATGACATTTTAGTTTGCTTCCAAGGTAGGGATCTTCTTGCGACTTTCCTACACGCACAGGAAACTTTGAATCTTGCTTCTGAATGGTCAAAAGGTTTTATATTGGATTTTAAACCTGTTAAAACCAAAGTCATGGCTATTGAAAAATGAAATGTTTGCTATGATGAATTTCAGCTACATCTAGATGGAATTCCCTTGACTATGGTAAAACAAATGAAATATATATCTTGGGGTTCTTCTCGATACTAAATTTCTTGGAAGCAGCACTTAAATTACATATCAGAGAAATGTGACAAATTACAGAGAGGATTAAATCAGATTGCATGCAACACATTTGGCATAAATTTCAACATACATTCACTCATTTATAAGCAAGAAATCAAACCTTTCATTATGTATGGTTCTAGAGTTTGGGGTGAGACACTTAAAAGGAAGGTAAATTCTAAATATCTGCGATGCATATAAAGAAAGATACTTTTGCGGGTCAAATGCAGTTATTGTACCATAAGTTACGAGTCAGTTTATGCTATTTCTGGCTTCCCTCAAATCAACATTGATATTCTTCATAATATTGCTCTTAGGGAAAATTTCTCTGCTTCTTCCATCTCTAATTATGATTGCATTCTATCTCCCTTTTTTCTCCCTTATCCTTCAAAGAGGAATGCCATCAATATTATTCAACTTAGTGACAAAAGCACAAATGATTTCCCTTTTATTTGCTATACAGATGGCAATAAAATTGATGGCACAGTTGGTTTCACTTTTGTTGTGTTCAGGAGTGGTGTTGAATCCGAGCACTTTCAATTTAGAATTTGTGATGAATGCACAGTTTTCATACCTGAACTTTCATGTTTAAAGTTCACCATTGAATGGATCATTGAACAAAATAGTGTCATCTCAGACTATCTCATCTGTACAGACTCTCTTCCCTCTTTGGATTCTCTTAAGTGTATTTCTTCATCTAACAACCTAATCATCAAGATCCAAAAGCAACATAAAAGCCTAAAAGATAAAAATATCTCAATAGATTTTGCATTTGTTCACGGACACACAAACATTCTTGGAAATGAGTGGGCCAATTGGCTTGTAAAGGCTGCAACCAAGCACAAAATTGACATCAACGTTAATATTCCTAAATTATTTTACAAGATTATGAAAGAAAGAATGGTGAAATCTTGAAACCAAGTATATCTCATTTCAAATAAAGGGAGCTTAACAAAGAAATTTTTTTCCAACCAATAATAAGAGACTGTCCTGCCATCATTTTTATACAAATTACAAAAAAAAAAACCCAATTTCTACTAACTGGTCATGGGAACTTTAAAAGCTACTTGAACAAATTTAATTTAGTTCTGTCATCTTCTTGTGTTTGTGATATTGGTGGCGAGGAAAATGTAGAGCATGTGCTTCTTCTGTGTTCCAAGTTTGAAAGAGAACAAAACATCCTAAGACTGGCGTACTTAATTTATATTAACATATAAATTGACCTCCGAAGCTTCAGAAACTTCTTTCCGCCAGAAGTGCTTTTAAAAAGTTCTGTGAATTTGTTGTAAATACTTGTAATTCTTCATAACCTCAAAGGATTTTTTTCCCTTCATTCTTTTGTAATGTGTGTTTAATACTTACTTCTCTGAGCCTCGTGTGATACTTAGTGGTGCACAGGGATTTTATAATTGTTTTCAATAAAAAAAATATGATTTTGTTATCATATTGCTTCTAAAAACCCTTCCACACGTTAGTCGCAACTCTGTTATATATTTCAGATGTAATATATGAACTAAAAACTCTTTTAAAAATTCATACTGCTTTCCCATAAATTATTTTGAAAATACTTCTAAATAGGAATTTATAATTGAAAATTATCGTAAACGAATATATTACCCCTAATTACATTAAATTAACCAAAAAGATTATTAAATTTTTCATGAAATAATTACCAAACACACTGTTCTGTTGAAGAAATACCATTTTGTAAAGCATGTTGTTGCAGTAATGTCACAGCTGGATTTGGAAGTATTTCAAGCCAATTTTTCCATTTTTTATCATTCTAAACAAAATAAACATTACATTAACTTTAAATATTCAGAATTTTTTCTTTTTTCAACTTTCAGAATGTTTTTAATTGGTAAAGAAACGGTAATCAAGTTAAACCAATGGAACCAATATATGGAAACTTACATAAGATGGAGGGAAAACACTTCTTAAATTTTAAAAATCTTAGAATTCATCAACTTTAATCAAAGAGAATTCTTAATTCTGTAACAGTACAACTTGCTAGTGAGACTTTCTATCATGTTCATTACATTTTTTTTAGAAATAGTTATTTCATGAATATGTACTTTTAATCTTTTTTTTAACTTTTGTTTAAAACTTCATTGTGTGTACAATATAGAAAGTGTATTTTCCAAATAACTGATTAATTATTATTGTATATAAATTAGCTAAGAATTAAAGCTACACATAAAAATATTCATTAAAAATTAAATATTTCCAAAAAATTTATTTTTGATCTCACATTAGGACAGATAGATAGGTTTGTTACACTTTTAGATAGTATTCCTTTTTTTCTCTCTCTCTCTCTCTTCATTGACAGTGATTAAATCCTAGTTACCTTACTGTCTTGTACTCCAACATGCCATTTCATTTGTGTTCTGTACCTTCTTTTGATAATTTATTGTAGACACAGAATAAGCAGCTTTCCTTTTATCAGCAGTATCTACACTGCCTTTAGTAAGATTATAAAAAGTTATAATATCATGTTTAGAAGCATTGCCAGAGGTTTCCTTGACTTTTTTTTTTATCATTGTACAGAGTTGAAATGACCAAAAAAAGCTTGTTTTGCTTAGCTGGTTAGTAAAAAAATCAAACACAATTTTTTTTTGAGGAAATTAAAAAAAGAGCTGCAGAATTTGAGCTTCTTCACATTCATAAACATACTATCATAATTAACAACAGTGTACAATTTTAGAGTAATTGTTAGAAACCAGGATGAAAAGCTGATAAATATAGAGGTGAAACACTAATTAATTAACCCATGTTAAACACTAATTAAAATGACAGAATTCTTGTGATGAGAAAAACTCTCACAAGAGTTAATGCAATATGAAAAAGGTACACTTGAAAAGCATAAAGATTACTAATATGTCCCAGTTAATATATTTAACACCAACAGACAGTTATAAAACTCAGATACGAAAAGTAGCATTCTCCTATCATTATGATAAACAAATTAATCAGGCATTTTTTTAAGCACAAGAAAAAGTCTCATAGCACAAGTTATTATAGGTTAATATGTCCAACAATGGAAATTATACACTAAAAGCAAGATAATATAAAACAAATATCAATAAAATAAAAAACAATGTATAATAACAAAATAATTAATTCAGATAACAATACATTTAAAGAAATTTGCCTTAGCATTACCATTTCTTTGTTGATACTGATTTTAAACATTTTTAAAATCTTTGAAAGAAACAATATCAGCAATTGATAATTATTTCACTTTCTTGACAAAAAAATACTACAAAAATACAAATATAATCCTTTTAAAGTTATAAATTTAAATATTACTTAAGGTGAATAGATACAGCAAGTTTTTTTTTAAAGAACACCAAACATACAAGGACTAAAAATTAAAATAAGATATTAGGAAAGGAGAGTGTTTAAAACTCTTTTTTGCCAGCAAAAGCTAAAAATATTTTAGACATATTACAGTAATTTTCAAAAACATAAATAAACATACATAAGCAACGCTTTAGATTCTGAGCACGCAGAATGGATTGCCTAAGAAATCTGTTTACAATGAAAACGAAATACATTTACAAAAGAGATCATTGTCAATAAGGAAGTATACCTTAAATTAATAAGAAAATTATACCTTCAATGAGGGTAACTGTTTTTCATAACTTAACTTCAACATTTGCATTTGCATGTGAACGTGAAAAACATGTTCAGGTCCTCTTTCAGTAGATAATTCAACAAATACCAATATTTGACCTCTAGTATTCATTCTTCGGGGTCCTTTCTTAAGTGTCCACAACAAGTCCCGACCAGCACAAGGAAGATCCTAAATAAATAAGTTTTTGGAGTTTTAAGTTAAAAATATTTTTCTTAGGCATAGTTAAAAACCTTTCTATACACATGGTAAACAAATATAGGTACTTATGTATTATCACAACCTATTGGCAACATTATATGAAACAAAGCACCTGGTTGCCAATTAAGCATGTATGTCACAAAGGAAATCGAGGTTGCAAGCTTGGCGAGTTATTAGTAGAGTTGGTGATTGTTGCGACAATACGTAAGCACCCAAATATCATATACAAACACACAGATATTCTAGGAAATAATAAAGTAATAAGTCATTGAAAAAAATATATAAAGCTTCAATAAAAAGAAAAATTCGAATGACTTCAGGCATCAGGTTAAATTTATTAATTTATAAAGACTTCCTTAATCAAAGTAATTATTATTTTACTAACATTTAGAATCTGAACATAATGAATTTAAAATTAAAGTAGGAAAAAAATTATGTTTTTATACTAAAAACATAAAAATATTTTTAAATGAC
Organism: Trichonephila clavata; assembly: GCA_019973975.1. Taxonomy (NCBI): domain Eukaryota; kingdom Metazoa; phylum Arthropoda; class Arachnida; order Araneae; family Nephilidae; genus Trichonephila; species Trichonephila clavata. The sequence continues at coordinate 45,454 of BMAO01024724.1, forward strand.
TTCCCTTCTTTTTTAAATGAAACTTTAAATTTTTAAACAATATTGAGAAAATAAAAATTAGAAGTTTATAGAGAACAATTTAAACCATTACAAATTCAATTATTCTGTGTATTAAGAAAATAGCTACTTTAATATAAAAATTCATATTTTTATACCTAGATATTCTTTTATGAATTGTAAAATTTTAATGTATTTTGTTATGAAAATACTTTTGTGATTGTCATAAACAATATGAAAAAATAAAGCCAAATTGTTTATTCTGTTATATATCAATAATTGTGTTTTCATAGAATTTTAAAAAACATTTAATATCCATTTTTTATTCAGTAAAGGCAAGTAAATTATGATCATACATATCACAAGAGAAGTTTAAAGTAAATTTGAAATCAAAGAAATTATGGAAACAGTAGAGAAGATAGTTAATACAGCCACAAGTCTTTATAGGATGTTATAAATGTAAAATGGCAACTTTCTCTGATAAAAAAAGTTATTTTTAATATTAAATAACTTCTAAACATACAAATTTTATCAATACTGCTGCACTTTTTTTCATTCATCACAAAAAAAAGTTAATAATTAATTACTCAATGTAGTAATCTAGGAGGAAATATGATTTTAATTTCATATTTCCTCAAATGCAGAAATTAAGAAAATTAGTTTCAAATTCCTTAATTATATATGTTAAAATATATGTAATTATAAATGTATTAATACCAATTATGATGTTAGCAGGTCAAATTATCTAATCAATCAACAATTGTGACAAAAATGTTATGTTTACAATTATTTCTATTTTACATATTTTATTCATGCTGCAATATCAACCTTCAGCTTGAGTCACTAGATATTCCGAAAGAACCTTTACACACCCTGCATCTTCACCCGCAGACAATAATAAATCTAAACCTCCTGCAACCCTGCACTAAAAAAGAACCTGCCTTGATAATCAAAGAAAAAGGCGACCATACCACCGAAGCACTTATCACCCGAACTCAAAATCTGGCAATCGCCAACACTGATGGCTCATCCGACTCAAATCTTGATAGAGGAGGTGCAGGTGTCTTCTTTATTTCTCCAAACAGAGAGCATGAGTGCCATAAAATTCAAGTAGGGAAAATCGCATACAACTACACATGCAAACTCATTGCTATCAAAAGTGCATTGGAGATTTTCCTTTATAAAAGCTTCAAGAACCAGCAGCATCGTCATCTTCACAGATTCAAGATCTGCGCTACAAGCCATCCAGAAGGGCAAGTGCCAAATCAGCCACAAAATTATTCAATCCATCAACAAAATTATCACAGAAAAGAGATCCTGCACGCTACAATGGATACCAGCCCACGTAAATATCTTCGGTAATGAGAAAGCCAATGGACTTGCCAAAGAATCCAGAACCTACCCTCAATCATCTAATCTCACAACCCTCATCGACGCCAATGCAGTTGCCAGCCGAAGGCTATTCAACAATAATTTTAAATATTCCATCCCAGCTCTAAATAGCAACCGTACAATAGCATCAATAATAACTAAACTTAGAACAAAGCATGTAAAAGGAATGAAAATCTCAACTGACAGACAAAGAAGTTACACAAATCCTTGCCCAAATTGCCCTAATGTTCAACTGTCTCCACAACATACCCTCAGCTGCCCAGCAATTCAAGCCAGGCTTTTCAAAATCAGCTCAGAAGACCCAGAAGATTTGATCTTCTCTGATAAAGCTGTTGAGGTTGCTGAAGCTGTCTTCAACAGTTTCGGAGAGATCTAAAGCTTCTTTTTTATTAATCTGCACATCATGGACACGCCAACAGCAACAACATTCATGCTGCTAAAAGTAACAATCAGTATATAATTTTTTTTCAATTAATTAATGTGAAAAAGTAAAAATAATTTTCAATAAAAGGTAAGTTATGGAAAAAAAAAATTTTCAACATTGTTTTAAGAAACATACTTAAAAAATCATACATATTTCTGAAAAAGACAAAGATATGCACCTTGATTTTTGCTGTAATATTTCCAATTCGATAACTATTTGGTCTAGGAGGTCCAGAAGGTCTCTCACTAAAATAATTTAAAAAATACTTCATTTAAATAGTCTATTCACTCCATACATATGAATTGTATAAATAGACTGACACACTATAAATTCTTTAGATAGAAATATTTATATATATAATTTTATATATAAACTTATATAACTAAAATTTTTAGGTAGAATACATTTACATTTTTATTTTATTTTTTAAAATCCAACTTTGTCTCCTATATTTTAAAGTATTTATTTCAATAAGTTTTTAAAATGTAGTGAAAATTTAATATGATTTGAGCATTTGTTTATTACATTATGTTTAAAAGAAATTATCAAAGGCACATTCTGAAAAATATTAGAACAAACAAAATGAATAAGAAATTTAAGAATCAAAGAATATTTTTCTAAATTTACTTTTATGATTCCCATATATAAAATTATAAAATTCAAATAGATACTGCAATTGTATTTTCGAATATCTTATCTATAAATAAGAATTTAATTTGAATTTCATATTAATTATTCATTTACAAAACAATATTTTGTTTTTTTAAAAAAAAGACAATTATACAAGTCACCTAGGTAACAAACTATTTTACAATTTTTTAAATTATTTGCATTATAAAATATATAAGAAGTAAAATCCTCAGATATATAAATATCACAGCATACTCTTCTACATATGGTACCCTGGGACTTTTATTTTGAGGATGTGAAGACCTAAATAAAGAAAAAAAAGAAGATTATTTACAAAGCAATTATAGTAAATTATCGAAGTAAAAATGCACATAATTATTATTTCAAAAGTCAAATAAACTTACCAAATTTCTACAGTAACAGTATCATTTTCAGGAGATGAAACTTTACTGTAAAAAAAATACATATTTAGAAGTTAGTAATTAATTGTACAGTATAGACATATTTTAAAAAATATTTTTAAAGAAAAAAAGGTTTCAAAACACATTTTAATTAATTAATTTATCCTCAAAATGCACTGGATAAACAAAAAGCATTCCACTTCTCAAAAAGTTTAAAAAATTGTTCAAAATTATTGATTTTTTCCCCTGCTTAATATAATACTTAATTTTAAAAGAAAAGATTAAAATTAATAGAACATTTCCATGCATTGATAAAAATCACTCAAACAAAGCCTAGATTTAGAAAACAAGTTGTCAAAGTATATAGTAAATATCTATAAAATAAAAGATTTTATTATAAATATTCTAAAACAAATTTTTTAAAGTATTTAAATTATAAATATAAATATATAATAAGTAATAAATATATAAATATATTATTGTAACAAGTTAAATATATAGAGTAGTCCCAAAAACTCGGCCTAATGTGGACTGAAGGGTGGCCAAATTTGTGAAAATTCTGTTTTATCAAGAATGGGTTTAAAAAAGAATAAGTACAAGTATTTTTTCAGAAAATATTGTACTGCACTAGATGTAATATTTGCTTGAGAATACAAGAGAAAGAAAGAAAAAAAGACCAAATACCCTTAAACAAAGGAAAAGCACATTCTTTAAGAAGGTATAAAGAATTAGCTACATGTAAATGAAAATTAATTAATGTATAGTATACAGTAATTTACCAATCAGGCACACCTCAGAAAAATACTTTATGAAGGCATAAAGTTATCTATAATAAAAATTAAATAGCTGACTTTGCAAAAACTAGCTACTTTTTTTAAAAGGAATCCATAATGTCCTGTTGTCTCCTGTACTGCACTCTGTGTTTTGCTGCTTCTGCGAAGATGACAAAGGAATATAAGTCCATTACCAAAGCAACTTATTGTTCAAAATACTGAAAGATGGGCTTGACAGTCTTTAGTCCCTTACTATATGATATTTTAGAAGTTTGTATGGTGTCCTCAATGTTAATGTCTTCGTTATTTTCTGACATTTTTTAAAATAATTGTGACAGCAGCAATTTCTGCATCATACATAATGATTTGCTCGGTTCAGACCGGCAAGGGTGTGGCTGAATTTATCTGGATTACCAGGATCTTGAGTGCAGAGTTTTTGGGACTCTACTGTATAACTAACAGTTATCACATTGATCATCAATTTAAAGTATTTTAATATAAATAGAATCAATACATTGAAAGAAAACATTTCCTTGCTCCTTTTTAGATATTATGCAATTAAAATAGCAATTACAATTACAGTCCTCTTGGTAAATACTTATTTGTTATTGTTACAATTTTTTAATGATTTAATATCACAGAAGGAAAAAGAGTAATTGTTCTCATTTGTTCAAGAACAAAACAAAAATTATAATCCAAACAAAGATAAATTTACAGTTATTTATTTCTGAAGTTGATGCTAATAAACTTAATAAGCCTGAAAACTTTCACTTCCTGATAATCAATCAAAAATAATTTGGGACTGTGGCACACACAAGGGGGGATTTCTCAAGTTCGGAAATCCCCCCAAAAGCCCTCAACTTTTTTTCCGATTGATTATAATCCTATGAATATAGTACATAAAATTTAATTATTTGTTAATATCAATTAATTTTATTAATTAATGTTAATTATTTCTTCAATAATTAATTTTTTACTGTTTTTTGTTGCCGAAAATCGACAAAATCAAAAGAATATGTTGGGTGGCGTATTGGAGCATATGAAACTAGTAGACTTTTGATCCTGGATTCCCCCCCCCCTTTCCTGAAAAATTCTTGTATGTGCTACTGATTTAGAAAAATAAAAATTTTGAGGTTTGGAAAAAAACATTTGTAAAGTCTTCCCCCCCCCCCCTAGAATATTTTCATAACTTTTAAACTTGTCTGAAATGAAAGTTCCTTAAAAGAAACACTAAAAGAAGAAAAGAAAAATTATCGATCTTCTTATACATCCAAATTTATGTTAATTAAGAATAAAAAGTCATAGTTGTATCTGTAAAGTATAGATTTTGAAATACAGAGTAATACCTCAACTTACACTATCTTGACTTACATGAGCATGGAGTTACACAATTTCAAATCTCGTTGATTTATCTTTTGTTTGAGAAAAAACAAATTTCTAAAATTGATGAAATCAGTTATTTGATAGAAGAATTTGTTGATCTAACCAGGCAAATAAATTTAGAAGTGGATAGTGATGTGGTTCAAGAACTGTTGGATTCCCATTACCAGGAGCTGATATTTGATGAGTTCACAAAAATGAATGAGCAAGAGCAAAACACTGAAGAATTTGAGTCTATAGACCCAGTCCAATCAGAAAATTGAATGATGTTTGGAATTTTTCACAAGGCCTCAGTTTAATTGAAAAATATCATGAATTTCAGAAAATATAGACTCCAATGATGAGTGAATTTTTTCAACAAAATAAGGGGGGGGGGATTATTAGCATGCTACGAGGGAAATTTTGCAGGACAAAAAAAAATCTTTGAGCTAGCAGACTTCTTTGTGAGATTTTATTAAACTTTCTACATTCAAATAACTTCAGTTTGCTATTTTGTATTTGTAAAATCTAAGATTTAACTAAACATCTTTTTTTTTTTTTTGCTAAATCATTATTCTGCTGCTCTTGCAGCTTCCTGGAAGGCTGAGTATTTAATTCCATTGATTGTTAATAAGTCATTGTAAGAGACAATGCCTTTCTTCTCACACAACAATTCCAGTTTGAACAATCATTGCAATATTTTTCTGCAAGAGCTTGCAATAATGTACTATTGCAACCGTGGTGGCGACATTATATGAAACGAAGCACATGGTTGCTAATTCAGAGCATACGACTCATGCAAAATTGGGGTTGCCAACTTGGCGAGTTATTTTGAACATTGGGATTGTTGCAATAGTACGTAATAAATTTATTACAGCATCACAAAAAACTTTTTTTTGATATAAGAGAAAAAATTAGATATCAGAACAAAAGAAAATCAAACATTTAGACAAGTAATGCAACAGAAAATTTTGAAACTATATTTAAAAAATAGAAGAAACTCAACAAAGAAAAAGACAAACACATCACAACCTGCATCATTATATGAACTATATATATATATATTAATGTCTTTAAATTTACTTGCAGTTTCCCAATATTATTCCTTGTATGGATGTTTTATAGAAGTCTTTAATCACAAATATAAGCATATTGCTTTCAATTTCATTTTCATAAATTAAATTTATATTTAATGTGGGGCCTCCTTTATATTAACTAATAATGGGAGAAGCAAGGAGAATTATTTAAAAGACTTGAAGATAAGGATCCTTCTATAGCAAAGGATAATCATTTTTTACGTTAAAATATTTTAATATTGCATAACAATGTATGAAAAATGTAAACACCATTCGGTTATGATACCACATAATAAAATTTGTGAATGTAATTATAAAAAAGAAAGAAAATATACTTCAATGTTTAATACTTACAAATTAAATACTTCTTCCCATACTAATTCTCTGTCATTTTCTTTAACAGAAGAAGTATATTCACGTGCATTTGAAACAGAAACTTTGCAAAATACTTGAGAGAAGGCTACAAGAAAAATAAAAATACAGAATATTATTTCATAATTTTTTCCAGTAAATTTAGCATAGATTAAAATTTTTTCCATTTAAAAACTGACTTTCTTCGGTATAATTTTGGATATTTATGTATTACATTGTCAACTAATTTCGCAGAATCAAATAAAATTGCCAATTTCATGCATGAGTCATCATTTCCACTCATGCATGAAAACAAATTCCAATTCATGTTCCTTCTGTATCAGCCAGATGCCAAAAAAAAAATTGGCAAAGATTTAAAACAATTCAATTTTATGTTTAATTCTAAATAACTAAACATAAATCAGAGTAACTCTATAATTAATCATTTGACCTATAGAACATGGATTAAAAAGAAGTGTGTTTCTTTTATTTATTTCAAACAATTTAGTATTATCTTAAGAAAGTATAATAATATTTCAATTAAAAAAACAGAAAGATGGTAAAAATTGCAGTCTTTATCATTGTTTTGCCTTTTTTTAGATGGACAGAAAGTACAAATTTATGTTGGCAAAGTTATTAGTCAATTAGAAGAATATTTAGTTATTTAGGGTTACAGAAAAACATGTACACTTGAAATTAACTAAAGATCCAATAACAACATTATTCAGTGGTTAAAATGCTGTAATAGTATTCAAAATCAAATCAAACGAGTCTTCCTTATGCAGACTATACCACAATTCGCTTAAGTACAAATCTAAAAGAATGTCCTGCATTTCATTTCATGATGTTTCTTATTCTGCCAAAACCCATAATCTATCAGGTACTTATAGGGATTGCAATATCGGACCAAAAGTTCAATACCAGTATTCGATATTTTTTAGATCTTAATACCAGGATGCCGGTTTTAATACTGGTAACCCAAATTTTAGAAAAAGAAAGCAAACACAAGTGTTTTTTTGTTTTGTTTGCCAGTTTTATTATAGTGTAAATATCACAAAAAATAATTTGTAACTTATAAATTACAACAGTATATAAAGAATCACAAAAAGCAAAGGAACATCTTATTTATTTAAATCATTAAAAAAGTATAAATATCACTATTCAGTCTGTGGTACTATTACAAATTTTTGAAATGTGATCTTAAAAACATAATGTATCAATTGTACTGTCATTAAGCCTGGAACGTGATGTTGTGCAAAAATTCCTAGCTGCCAAAAACGCTCTTTCGGCATCTACACTAGTTGGTGGTACTGTTAGCAATGCGCGATATACTTTTTCCAGGTAGTTACCTCTAAATCCCTCATCTTCAAATAAATCGATTTTTTGTTGGATGGTTTTGGATATAGCTGATTTCTGTATTGTATTTTGGTTGGTTGAAATTTTTTTAGTTATTGCTAATTCTAATTTTTGTTCAAGAGACAATTCCTTTTCACTATCTACATTAGTGTCATCATCTTTGATAACTGTATGAATTTTTCTGAATGTGGATAAGTTTATGGGTAAACAATTTTAAGAAAATTTACTATAAACTTGATCAAATTTGATATTTTCTTTCAGGGATAATCCATGTTTTGCTAATTTAGATTTAAGCACTTCCATACATTTTTCTGCTGGCATACTTCCCAAGACATGTGTAAGTCCTATGTTACAAAATTTTTTTTATGAATGAATATTTATGTTTAAATAGTGTCTATTTTCTTACACTTGTCCATTCATCAAATGTAAGACTAAATGTTCCCTCATTTACTTTTAATCGTGCTAACTTTTGTTTCAACGAATTGCGAACATCGTTTTGTAGAGTTTATAACAGCTCTTCTTATAGTATTAATCAATGTTGGTAGATAGTTATTTTCTTAATTCAGTAGAAGTGCAAAACACTTGAAATGGCAAACCATCTAATAACAATATAATTTCATCCAAATTATCTTTTTTTCCCTTCAAAACCCCCAATGGCTTGGGCTAAGAAACTGTGATTAAATTTGTAACTTCATTGCAATTAGATTCTTTCCTTTTTAACAAATTTTAGTCATGTTTCGTTTTTAGATGTGTATGGAGTCTCTGCTTGTACTTTCTCCATTCACTTTAATAACTCTTGAACATTTTTAACATTGTGCAAAATATTCTTTTCAACGTATAAATAATGAAACGAAACCAAAGTATTATCAACTGATTTTTTATGTTCTTTATTCTTATTCATTATTATGGGTTATTATTTGAGTATATATATAATGAATCCGAAAAATATTTTGAACCCTTCAGTATGATATACAAATACAATATGAATAACAAACTCACCAATTTAAAAAAATATCGAAATATTAAGCACTTTCTTCACAACTACAACCTTGTTTACATAGATATGAATATCAGATTATGAATCCTGCGCATGCGCAGTATTCCTCTAAGCTGCAATAGGATAGTTTTGGCCCACCTCCTTAGATGATTCACATATTTTATCACTTCTCTTGATCATATGATGCAACTTTATATTCAAAGTCTAATTAATTTCGCCCTTTAGGGAGACATAAAAACAAAATTGTAAACTATTTTGCTATGTTTGAGATCCCTGAACATATAGTGGAGACAATTTTAAAATTTTCTAGTAAATACCAAAAAGACGGTATTTGAACTTGTGAATACCAGTATTACAAAATTACACAAATGGCTCAAAATACTGGTATTCGGTATCCCGGTATTGCAATCCCTAGGTACTTATGTATTGGACCATATTTTAAGAAATATGCAGCTTTGCCCTCTTCTGCAGGAAATAGAACCAAATTTTTTAATAATTTTTCACAACAAAATGAGATAACAATTATAAATATTATTATTTTCAAGCATGCACAAACAAGATTATTGTGTTTCAACATATGTGGAAATATTTTCCCTACTATTGGCTGCATATCAAAGCATGTATCAAAGTTCTTTGATTTGACAAAGTGGGTTGACAGTATAATACATGAGTAACAATTTTTTTAAGAAAAGTTTTGCTGTAGATAGAGATCCGAATAATTTAGTGAAAATTCCTTCTTTGAACATCTAAATGACTAAAATAACATAAGACTGTTTAATTCATGTTGTGTATTTGAATTTATTATATAATTGAGCTATAAAGAACATAATAAAATACTAAGACTATATTCCTTTACTTATTCCTTTACTATACTTCCTTTACTTATTACCTACTACTATATTCCTTTAAAAAATGCTTAAATACACTTACTTGAATATCTAGGATGAACAATTTTTGCTTCTCTTATAACTATACTTAAACGTACATTTTGAGGCTAGAATAGTAAAAACATATAAAGTATAAAGAGCAACATAAAAAGGTACATTAGGTTAATAAATAATTTCATAATAAACTCAAAAGTCCATAATTATGGAAAGAAATTCAAATACATTAAAATAAATTTATGTTTCATGCTAGATGAAGGGAAGACTGTATTTAAAACTAAGTTTTAATTTAAAAAGGAAAACTACCACATTATATAGTTTAAGACCAAATTGATTAAAACTAGATTATGCTCTGAAATACTGATTGTTATGAGAAGAAAAGAAAGTTCAAGTGAATAAAAAAGGAATTAGAAAGAATTTTCTTTAAGCATCTGTGTGATTCATGGAGCAATAAAATTGTCTTTTAAAAATAATAGCAATTCTTTTTCAATATGAAAGTTTTACACTACAATTGAAATTTCAATATTTAAGAGTTAAAATTTGAAATATAAATTTTGAATTTGAATTGTTTCTAAAAAACAATTAAAATTTTTGAAAATTCTACAAAATTAATAGTATTTTAAGTGCATCCAACATATGTTTTGTGATAATAGAAAAAGTATAAATTAACAATATATAGAAAATTTGAGGAAATATCCTACCTTGATACAATTTTTAAAGACATAGGAGAAAAAAATTTACAAAGTATTTAATTTCTTTTTTTAGCACAACATAGTAAAAATTATCCCTTTTCATATAATAAAATATAGTAATATTTCTTTGTCAGCTGAGAATAAATAAAAATTACCAATGTAATCAATAAATCCTACGGAAGAAATGGCATTTCATAAAAATCCATAACAGATATATGGATCCTTAATATTGTAAATTATTAACATTCATGGGGGAAAGTTCCTCCCCCCCCCCACAGGAATTGAATTATGATTTATACATACAGAAAGAAAACTAGTATAGTTTTGAAATAACAAATTTTTATGCCAGAAAAATTAAATTTATTTTAAATTTACGGAGTTAAACATTTCCGCAATAGAATCAACATACAGAACTGTTATAAAAGCACATATTAATTTTCAATAATAGTATTTTACTAATACAAACATCAAATGTATCCCTATAAAAAAATAATAAAAGCAGAGGACATATTTTGCTGAAAGTGAAAATTGAATTACAGCAATATTTAAACTATTTGATAATTACTTGTTTATCTAATAAACGGCTTTTTGCAGCAATGTTTTCTTCACCACACAAGTAACGTATATATGGGTACATCTGTCTAGGTTGAGTTAAAAATGGATAGCATGGTTTGCCAAGAAAATTCTTCATAACATTTACTGAAACAGCCAACATAGTTTTTGCTTCCTGTAAACATGAAGTTTTTAAATAAAAACAAATTACATTAAACTATTATATTTTTGTTTAACAATAAAATATAAACTTTTGAAATTTAATTCATTCTTAAAGAAATAATAACAAAGAAATTAAAATTTCATTAGAGAGATAACAAATGGCATATGAATTACAGGTATTTGATTTGAATACGTTCAGTAGTGATTCATTATTAAAAATAGCAAGTAGATTATGCTTCCTAGTTAAATATATTTTATTCATTTTATATTAATTTTAATTTACTAATATTAATAATATTAAACTATTATTTAAGTATATAACGTGTGAATTATTACTTAAAAGTTCATTCATAGATCATACAAATTTTATTATATAAACTGTCTCATTTATAAAAAATCTGAATGGTACAACACAGCTTGAGAAATTGTTTATTTTAATCATATCAATTGAACTGCAATTTAAAACCATTATCTTAATACTTGTTTCTCAAAAATGTCAGGAATTTACTCACACAACACTATAAAAAAATATTTAAAAATTTACTGAATACCATTGCATAATTACAAATCAAATAAATCATTTTAATATTTTTATTAGAAAAATCTTTCTGCCAAAATAAGTGGTACTCGTGTATTAGTGTCACCACAGCCAAATTTGCATCCTTTTTCACCAAAATCTGACTTAAGGCATTTTCAAATAAAAAATGTAAGAGTCTTTTTGTTGTTTTGATACAATGGCAGGATTCCTGTGGTGCAAATTTTGCTGCAGTGACTCTAATATAAAAGTACTAGATAATTTTATCTTAGGCTAACAAATAAAATCTAGCCAAAATGTCTCAAATTGACACATTTTCCACTCTTTACTCTTCATCAAAATTGCAAACAACTAAAAAGTTTTGTTATGTGAAATAGATCAAGTATCTTTCTCTTAAAAATCATAATATTTTTTTTATAGTTATACAAATTTTTATTTTAATGAGCTGCATTCTTAATTTTAATTTAGTCACTTACAAACAAAATTAATTTTCCATGATATATATATTTCAGAACATAATTATTTTACTTATATAATATTTGGTACATACATATCGTTTTATCAACCATAATTGAAATGACTAAAACCTTCCAAGCAAAAACCATTTATTTCATTGATCAACAATCTTTCATGACATTCAAAATTAACTACTAACACATTATTTTGTTCATTAAGTCACACCATTTGGCAACCATTTTTGTTAATAATACACAAGTGATCAACATTTTAACTAAAATAATTAATCATATAGAGAATTTCAAAAATTTTAACTTGGTACTCAATGTAATTTTTTGTGTCTTTAGTTACAGAAAAGTTATCAACATGTCTCTATTATCTCAGCATCATTTTAATTATGCATTTAGGATAATAAGATAAAAATGTTTAATCATAAGTTACTATTCATTGTATTAGCATATATTATTAAACCTATCACAACATAGGAGAACATTTTCTCCTATTTTAATATACGTAATTGTTGCATTTGATTATCAGTTTATTTACATTTTCTATACAGAATGTCAAAATAGAATGTAGGCTGAATGAAATTACATGAGCAGGAATCTTTTGAAGAAGAACCATCAAATAATATTGACACTTATGATAAAACATTTGCATGTATTCTTACTCTTATTATTTATTTCAGATTATTGTGTCATGTAATAATATATTACTGTATTTTCTAATGTTTATGTTATTCAACAAGTATACTTTTGTGCTATAACAAAGTATATTTGGTTCTTACATATTTACAAATTGTGCCATCCCCCCCCCCAAATCTGACTAATTGGCATTTATTGGTACTTGCATATTATCGCAAAAATCGCCAACTATATTAATAACTCACCAAGATCGCAACCCCAATTTCCAATATGTGGTACACGCTGAATTGGCATCCATGTGCTTCATTTCATATGTCACCAGTAGGTTGAAATAACATAAGTACACATTTTTTTCATAAAAAACATGTTAGAATCTTTGTTGTTTTGATATCAAAGTGTGATTTCCATGGCACCAATTTTGTCGTGGTGACACTAATGTGTAAAAACCACATACTTGAACAAATGAAATCAAATGTCTGTCTAAAAATTGGTCCAAACTTAGTCGACACATTGATCCAAAACTAAACATTTTTATGTATTTTATGATTTTTATTTATATATGTTTAAACAAACTAAAATAAACAGTTACATATTAATATTTACTCTTAGCAATCTTATGGTCCTGTATGGGTTAACAATATCATACATTTTCATTCAACACTTTGCTTGAATTGATTTATTCATATTTTTATGATTTTTTTTTTAAACTTACTTTAAAAGTGCTTGCATTAAAAAAAAATCAACTCCAAAAGATTGAGATATTTTAAAAATGATTTTTAATAATTTTCAAAGTAAATGTAAGCTTTAAAACAACTACCTGACAAACATGTGTAATTGCAGTCACATCCATAGATTTAACTTTTTGAGGAGTGGGCAGCACAATTTCATCCTTAGATTCCTCTCTAAAATTGTAAATGAATGTTTAAGAACATTTAGATAAATACAGAAACTTATAGAAACATTTTTTAAAATTGTATTACATACTACGGAGAGAAAAATATATTTTTAAAATTTATTTAGATTCGAATAAGAAAATGTTTGAAATAAATTCTACAGAAAATTTTTTACAGAATTCTATTTATATTCTTGTAAATTTACTCATTTTTGTTTAAATATTCTGTCAAACATTTCAGTATAACTAAAAAAATTTAAACTGTGAAGTTACAAAACGGGAAAAATAGTTCATAACATGAAACAAAAACTGATATAGCAATTTTACTTTTTTGTATCATCCCTTTTACAGCAATCCCATAATTTACTGCAATCCACATCCCGTAGATTTTCTAATTTCCGTAGATAATCCATTTTCCCTCTTTTTTTATTTCATGCTAAGACAATTAATTACACCAAAAAAGTAAAATAATTAAAATCTATTCGTTTACAAACTTGAAATTAAAATTTTGCGCGTCGCGTGAAATAGTGTTGTAAGGGAGCAAAAATTTAGTTGTTTCTCTGCATACATAATTACAAAATTTTGATGGAAATAATACTACTTCAGAGTACCACTCCATAGCTGTCTCTAACGCAGATAAACGCGTCAGCATTTGATAGACCTTTGCTACTTTCGTTGTGTTGTTGTTGTTATTATCCTCGTCTTCATCCGTTTCATCATCGACAGGGTCAGATTCTTCTTGCACGGAAGTCCCAATCTCGCCATCAGTTAGCATTTGAAATCCACAATCTTCTGTATCTCATGCCATCCAGGTTTCTACATCAACAAAACTCAACAAAAAAGCACGTATACACCCCTTCACTTGGAAACAAACTGACCTAATATTCCACGCAATGTTTTTTTTTTCAAATCACACAGCTGAAATTCCCCAAATATCCCTCATCTTGGGTTTTCCCGTCACTTTTGGCCTCACGGGAAACAAATGTTGAGCATTGCACTGTTCGAAAAGCTATCCGGGCTTTGGTTCGGATATTTGACGCCCCGGATATTAAACGTTCGGATAAACAACATTCTACTGTATAACGTATTTACTCGAGAATCTAAGCCGCACTATTTTTACAGTATTAATGCTACTAAAAATCAAGTGCGGCTTGGAATCGAAGGGGGAAATATTTATGGGTGGAAAAAATTGAATTTTCTCCTCTTTCAAAAGAAAAAAAAAAGGTAACCATCCATTCTTGCATCAATGACTTATACCATCCAGCAATTTATCGCCAGTAATCAGACAATCCTAAACATCGTTTTCTGCTCGTATTTAGGAAATTTTTGATGTGTAACATCTTTCCTCTCGATTGCTGGAGATTTGTGGGAGTGATTTTGTTAAAAGGGACGGAAATGCGTAACCGGAAGTTGTGGAAGCGCGCGTTATTTCATTCGACCTATCAGCGCGCTTGGTGGGGTCTCATAAGTTATCATTACCGCTCTTCCCCAAATTGAACAAGAATAATTATTTTTTATAAAAAAAATTGCATTACCCCTTGTGTTAAATAAAATTTTCATTAAAGATATAATTATTCCATAGAAAATTATTTCCAATCATACTCGATTCATTTTTTTTTAAGGATTTAATTTGCTATTGCGAATTTACCACGATAACATGTCAGATGTTACACATCGTATGCGACTACTGTAAGGCTCGTTTCTTTTTTTAACAGGATCTTTTTCAAAAAGGTTTAGCCGAATTAAATAAAGATTTTCAAGAATGCTACGAGAGATTGGAGACTTTTATCGTAAATAAATGGAAACTTTACGCAGGACCTTCATTGTGTTATTTTGTGTGTGCGTGTGTGTGTGTGTGTGTGTGTGGTAATTTAATTATTAATAAATTCAGAATAATGGAATCAATTAATAGAGAATTTAATATTTCATTAATGAAAAATCAAATCAGAATTCAGTATGGAGTGGTATTAAATTAGCTTTTCTAGGCTAAGCGTCATATACAGAGTGTCCCAGGATTATTCGGTCGATCTTTATTGGGAGGTAGGGGATATCACAAGGATTCCGATTTGCAAAGGAACCCATGATCAGAAACGGTTTCGTTCGGCTCTTGGTGGCGTTGTTCACAAGAGTATTGGAGGAAACAGACCTGCATTACTGCAATGATTTGAATTGTCGCCGCCTTCAGAGCTGTATAGAACGTTTTACGAACACCGAGCTGGCAGATATGCGCCTGATTTATGGATTGGTAAAAGGAAATTCATTGTTATTGTTGTCACTAATGCCTCCTGTCTGACAATGTCAGATCGAGGCCTACGAAATTCATCGCGGCTAAAGGTTACATGTACGCCTGTCGTTAATCGTAGCTTTGAGTACCATACAAATGATTCTACATTTTGACTCGGTTCCCCTCAATTTTGAGGGAGAACATCTTTAAAGTGGTCATGAGGCTTCTCACCCCCTTCCACCAACTTCACGAGAGGATTTGCAGCTGGATGGCTATTTAGAGTACCCCCATGTCGCAAAGACACTATACATTTTCAAACATCCATGCCTTGTCCGGACCTAGGCCCTACCCATCCGAACCTAGACCGTACAACCCTGCAGTCAGCGTCACTAACCACTAGATTGGAAGGGCGGCTAGGAGATGTACAAATAGCAGAAAAATTGCATCGCAAAAGGTACCCACATCGAATTATGACATCCAGACCGCCGGGTGTCACAATTTGAATGAATATGGATCATTATGATGTAATAGGTACAGTGAGAGTGGGACATGATTGACTCGAATTCCCAGCATGACCCAACTGTGACCAATAAATATTTTAAATGACCTCGGTCTTGTTTCTCTTCGATTTTTATACTTGTCATTCTACTTTCCTATGACAATTCCGACCATGGGTTGCTATGCAGATCCAAATCCTTGTGATGTCCCCTACCTCCTCTCAAAGTTTGCCCCAATGACCTTGGAACACTCTGTATAAATTCAAAGAGTGAGTGAATATTAACGTCGCACTGTTCAGTTACTCGAGGGCGTTTGGAAAAATTCAATGAGAGACATTTAAAATGGTTTAGATTTTAAGATGTAAGCACTTGGGAAAAACACTTCCCATCGTACGTTAGGGTGGATCACGGTTATATGGAGAGAAAAAAATTATTTTGCAATCGTAACCTAACCTACTACCTATGCGAGAAAGATCTTGTATAACAGTGGTCATCAAACTTTGTCGCTTCACGGAACCCTTGAAACTATAGGGTGCTTCCGGGGAACCCCATAATAAAAGAGCTTTAGAAGAATGTGTTTTAAAATATTTGAGAAGATCAATATGTGTTATAGGTACTTTAAGTAAAAACAAACAAGCAGAATACTGTATTCCTTATTAAATTTTTTTTTAACATAATAGTAATATAATTTATTTATTAATTCGTTTTCCTGGTGTCCCTCATCACATCGCATTATATTTAATAACTGAGACATGTGTTTGCATTTTTGTTACACAAACCTTCATATTCTGCTTTAATTCGCTTCTATATTTTCTTTTTATTGTCTCATACTTTGAGGAATAGTTTTCATTTAAATACGTTGTTCAGAAGAGCATTAAAATGTTTATAACTGTGTGAGAAAGTTCCGTTATACTGAAAATTGCAACTTGAAATTTAAAAACTGTTCCTGCTTAAATTTAGACTTTAACGTCGAATCTGTTCATATGTCGATTTGTCCCTTCTCATTCACATTGCCTTCTGATTATTCATTCATTCTTGAAGTACAGAACTTTTACGAAATTTACGAATTTATTTTATCCATAAAATATTTATTTATATTTATTTTTACAAGCAAACTGCCTTTAAGAATTCGATGTTTGATAAAAATAAAATTTTACTAAGATTTTGAAGCTTTGATTAAGTAATCCCTTGCGGAACCTTTGTCAAAGTTCCATGAAACTGTAGTGTTTTCCGAAGCCCAGATTGAAGATGTCTGTTCTACGGTATGGAGATTAGGAGAAAATTATTTTCAAAATTTAATATTGCCAAAAAGATGGGGAGCTTAATTTTGGTTATATGATTTTAGACTCAAAATAATTATTTTTCTACAAAATAAATAATAAAAAGTGACTTCTGAGTACTGATTAGCGAGTACTTAATGAGTACTGAGTATTATAATGCACCATTATACAGTGGCGGATTAAGCGGGTGTCGGACCTGGCGGCCGCCAGGGGCTTCAAACTTGATGAGTGCAGAAGGTCAGCGACAAACCAACTACGCTACCTTGGAACAAGAAATGAAAAGAAAACAAAGATACAATGAAACCCTCGCTAGAAATTTATCTGGATGCAAAAGAAATCCTAATGTAGAAAAACTTTTGAAAATATTTTTAACAATACCTATATCGAATGCATCAGGTGAATGATCTTTTTTTAGTTTTAAAACGTGATAAAAAATGATTTAAGAAATACTATGGGAGAAAAGACAACATGGCCATATTATATACAGATTAAAATGTTTTGGACAAAATAGATATGGTAAAAATAATTAATGAATTTGCCAAAGAGAAATCAAACTGTATAGCAAAACTGTAAGCTCTTAAGTAAGGTTTTTAATTTTTTTTATATACAGTTAAGATTTTTCTTTAGCCAATGAGTTTTATCATAGGAATACATTTTATTTTGAGAATTTAAATTAAGCGACTCTTTTCACTATTTTAGTTTTTCGATTCTTAAGCCCATGGGCATCAAACCTTTTACCGCCAGGGGCCTCCAACTACCTTGATCCGCCTCTGCCATTATAACATCTCATTGCTTAGCTCTCTCCCAACACCATCAAATCAGTCCGATCTAAGCTTTTTTCCACCTTCTGCTTTATCGAGCATTGTAATTTCGGCAGTAGAATTTAACACTAAAGAAGCTTTTTAGAATTTAACACTAAAGAAGCTTTTTAGAATTTAACATTAAAGAAGCTTTTTAGAATTTAACACTAAAGAAGCTTTATAGAATTTAACACTAAAGAAGCTTTTTAGAATTTAACACTAAAGAAGCTGATGCTTGTTTCTTATAAATGTTTAGTATGTGTCTTCTCATCGCAATAAGAGCTTAAAAATACCAAAATGCCTGTTTAATTTTAACAAAAAATACTTTGACTTTTTACCATAAAAAAATTCAACCTAAACTTTATTCCCCTTTTGTCTCAGTGCTTGACATTAAAATTATTTTATTTTTCCCTTCATCTATAAACCATAGAACATCTTTGATTATTTTATTATTAGTGAATAAAAAATTCAAACACAAATTCAAAAATTTACCTTTAAAATATAGGCGTAGCTAGTCCTGAGTGGGCCCTGTATCAGAATCCCTGGGGTCTGTTTTGGCCCTCTTTTTTCCCCTTAACATTTTAGAATTGTTTTGCTTCATATGTCGGGGACCCTGTAACTTGGAGTCCCCGTATCATTGATACGGTTGATACAGTGGTAGCTAGGCCCTTGCTTATTTTGAACTTTGAATTAAGAACAAAAGGAAAAATCTACACTAATAAAAGAATTTGTGTAAGCGTACGGTGTAGTAAAAAAAATGGAAAACTTAGACACGTAAAATTTGATACTCTAAAATTACAAGCCATAATAATTTGTACCTTAATTTTTTTTCTTTGAAATTCCTTTTAGATTTTTTTAAATACTATTATGAAGCAATTTTCTATAGCTCAAGAGATATGACATATTACGTCACGATTAGATCAGAATGGGTTACGTTAACCCTCGTGTAGTTTTTATGAGATCTTTACATATTTTTTTCCTATCATCATTATATTTATTTAACATTATACTTATTCATTTATTTGTGGCAAATTACAATCGTTTATTGAATGAATACTCGTTATAAAAAAGGGTATTCCTTGAATAGTTGTATTTTAGATTTGTCAAAACGGTTTGAATGTTCAACTTTTGCATGTATGATGTAATTTTATTGAAACTATCACCTTTTTTTATCTCCTTAAACATTCGTGAGATAAGTTTTGGTTTGATTTATTTCTTTTGGAAAGTTTTTTTTTTAACTTAAATTACTGTTCATGTTTGAATTTCTCTTTCAGTAAACGTTTCCTTTCTGTTCATGATAGTTTAATCAAAGCTAACCCTATTTTATTATTTTTGGGGGATAGTTTTCTTACCTCAATTAACGAGAATGTTGCAATTTCATTTCAAGTTTATTTTTAAGCTAAATTAGCTCGAGGTATTTGTTTTCGATGGTTTTTAACTTTAGGACTCCAACTTGTGTTACAAAATTATGATATTCAACAAAACACTGACATGTAAACATAATATCAATGAAAAAGATATATTTAAATTAGATTTCTAAAACTTTAAATATTAATTATACAGTAAAATATAATTAATAAGAGTAAAAAGAAATCTATATTTATATTTAAAAAAATAGGTTTATTTCTTTATATGTTTTTATTGTTATAACACCATTGTAAGCCATCTAATTTAAATATTTTAATAAAGCAAGCAACAATGCATCTATTGTTTCAACCAATATAAAATCGCAACAAATACCACAGCTATTTTACTCATATTGTTATCTTGAAAAATTCTTCAATTTAAAGTCTGAGCGAGCAAAGTGAAGTTGTTATTTGATCACTGCGTTATCTTTTTTTGAAAACATAAGTTTTTGAAAAAAAAATTATTGACAATGGTGGAATCACTGTTTGGTGCGTTTTCTATCATGCTGTTTTGGATCATCAGTGTGTTCCAAGTGATTTATTACTGCGACATGTCTTACATGTTTTATTCCGGTGGGTATATTTTCTTTCTGGAACACTGCAAAAAGGCATCTCCAAAGTATGAGCATTTGATATATAAGTCATTGCTAATGGCAGAATCATTGTTTGATGCATTTTCTGTCATGCTTCTTTGGAACATCAATATGTTACAAATGATATATTACTGCGACATGTCTTACATGTTTTACTCCGTTGGATGTATTCTTCTTCTGGAACATTGCAAAATGTGAACTACTAAACAGAAAAAGAATGGTAGCACAGGAATAACACTTGATTGCATTGTTCAGCCTTCTATAGCTGAAGCCTGTGATTGCCACCAATGACATTGAAGACTTCAACCATTATATTGAAAATAACTATCTGAAAGAAGAATCCTTTTCCAACACCCTGATCAACTGTTGAATTTTCCTGCAGATATCAGGTGTATTGATAACAAATAATTTTTCTCGAAAACTGAGGAATACTCAATAGAACTGGGCAACCCTCTTAAAAACAGAGCAAATAACATTGAAACATAATAAAAATGCAAGTATTTCCAGCGATTCATCAAAACTTCTTCAGTAATGACTGGAACAAAATCAGCTAGCATCATAACAAAAGCTTCAAACATGGAAACTTAAAACTTCAGTGTCATTGAAATTATAGAGATATTGACTCTTTATGATAGAAATAGCGACTTGGTCGCAGAGACAGTGACACTATAAAAGAGTTAGTGACTCTTTATTAAGAGATAGTGACTCTTTTTAAGAGATAGTGACTTTATTCAGAGATAGTGACTCATTTTTAAGAGATAGTGACTCTATATAAGAGATAGTGACTCATTTTTAAGAGATAGTGACTCTATATAAGAGATAGTGACTCTATATAAGAGATAGTGACTCTATTAAAGAGATAGTGACTCTTTATGTGATTTTTTCTCAATAGCTTCACCTCAATAGATTTAAAAAATTGTTGCGAAAAGATTTGGCTTTCAATAAAATAGTTTGTTACATTTTTTCTGTGTCTTTTATATCACTTAAAAAACGGAATAATTTTTTATTGCATTAATTTTTGGTAAATATATACAAAACACAAAATAATATTATGAGATCACTGTTCCTGTTTTTGATTAGTGCATGGAAAAAAACAAAAATAAATCAGATCTTTACAACACTTGAAAATTGGAAAATTTCAAAAAAGTTTGATAAACAATTTTATAAAATAAAAACTTTTAACAATTGCTATTATGTAAGAAATACGAACAAATATAACAAAAAGTTAAATATCGTCCAACTGTGAAGTAGGAGTAAAATATCAAACATTTCAGATTGTGGGAAAAATTAAATATGTCTTTATTTTATGTCTTTTATTTTTTTAAAAAGTACATAATTTCATTGAATAAATAAAACACAGAAAACTTTCAATAAAAATATGATTTGAACCACTTAAAATATTATTCCCTTTTTTATTTAATTAAATTTTAAAACACTTATATGTAAAAAAAGTCTTTGATACAAAATTTCTTCTAAAAAATTATATCTATTATTAATTTACAATTGTGTTGTTGCTTAAAACTTTTGAATAAAATTTTTTTCCTGGACATTCAAAGTGAGTGAAGTGCATTGGTTATCGTGAAGTGATTAAATTCTAAATAATTCCACAAATAAACAAGTAATTCTTTAATTGATTTTGTGCTATGTCCTTTAGTTGATGTGGAGAAACATTTTCTTTGTAATAAAAACAACAACAAAATTATTTTTTTTGTTTAACAATTTTTTCAAAAATAAGAGGGAGGGATTGGAAATATTTAAAATGGAATAAGTGAAATAACTAAAATATTGCCTGTAAGCCTAATAAAGAACTTTAAAGCCTAAAAGAACAGAATGCAATTTAATGTAATTTATCAAATGCTCAAACAATAGCATAAATAAGAATAGTTACAAACCTTTTGTTACGATATATTTTCAGAAATATAATTCTTTAAAAATTTCACACATAAATTCATTAAATAAAAAAGACGATATTTAAATAAAAATATTAAGTTTACATTATTTATGTGTATGTGTGTGCGTGCATGTAAGGTTTTCTAAAGTAAATATTAAATTTAATATTCCTAGGAAAAGTGGAGTTGTATATAAAGTTGTGGTATTTTTTAATTAGTTATAATACAGCATATTGGTTTTTAAAACTTTATACAATCATTATCAATAAGTTATGTCTAGAATCGGAATAGCATTAATAAAATAAGAATACATTTCTTCAATTTTAAGTATTTTTAAAAAATAGGAAAGAGTTTAAATATATATACAGCCGGGCCTCTATTTAACGAAGTCACTAAATCCCGAAATAAAGTTCGTTTGGTGGAAAATTCATTAAATAGAAATTCATTTTTAATATACGAGGGCTGTTTTTTAAGTAAGGTCCGTTTGTTTAAAAAAAAATAACGACGATATTTTGTTTCAAAAAACCTTTATTTTAGGATTGTACATACTTTTGCCTATTTTTCTACATAGTTGCCAATTTTATTAATGCACTTGTCATACCCCTCTTTAACCCCTTTTTACCCCTTAATAATGCACTTGTCAAAACCCTCTTCAAAGAAGTCAGCCGCTTGGTGCCTACTGCGCAACTCTATGGAAGCTCCGAAGAGTATTGCAAAACAAACAGCGCGGCATGCTGTCAAAAGATGTTTTGCTCCTTTACGACAACGCAAAGTCCCACACTTCTTGAACGACTAAGGACTTAATCGAATCTTTTGGCTGGGAGGTTTTCTGAGCATGTACCATACAGCCCCAACCTTGCTTCCAGCGATTTTCACCTTTTCCGTTACCTCAAACACAGTCTTGGTGGGAGCCACTTCAGTGACAACGGAGAAGTAAACGCGGCCTTGAACTCTTGGTTGTCCAATCAGGCAGCACACTTCTTTGAAAAGGGAGTTCAAAACGTAGTTTTAAGTCATGACAAATGCATTAATAAGATCGGCAACTATGTGGAAAAATAGGCAAAAGTATGTACAATCCTAAAATAAAGTTTTTTTTTAAACTAAATATTCTCGTTATTTTTTTAAAAACAAACGGGCCTTACTTAAAAAATAGCCCTCGTACTTTAAAAACCTCATGAAACAAGTTTGAAATTCATAAATAATATATATTATTAAAAAAGGTTTTATTCTCTCTCTCTCTCTCTCTCTCTTTCGTACTATTTTTTGTAAATTAATAATATTTATTATATATATCTTACCCATCAAAAGAGATCTGTACGGAAAACAAGGGGAAAAAACATTGTTCTGGAATACACTATTTCCGACTTTAAAAAATAATTTTATACTAAAAAAGATTAATTTTTTAATGATATTTTCTAATTTTAAGGCTACAAATCATTTTAAACATAGGTTATTTTATAACCAGTACTTTTTAATAATATTCAACCATATGCTTCCTTAAATTTATAAAAGAGAGAGAAAAAGTTCGTGAAATAGAAAATGCACTTCACAATTTGAAGGTTATTTTACGAATAAAATCGTAAAATGTTCTTGATTCCAGGGAAAAATTCACAAAACAGAGAAATTCGTAAAATAGAGGTTCGTAAAATGGAGGTCGGACTGTACTTTATGGAAAACATCTGGGCTTTGTTAGTTGCAAGCAACTGTTTTGTACTAAAATGTGACAAATAATTTTAAGAAATAAAAAAAGAAAAAGAAGCGCTAATTTTAAAAATATTTTAAAACATAATAATTTTTTAAAAGAATATTTTTGTACCAAAGAAGAACAAAATCAAACCAAAGTTTTCAGTACCAAGCCAAAGTTTTAGTAGTTTTAAGATGTTTATAATTTACTCTTATTTTAGGTCCATTTTTATTTCTGTTGAAATAAAACTAAGGGTAATAAAATCTGGTTTATGTTTAAACGCACATGGTCCTTGATACCGAATTTTTCTTCGACTTTTCCACAACTTTAAAAGAAATATTATTTTAAACTCAAAAATTCATACCTTTATGTATAATCATAGAATGTTAATAGCTTATAAGTGCTTCACATCAGAACATTTTAACTCATCGAAAGAAGATCATTATAAAACTAATTTGAAGGTTTACGTTAAGGACAAATCAGACGATCAATTTACAAAAATTATTGATAATATTCGAAAAAATGAATTCGAAACATTTTCGATCTCTCAAGGCAAAAAAAAAAAAAAAAAAATACAACTGAACATCAAAAGCATAGTTGAGTCAGAATATAAATGAAACAGAGTACGTTTTCCTATTAATCTTTATCTGTTAAAAAGAATAAAGGAAGAATAATGAGTGAAATATTTTCACAAAATAACTAACTAAAAAATATTGTATCGTTCATTGTCTTAAGTTTAAAAAAATTACATTTGAAAAATAAAGAAGCTAAATTGGGAATCTGGTTAAAGGGAAAATAATTGAGTAATATTTAAATGGTCCCCTTGTGGTTCATGATTTCTGAGCAATAGAATTTTTCCTTAAAGATTTAAAGGCGGATAGAATTTGAACGATTATTTCAATCAAGTGTATTCTATGCATCATGCATATATCTAATTTAAAACTGCCTTGGATCTTAAGGAATCACTTTAAAGACATTTAAATGACACTGTGTCTAATCTTTCAAAATATACGAATAACTCTTCTACTAACTAAAAATGATGACATTTCTTTCTTTCCTTTCAAATGGACTGCATTTTTACAGTACGGCCTTTGCAGACACGGCAAGTTTCCAAATTTGAGAGCCCTTTCATTGGTGCCTCCTTCTAGTGGTGGCTCCTGCTACCAAATTTTGACGCTTGAATGTATTTAGTTAAAGTTCTCGTTATGTCAAGTGTACCCCACCCAAACTGATGCTCAGGGATCTTTTGCATGACACATAAAGAAGAGATGATGACATAGATTCTAGTATAGATAAATGTATTTATGGTTAGTGAGTATTTTATCATACTTGATTTTAATATTGTTTAATCATTATTCCAGTTTTGTAAAATATGTCTCTCAATAGCTTTGAAATATTTTCAAAGCCTCATAACATTTATTTTTCAGAAACAAAAATGATTTTTAAGGAAAATTTCTTTGCAAAATTGTTACTAATTAACAAAAATAAATGTTGTTATTGTATTAGAAGTATTAAATCAAATTCTGATCCTAAAATCTTATATTTTTATCACATCCAATCGAAAGCAATCAATTCTATGTATCTCGTAATAATTTAAACAAATTATGAATAACTATTTACATTTAAAATGATTCATTACACTAAAGCTAACGACAAACAATCTACACGGCTTAACCACCTCGTCTACAGTTTCGTCACTTGTAAGCATTTTTTGTTGGTTTCTCAAACACTCCAGCTAATCTCTTCCAACTAATTACTCTTGAATTTTCCGAGAAAAGCCATACAAACTTAGAAATTGTCAATAAACTAGTGAGCCGAATCCTTTCTGACGTTTTAATGAACTTCTTTTTGCTTGCAGTTCAGAGAAATTTCTCCAGATCTTTTCTGTTCCAATTCTTAATATTATTTCAGCAAGCCTTAACAATCTTCTCCTTCATTGTCAGCAGTTATCTTCTAAATAAAACGGCCAGAAACGATAATGCTTTTGATCTCGGAGAGTGGCTTAAGTTTAATCTTCAGTTAATACCTTCCTTGATTTCTCCTCTTTACAATGCAATTTTCGGAAATTATGGCACTCGTTCGTTCGATTGCTTAGAACAAGGATCCGCAAACCGCAGCCAGCGAATCGCATGCGGCTCTTTGCATAGATGGTTGCAGCTTTTCAGACTTCTCGATATATGAACTATTAAAAAAATAATTATATCTGTTGAAAATTATTGTTTTCGTTTCACTTTTTCCTTTATAATTTTCTATTGAAAAGAATTACTTTATTTACGTCTACAATTAAACACTCATTTGGCTTAAGATTTCTGCATTAAATTGTTTTTCCTTGACATAGTGTATTATTGACAATCTGTGAAAACATTAAAATTAGTTCTAAAGCAGTAAAAGAGTCTAATTGGTGGAAATGCCACTATGGGAAAACACTTCCCTAAGTTATTTCCAGTGACGTTTGATTATTTGTATGCACGAGCTAGGGAGCATGACGAATGTGGACAAGAGACACTGGCGTAGCTAGTCCTAAGTGACCCATGCATCAATATTTCTTGGATGCTCTATTTTGAGGTCCCTCTACTTCAGGGGTGTCGAGCTCGCTGCCCGCGGGCCACATGCGGCCATCAGCGAACATTCTTGCGGCCCGGCCAGTA
This sequence comes from Trichonephila clavata, assembly GCA_019973975.1. Lineage (NCBI taxonomy): Eukaryota > Metazoa > Arthropoda > Arachnida > Araneae > Nephilidae > Trichonephila > Trichonephila clavata. The sequence goes on from BMAO01024724.1 coordinate 72,048, forward strand.
TATTGATACATAATAATATATAACAAAATATCAAAATTTCTCTCGAAATAGGAAAGATAGTAGCAGAGAAGAGATGAAAAGTGTCAGGAAGTAAGCATTAAATTTTTCTCGTTCTTTTATTTATGTTTATTATATTGCAGCGATTCTTAAACTTTCGAACTCCGCCCCCCACCCCTTTATGTAGCAGCCAGACATAGCAGATCTTCCAAAACACCTCCCCCCCCCATGACTCCTAATACATGGTTGAGTGATTTTAATGCACTCTATATCGAATTGGCACGCAATGATTTCAGTTCTAAATCTTAGCTCATGTCCTCCTACCAAATATTTTTGATAATATTACGCTGTAGTAAAGACTATATTGTTGCAATCAATTAAAAAAATGAGTTAATTAACATTCTTGATCGAAATATGTATTGTAGTAGAGTTTTTTAAATGTAAACAATTTAAATCTAGTCCAGGACGGCTAATCTTGCAATTTTTCCGCGTGACCTTTCAAAGTTTGTAAAAGACGAGTAACATTAAACGAGAGACCTTTGCGAATCATCTAGAAAGGTGCTGGGGACCTTCGGGGGTCCACAGACTACAGTTTAAGAACCTCTGTTATAATGAGTTAACTATTATATTCTCCTCTGTTATATTCGAAGTAAACTAACGTTTCTATGAATATTGTTTTTTCTTACGGTTCAACTAAAGTTGAACCTTGTTTGCTTGTCCCAAGTTAGCCTTTGAGTTTGACACCCTTGCTCTACATATTACAATTTTCTTGCTTACATGTGTTGGGGCCCCTGTAACTTAGGGACCCGTATCATTTATATAGCTGATACGGCGGTAGCTACTCCCCTGCTCTAAAATATCTATTCAAAGGAAATTGTTGGATGAAATAAACAATATAAGCGAACTATATGTTTTGAAATAGATGAGGAAGAAAGTTTTGAGAGTGAGGTTGGTATATATGATCTATTGGACCCTGTTCTGAATAAAACAGAACAGGACAGATAATAAAGAGAACATTGTAAACTCACGTAAGGGACGAAAAAGAATGAGATTGTTCTCTAGTTCCGAAGACGAATGTGGAAGAGAAAGAAAACGATCAGAATCCTGAAAATTCTGTTGATGGAACCAGTTTGGCAAAAAATTCAAAACGTTCTAAGCGTGGAAGATCCCTGCTTCATACTATATTTTCGGAAAAATAGCAAGGTCAATGGGATATGCGAGAAATGCAATATTGTCAAACACAAAGTAAGGAGTGTATTTCCGATAAAATGTAAAAGCTGAAGAATCGAACAATTTTATTTTAATTTAAATAACAATATCTATGTAAATTACTGAAGTAAAATATAATTTTTCAATTTATATTCTTTCTAAAAATGTACATGAGTAAAACCGCAAAAAAAAAAAAAGTTTTCTATTTATTACGTAGCAATTATTTTGTATCTTACTGCTTATGATAAATTCAATATCATTTATACTCAACTCTAGAATAATATAGCGTTTATTTTCAAAGGTCATTTGACCACCACCGATAAAAAAGATATAAAATAAGAATAAGTTTAGTGTAAAGTAAACCAGTCTACCGAATCTATAATAACCATTTAAAGCCTTAACAATAAGTATGAAAACAATTTTCTCTCTTCTTAAATTCTAATTTATATAAAAGCGATTCAAGGTCTCAGAAAAAGGACTTTCATGATTAGATTTTAATGAGGGGTTACAATACTGCTCTAGTTTTGTCAAAAACATTCACAACTTTTTACGAATCAAATAAAGTGAATATGACAAGAGTGAAAGAAATAGTTTTTAAAATAGCAACAAATAATTAATGACCATGAAACACATGTACTATTGAAGCAATATATTACTGGGAGGGGGAGCGTATTAGACCTCTTTATTAAATCCGATGCAATGGTGTAAAAACAAATAAAATAATATTTACTTATTAAAAATCAAAGGCTAAATATTAATTAAGCGAAATGTGTCACATGTTCCGAAATCGTTAATATGCATTGTTTCAGCTGTCAAAAATGCTATGAGGGTATTCAATCTCTCGATTGTTCCGATTGTTGACAGCATTTTCTTGCTGGATCACCCTGGCTACTATCGCTATTTGTATGGGCTTTATATTTACATAGTTGTTTACATTACATTAAAATATAATAATATAACATGAAATGCATTTTGTACTTACGAGTAGAAACAAAACTAAATAAATTTGAAAAAATAGATATACAAATATATGAGTGGATTATATTATATTCACAAGGGCCGATTACTCTGAAACTATTGGGCTCAAAAGTAAATAGTTTGCAAAATTTTTATTATTATTTATTTAATTATATATATTGAAAATTATTTATCATATTATTTTCATCAACGGTGTGCTAGTTCTGAGTGAGCCCTGTATTAAAATTCCTTCGGAGCCGTTTTTTAGATTGAGAAACCTGTTGGTGGGATTGTAGTTACACATGTTGGGGCCTCTCTGTAGCTCCGGGGCCCCGTATCATTGATACGGTGGTAGCTACGCCCCTGATTTTCGCGCATATTAAATTGTTATAAAAAGCTATTTTGAGTGTTTTATTAAAATTGTTGGTGAAGGTCGACGTATGGAGTTTTAAGGCGAAGGATATAATTATGAGCACAGCTCCATTTGATATTCAACTATTTGAACTCGCGAAGGATTGATATGTTTCTGATCACAAACAATTTTAAAACTGTTCTGTACAGTCTGCTTTCAGTTTATGTAGTTATATATTTTAGTTAAGTTAGACGTTTTTATAAAGCTACGAAAATCTTCAATTTTTGATCTAAAATGATATTAAGATTAATACATTATTAAAATTGAGTTATTTGTTAATAAGTTACTGAAATTGAGTTACTTATGTTCATGAATTCATGTTCAGACGAATTTTTATGATCTTACTCTTATTTCGAAGAACGCATTTCTACTCGAATATTTGTCAAGCATTTCTTGATTTCTGTTCGTAAAAGATACACAGTCATTAGAAATGATAAAGCCCTTAATGCTTTTGAAATTCTCGTTTCAGTTGGATGAAACTGCAAATTCAACTAATAACTCAAAAATTAACTCTATTTAGCATCTCTATTTATCAAGGTAATAATCAAAAATCCATTCCAGAAAAATGATATGCTTTAAAACCTTTAAGTTAGTTGCAATCATTATAGCTATCAATTCATTTATCAGACAACACGCTATTTGAAAACAGGGGGAAAAAATTTAACAATCTGCTTTATTTTAAATTGAAAGCATCAATTCAAAGAATGCATATTATGATCAATTAAATAAAAAGGAAATTAACAAAAATATTATTATAAAAATGCATTAGAAAAATTATTAAAATATTAAACCTGAGAAATATATTAATTATGGTGGTATAAACTGTACTGAGTTATGTTGAATGTATTATTTTTTAATATTAAATAGGTGACATACCTTGTGTAAAATATTTTCAAACAGAAAACACTTTGTTATATTAGTATCATATTCTGAAGTATATTAATAAAGAACAACATATTTTTTAGTATACTATTCATCTCTGTTTGAATCCATCTATTTTTCTTATCTATTTGTTATTTTTTCTGTTTTTATTTCATCTCTTATTTTAATTCCAAATGGTTTTTTAATTTTATCTGTTAAAGTTTAAAACTGCATGCCTATGAATATTCTAATTTTTTTTAAAAAACGATTTAACAAACCTGTGTGTTAATTAGTTATCTGTTTATATTTAAATTGAAATATATTTCTACTAAAAATTGAACTTATATTTAGATCCTCTTCAAAAGTATTAAAGCCATTTTGATCATTTCATTGACCAAACGATTTTTTTGACAGAATCATGAAATGATTTCAGGCGGTAAATCTGTAATGGCCCGCATGTAAATGCATATAGTTTGATGTCTAAATTATAGAACTGTTTGAATGCATTCTAAAGGGAAAAGCTGACATTTATGATACTTGTAATATCTTCAATCTAGTTTGACATATTTCATGCCGTCAAATAATAATATGTTCTTTTCTCGTATAGTTCTTTTGCTTTTAATAACCATCACTGTAGTTAATCATCATCATGACAATGTTTCGGTAGCAATGGACTCGATACACCTGACGTCATAATCACGTGATGATATACAAAACAAATAGCCACGTGTTTGATTCGACTGAGTATTTTGGCGGAATTTTCGTATTTACATCTACTATCAAAAACAAGCGAAAGAAGTTGTTCCAAAAGAAATTTCGACTGAAATGTGTGTACTTTTTAATTATTTAATTTTCAATAATTTTTTTGTTTGTTTTTGTTTTTATCAAATACGCCGACGATTTTTAAAGTTTTAAATAGAGTCTGAAATATTTTCTGAGCATTTCGAATTCGAAGAATTTTAATTTTGCAAACATACACAGATCAGGGTACCACTTCTGTGATCTATTCTGAATGCTCTATATTTGTTAAGTATGTAGTTGATTACCTACGTTTTTTTTAATAGTTTTTAGAAAATAATGTGATTATTAGTTGAGCACATCTAGAAATTTCTATGAAATTTTAATTTGATTTTCCTTAGTCACATCACAGGAATTTAAACACGACGTCATTGAATTAAGGAATTCAAAATGTTTAAATATATATGACGTCAATCGGTCTTTTTTTTCTTTATTATATTTTCAAGAACACATTTAAAAAAATGCAGAATGTTACTTTAAAAAAAAAGATTTTTTTTCCTTCAAAATATTTGAAGTGAAGCAGTTTCATTCAGTATAAATTTTCTGTTTGAGGCATTTTATTTAATTTTTTAAAATTAAAACGAAAATGAACGTGTTACACAACTTTGTCTAATTTAAATCAGTTTTTTCAATTGTTCTAAAGATCTTCTATCGAGAGAAATTTTAAGTTGTTTAGATCGCGTAATATTATACATTGGTTAAATTTGAAATTAGGGTTAAATTATAATTTTTTAAATTGAAAAAAAGAAAGAGTGACTTATTTTTAAAAACGAGAAATATATCACCGTTACACATATGTCACCGATATAAGTGTAACAATTTTAATAGCTTGTTATTTTTCAGATTGTGCTTTTTCTTTTTAAACGTGCATTTTCCGTACTTTTTATATTAATTAGTGGATTTCTTTTACTAATTTACTCCATTTGGTTAAGATATTTTCCTTCATTATATATTTGCTTATCACTAACTTACTTTAATTATGGTTTCAAAAGAAATTTCCAAGGAAATTGATTTTGGTTCTAAAATTCGTCTTACGGATGAAACAAAAAAAACTACATTTAATATTTTTTAAATATTAAATGTAGTTTTTTGTGTAATATATTAAATGTAATTACATTTAATATTTTTCGTATTTATTCGAATCTAAGCCGCACCCCCAAATTCTCAAGAAGTTTTTGTGAAAAATGAAAAATAGTATAAAATGGTTTATCGATATTTAATTTTACAATAGTAAAATAATTTTAAAATGAGAACTAATAAGAAGTGAATAATTAATTACTTTACCAGAATTATAAACTTTTAAATATATACATGAACATATATATAATTCCTTTAGTTTCCCCATTCAACAAATTTTGTCTCCTTCGATTCTAAGCCGCATCTGATTATCAATAGCATTAACATTAAAAAAAGGGCAGCTTAGATGCGAGTAAATACGGTAGATCAATCAAAGGTATATAATCTTGTTCACTTTTTTTTGCTGTTAAGTTTTATTATTTTATTTATATCTTCGGGAGAAAAAAAAACAAGTTTTTTAGATGCGCGTCATCTCAAAAGAGGGTGTGCAGCTCTGATTCCCACAATGGAAGGAATGCGTGGTGCAATTCAAGAAGATTATTTCAAAAGGTTAGAGTAAAACTATTGAATTCGAACATTTTTATGTGATAAAGGATCAAATAGTTTTTAAAGCATAGTTGCACCAAAAATGCTTGTCCTATGCTGCTTTTGTTTAAAAAATTCTGGTAAAAATTTTCTACTCTAGTAGTGGACAAATATATGTTCCAAAATACGAGCGAATACATTTTGAAGATTCTAATTATAAGTTGCATTTGAAGAACTTGTTACCCACATAGATAAAAAAAAAAAGAATTACTGTACTTTTAAAAATAATTCGAAGAAATATATAAAGAATTCAAAACATGAGCTTGATTACTTAGAAAATTTAAGAAAAAAAGTACCATAGTTTGATGACTCTTATTGAAAATAATTCCTAGATCATGTTCATCACATTACATTGAAATTTATTTAAAAAATTACTAAAATTTAATTCTTTATTTTATGAAAAAGCATCCAATCTTTGTAAATTGTGCCTTAATTCCAATTGTTCCTCTGGACCAACCTCAAGAAAATGAAATTACGATCTTGAGACTAGATTTATCCAGCCACCAAATTATACGCATTCGAGAAGTTGGGATTAAGTTAGAACACTAGTAGTTAAACCAAAGTTATTGTGTGACACCAAACCACTTAGATTACACGGGAAAAAACATATTTGAATAGATTAATCCAATTTATACATCAACATATTTTCTGGCCTTTTTTTTTTTGAAAAAAAAACAAGTGTTTTTTTGATGAAATATTTACCAACAAGTCTTCTGAAAAGGGAACTAACTTTTTGTTCTATTTTTGACAAACGTTGCATCATATCACAATTACATGAGGTTTTTGGAAAACGTTCTTGTAATATTGAAATATCACTTTTCTACACCAAGCGCGTCAAACTCGTGGCTCATTACATATATCTTTACAGCCCAGCCATCGTAATAACATGCAACAAAAATTTTAATACAAATATCACATGTTCTAAGAATTCTAAAAATGTCAAGTATATATACCTCCCACCCCATTTTTCATCGATTACCTTATTTGTCGTTCCTATATTATATATATAGCATTCAATATTCTACTGTCAGACAGCAAATATAATTGTGTGTGTGTGCGTTATATACTTTTCTTACACATGTTTATATACTATTCAGGGACACATAAATTAATGCTTAAGAAGTATTTATTTTTCATTAATCATTTTATATTATTTATGTTTTTGGGATCGCAACTGATTTATTCGTCGTTTTATCTAAATGGAATCGAAATGTCAGCAATAGTTTTTTTTTTAAAAAACGGAGACTTGCGGATCAGTATATCCAAGAAAAGTGTGTGTGTGTGGAATTTAGAAGATTTTTTGCTATAGCATATGAGATAAAATCACTCGATATGTAATAATATTTTTAGTATATCAAATTTAATATAACAAATTATGGGCAATATAAGCACGATGATATAAATCACAAGATAAAATCGCTCGATATTTAATAATATTTTAGTACATCAAATTTAATATAACAAACTATGGGCAATATAAGCACAATGATACAAATCAAAAGAAACAGTACGATTTTGAGAGGAAAGAAAATTGTCATTTTCTTTTTACAATTTAACTGATTGACTAATTCAGTTTGCATAGTATATTTTGCGATAAGGTAATTAAATTATATGTGCTATTGGCTCTTATTATAAATACCAATCAATTACAAGCATAAAATTAATTTCTATTGACATTTATGCTCCTTCAGTTGAATATGAATATAAATCAATTATGAAATAAGGCTCATTAAAATTAGAAGTGAGTAATTTATGACAATAAAGCAATGAAAGACACAAAAAATAATGTAAAAAAGATAATTATCTTATTAAGTCTTTTCAATGACACTAAGTCTGGCATTAAATTCTTTCATTGACAAGTAAGTCTTTTCATTTAGGTAACACGAAAACCTAAAGTATTTCGCAATACAGACAAATTAATGATAGTAATTCAATTAAAGTCACAAAGAAAAATGCGTCATGTTATAAGAACGATGAACTGTTATTGTAGATAAAAACATGATAAGTATTGGGGGGGGGGGGAATCTAGGTACAACTAAGTAAAGAGGCTGTTTGCCTTATCGGCGGATTTTCCAAACGGAATTTTCTGACATTTGCGTGACCTGAAGAAGGAGGAGGGAAGAAGATAAAGAAGTAGTCTATGAAAAAGTCGACCAAAAAAGAAAGAGAAACTGAGGGAAAAAATACTTAACCATTCTACCTTCTATGGGTCTATTTGACCCATTTCTAAAATTGATCTTTACGTATCTTCCACAAATTTTTCTTCTGATTGTTGAAACTTTTTGTATATTTCTCAAAATTATACATTCCTTTAATATGTAGCGCTTTCAGAGTTGTGGGTAATTTTAAATTACCAAGGGAAAAAAGAGACATTTTATGTATCTGGGTCGAATCAACCCATATTATTAACGTGTGAATAGAAATTTTTTTTTAACTAATTTAGTATTTTTGATATAATTCATTTTAATGGATAGCCAATCGATCTTTCTAGCATACTGATATTCAGAAACAAAGACGTCATTATTAAGTAGTGTCTGTTCTGCAATTTTGCTGTTACATGTGATAAGCATCATTTGCAATATGTGACCAATTTTTACCACGGGATAGTGTTATCTTGATCATACGACGAGAAAAATTATGTTTATTTACGAATTCAAATCTAGACTGTGAATCAGATCCATAATGCACTACATATACATGACGTGTTATGCCATTTTTATAATAAAATATAAAATAGTGATTTGCAAGCATGATCTCATGGAAGATATCAGAAAGCATTCACAGAGCTAAGTAACCAATCTAATGAAATAAACAACGATGAATTAAATGAAAACGATGATTCAGATAACTTATGTAATGTAGAAATATTTGACGATCAGACAGATATGTTGGAACCAGAATAACCCTTGTGTCATATATACCTAAAAAAATAATAAAAGTATGGTTATACTAACTATTTTGCATCATTTGACCAGAGGCGTAGCTACTGCCGTATCAGCCAGTGGCGTCATGAAGGATATTAGAGCCCTCCTGCAATGTCAGGTTTGGGGCTCCAGACCGGGTCTTACAAAGGCTACGTACTTGGCGTCAGTCAGGCTTTGGGCCCACTAGGAATCATCCCCCCTCAATGCGAGGGTGTGCGTTACGCCACTGGTACCAGCCATATTAATGATGCTGAACCCCCAAGCTCTGGAGGCAAAGCATAAGCAAATAATCGCAAAATGTTAAGAGGCCACTAGCAAGGGCTCACTGAAGACTAGCTACGCCCTTGATCACAACGTAAAAAGTTTCACAAAAAAAAAAAAATAATAAATAAGAAAACAGGTATAATTTGTTCCATATCAAACTAAGTATGAAGTAAATACGGCGGATACAATCTAGCTGCCATTTATGTATGAAAAAAGAGGAATATAAAGATGGCTGGTGTTTATTGTGTATGATTGATCGACCTGCAATTAATGTTTTGCTGTTTCTATGCATGTCAATCCATCGTACAATGAACACAAGTCTTTCAAAAGGCGTCTTTTTTCTAAAGGAACTTGAAATTCAACTTACGGAGAATTGTAGAAATGTTAGGGGGGAAATATGTCAGTAGTATTAAGCAAAATATTTCTACCTGCAAAAGGTGAAACATCACTGTGTTGAAGTCAGAATAATGTCAGAACACTTTAGACGAGGAAGATATTTAAAAAACGATAGAACAACTCAAACCAGATATGTAAATTATACCAAGATTTTCTCTGCCAAGAGCGTGTAACTATTTATTGTAAATATTATTTGCTACAGAAAACAATTGTTAATAGTAATATAATCATATTTATAAATATATATATATAAATATTGTAACTAAAATTCATAAATATTTTCATTTGATTTAATACCTTCAATAAATTTTGCATAATTAAAAGACTGGTCGAAGTGGAGGGCTCTAAAATTAGGCGGGGGAGGGTGAAAGTTATAAATGAAGATGCATGCTTGTTACAATAATAACTACTAATAATACATAAAATGAACTGCATTGAATATATATTTCGTAAGGCTTAAAGTAAATCTTTACGAACCGAAAGTCGATTAGATCCATACAGGTAAAAAGTGATTATTTTTTCAACAGGATAGGAAGGTTAAGTATTCATGTTTCGTAAAATAAATACAGATACCTTTTTGATTTTTATAACATTTTTTTTAATGAAATTGATGCAATGGTAAGAAAAATTAACTGCCTAAAATCACTGTGAAAAACCTAATCACCTACAAGAGATTTAGAAAATCTGACTCTTCAGCAATATATTTAAATAAAGCTTTACGGAGGCATCTCTAGAATAATTTTTTTGTAGTATAAATATAATATAACGTAATTTATCTCAAATTCTTATTCCATTACAAAATAACATACCTATTGAGATAAAAAAAGGAAGTCTTTAACGAAAAACTATTTTTCGTTTTTATGTTGTTTCATTTTTTTTTCGGGTAAAAAGGACCGAAGTAGGGGAAAGAGTTAACATAGAAAACAAAACAGCTATAAAGATTCCACCTGCCTAGACATCTAATTTCGCCTAATGGTGCAGACAATGCAACACAGCTTTTGAATTAGATCATATGACATACGGACGAAACGAAATTTGCATGCTAAATTTCAAAAGTTCAGTTTTCATAGCTGATAAACTTATAACTCTGAAAAACAAGATTTTTAAAAGCCAGGGTTCAGAAATGCAATAAATAAAATGTTACTGTTCGATTTGCATGTGGGAGTGTGAGTGAGTGTTTATTAACCTCGCACTTCGAAACTACATTAGGTTTATTTGTATCCCCAGCTTCTCTTTAAGGTAAATGTGAGAATTCTCGTTAAATAAAATGACTAAAGACATCTTTAAAAAAGTCTTTGAATGAAATAATAATCGGTAACGTACTATCTGACTATCTGTATATTTTTAACTTCAACCGTTAATTTTACACATTCACGGCAAATTGCTGATAAAATTTGCAACTCACTGCAATGTATTGTTTGTGTGGCATCAAATAGTGAAAAGTCAAAATCTAGATACACTTGCTCACAAAAGTAAGTATGCAACTCATAGCTTAAGTGAAAAAGCTCTAGTTCTCAAATAAATAAAGGAAAAATATTATTTTGGAGAGTGTTGTTTATAGCTCCTGATTCAAGTCATAAAGTAATGAAAAATAAACCAAATAATTATATTTTAAAAAACTTTAAGAGTAATTTTGTTAACTACCAGTAGAAATTTAAATCACAAAAGTATGTATGCACTCTGAATTTTTGACTTTTATATAGGCTGAATGAAACTTCTCGAGTAATTTTTCGTATTTCAGTGATAAGTTTAGAAGTTCTGCTTGTAAGTTTGAGCTATAAATACATCAACAATTCACCAATGCCTCCACGTGGAAAAGAATTATCAAAAATCTAAAGGATGCAATAATAAAGCTCTATAAGGAAAGCAAGTCCCAAAGACAAATTGCTAAAATCATAGGCAAAAGTCCTGCAACAGTGCAAAAAATCATTGAAAAGTTCGAGACTGAGGGAAATACTCTAAACAAGCCAAGAACAGGACGACCACCCATTTTCATGGATCTAGAAAGGCGAATTATTGTTGGAAATGCGAAAAGAAATCCGAAGATTAGCGCACCAAAATTGACAACTGATGTGAAAAACAATTTGCGAAGTCATGCAATTCTGAAACAATTCGCCGTGTGTTACGGAAGGCAGGATACCATGGTCGAAATATGCGAAGAAAACCATTTGTTAGCAAAGTGAATCGCAAAAAGAGAATAGATTTTGCAAAAGAAAATGAAAAGCAGGACAGAAATTTTTGGAATTCCGTGATTTTTTCGGATGAAAATAAATTCAATATCCACGGGTCAGATGGACAGCAAAAAGTTTGAGGAAAGCAAATGCAGCTCTAGAACCAAAGAATAGGAGAGGAACTGTGAAACACGGTGGTGGTTCGATTATGGTTTGGGGTTGCATGACAGCAACTAGAGTAGGAAATTTAGTTATAATCGACGGAATAATGAATCAATATAGCGATTTGAATATTTTAAAGAATAATCTAAGCCAAAGTGCTTCAAATTTGGGACTCGGTGGATCCTTCACTTTCAAACAAGATGATGATCCCAAACATACTGCTCGGGTTGTTCGGGAATGGCTGCTATTACCTGTTTTTACCGAAAACAGGTAAAAACCCCACCGCAATCACCTGATCTCAATCCCATTGAACACTTTTGGGAATATCTCGATCGCCAAATTAGAAAGCAAGAGATCAAAACTAAGAATTATCTAAAAAAAGCCCTTTTGGAGAAATGGCAGAAAGTACCATCTTCTGTCACTCAAAATTTAGTAAAATCAGTGCCATCTACAGTGGGTAAAAAAAGTATTGGCAATTGCCTATAATAGATCAAATTAGCTAACAAAGGAAATGCTTGACAATTTTAACTGGATATAACGAACACAGGAGATAATAAACACACAAATCTAATGAAACTTTCATTTTAATATGTCTTTTACAGAAAATATACAGCAAAAATGTAATTTTGCATGTCAAAAAAGTATTGGCAAAATAATAAGTAATATGTGAGAACAAAATCAGGATATGTTTAATACTTTGTATGCATACCTTTTGCATTTATAAAAGCTTGTAATCTATTTCTCATAGAGAAAACCAAATACTTGGTTGTACTATTGAGAATTTTGTTCCATTCTTGCAGGAGTATACGCTTAAGTTCGTCTTTACACGAAATTTTATATTTCCTGACTTCTACGTCCAATTTGTGCCATAAATTCTCAATTGGATTTATATCAGGCGATTGAGTCGGCGTCTTTAACTGGCGAGGAGAGTTATATAGTAACTACTCCCGGGTGAGGTTCGCTGTATGCTTAGGGTCATTGTCTTGTTGAAGCACAAATGATGTTCCTAAGCCAATTTTTGGGCACTGGATTGCAAATTATGGCGCAATATGTCGATGTACGTACGTGCTGTCATAATACCATCAATGAAGCACAGTTTACCAACTCCGTTTGCTGCCATACAGCCCCAAACTAAGACGCTCCCTCTACCATGTTTCACAGTCGGTGTTTGGCTTTCTCCACACATATTGTCGTCCATCACTCCCGAAAATGTCAAACTTCGATTCGTCGGAATAAATAACTGTGTTCCAAAACTCATCTGATAAATTAACATGAGATTTTTTGCAAAATCTAATCTCTTTCATCTGTTTCTTTCCGAAATGAAAGGTTTCTTTCTAGCTGCCCTTCCATAATAACTTTCTTCATGTAAAACATTCCGTATAGTCTGTGCACTAAAAGTTTTATGCGAAGTATTAGCAACATCTTTGGCTAACTGAGGTGCACTTATTTTGGGATTTTTCTTAACCTCTTTGATAATGCTACGTTTCTCCCTTGCAGAAAATATTCCAGGCCGTCCACTTCTAACCTTATTTTCTATGGATCCTGTCTCGTTGAACTTTTTTACAACACTTCTGACAGTAAATAAACTTATGTTCAGTTGTGTTCCTATAGCATGATAAGTTAAACCCTCATTTCTGAGCTGAATAATCATGTTTTTAACATTAAGATCCAACTCCTTCGATTTCGAAGCCATTTTATCACATCATTAACAAAATAACGTTTTAAAAATTTTGAAATAGCAATGCAGACTTTATACTATAATAGGCTTTCTTATCAGTCTAAACACGTGACCTCAACCTGACAAAATTTGCATAACAGTTAGAACTTTGCCAATACTTTTTTGACATGCAAATTTACGTTTTTGTTGTATATTTTGTGTAAAAGGCATATTAAAAGGAAAGTTTCATTAGATTTGTGTGTTTATTACTTCCTGTGTTCGTTATGTCCAGTTAAAATTGTCCATCATTCCCTTTGTTAGCTAATATGATCAATTATAGACAATTGCCAATACTTTTTTTACCCACTGTAGATTGAGAGCTGTTATTAAGGCCAAAAGCTATCCAACAATTTACTAATTTTTTTTGAAAAATTGTAGAATTTGCAATATTAATGTCTTTGTTTTTGTTAACATACTTACTTTTATGATGTAAATTACCTCTTATTTTAAGTTAATCTCATCTTGCTAATTAAATATTTGTATTTTAAAAATATTTTTCATTTTGTTATTAAGCTCGATTTTGCTGCAATCGAAATAAATCGTTATTTTAAAAACTCTAATATTGTAGGTCTGTTTTTTTTTTCATAGGACATCACATACACTCTGCATACTTACTTTCGTGACTAAGTGTATATACTTTCCATTGTATATAAATACTTTTATTATTATTTTTATTTCTTTAATCAAAAATGGATAAAGTTGCACAACAATAGCCTGTGATCATTATAAGCAAAATTTAATCTTTTAAACGCAATCGTTGTTTGGGTACGAGTTAAAAAGTTTTTTGAAAAACATTACGAGCCCCTTTCATATTGTTATTATCATATAATAAATTTTAACAGAATTATTACAAATATACTTACACATGTAATTTTAATTCGAAAAAACAAAATTCAGAGATTTATTCCAAAACTAATTGTAGGTCGCGGAATAGCAATTTTAATTTTTAAATAGAATGCGTGTGATTTATTACCATATAATAAATTTTGCACAGAGATTAATATTTTCTGCATTCTTAAATATAAGAAATGACTATATCACTCTCTAGAATTTTGTGTACAGTGAGTAACACAAAAATCAAACCCTACGGCAATTGAAACATCAATTTGAGATTTTGTTTTACTCTAAAATTCAAATAGGATCTCATGTTTACTGATGTTTCAATATCCAATAATTGATGCAGATTTCTTAAACTTTGGCTTATTAGTTGATTTTTAAAAAATGGAAATTCATAAACACAAAATCTTAAAAACTGACAAAACTTAGTGACTTAGACCGTTAAGCTGAAAACAGCATGTATATATATATATATATATATACATATATATATATGTTAAAACTGTGCTTCTGAATCTGTTATATATCCCGATATTCTACAGCACAATTTCCTGAAATTACAAATCTATCAATCCACTATAAAATTCGTTTATCGAAGTTTTTTTTTAAGTTTCGATACTGTTTATGTATCGAAATTTAAGAATAATCAATCCACGTAAAAGGAAGACAGACTTGAAGTCTATTAGGAAACTAAAAGAAAGTTTAAGTATACAGGTAACGATCAGGAAATGTATAATCATTCTAAAAGTAACTAGTCATCGCACTTTACATGCTGTAAGCAAAACGACTACCAGCGTACGACTAGTCAGCGGTTATCGTACACTAAAAGCAGGATCATAACTCAATTGATTCGTATTTTGTACCCTATATTTCTTTACAGACAACAACTTAATGGTAAGCCTTCTTTTTTAAAGTTCTATATTGCTCGTGCATACCTCCTTCAAACAATGCATGAAAATGACAATCTTATTAAAAAAAACACGATACTTACCCCAGTTGGTTTATTTATAATTTCATATTTAAATTTTGGTTTTAAAAATGCAGCTCAAACATTTCAGCGTTTAAGGGGACATGATACGATTTTAAAAAAAATCTTTGATTTAATGGTTTTTGAAAAATTTTTGGTTGCCTCCTGTGTGTATGTATTATGTAAAACTGTTTTCTTTAATCAAAATTCCACAAAAAGCTAACCATTTGATTTTTGAAAAGCAAAATTTTAAATTCATGAAGTGAGTTTTAAAATGCGTCTCCTCCAACAGTAAATAACGTAAGCGCATGAAATACGATTAAAAAAATACGTCAAACTGCGTATAACAAAAGTTGATATGGGTTTTTTGATATCATGATTAGTATTTGTAAAATACTTTCTTTTATGAATGTCTATAGAAAATTCCTTAACAAATACATAAAATCTAAATTCATCTATTTTTAAAAATTATTTATTGCTTTAATTCAAAACTGTGAACCATAACTTTTGTTATGTGTATCAAGAGCAACAGTTAAAAAGAGTATCAAACCATTTGGCAGATAGAAAATAAAAGCCTTAACATTGAAGTAAAAAGAAAAAGTTAATTTTTTCTTTCTGAGATAAATCAGTTTAGAGTGTTCATTTGCCATAAGGATGTGAAAGAAAAGTATATGAAAGTTATAACAACTCAACTTCCAGCTTTCAAATTTTATGGATTGGATTGTAGAAAAATATATCAAAAGTAATTTAGGCTAAAAACATTTATTTCGATTTTATAGCCAGTTGAATCTAGTGTGTTCCCTTAAACATAACATTTTAAAGGATATATATTTTTGTTATACTTATTTAGGTGTTATTCTAGTTTTTTTGGATAATTAGACAATTTATAAGCACAACTTATTACAAAAGTCCTTAAAAAATAAAAGTAAGAGCAAAAATAAATTTAAAAGTAATTACAAAATAAATATGAAATTCTCCTTTATTCTCCAATATCAGTAAGACTCAATATAATGCATCGATTGCGTATATATAGTCGAAATATTAGCTATTGATTCCTGCACTCCTTAACTGGAATATAAATAATACTTTCAGTGATAAAAGATCTAATGCAGGTGTATTCAGAGTCTCTGGATTTAAGACTTTAGTAATGTAAAATTTGACATCAACCTCAAAATTTATATCTTGAAAAATTTTATTTTGCCTTTCTCAAAGGATTCAGTTGTGCTTTAGCTGGTGATTTTGTTGGAATGTGAGTAGAATCATCTACAAAATATTGGTTATTTGCGTGTGGTCACCAGTGACATTTTAAAATCTCTTAAATCCTTGAACTTCTATGTAAAAGTAGACCTCACCTGAGACTCTTTTAAGTAAGCAGTATATCAGGGGTGGGCAGACTTTTCCAGCGTAAGGCTACTTCTAATGTTTTTAAAGTATTGAGGTCCACCCAGTGACATAGGTGTGGCCATTCTGTATTAAAATTGTATGTTTTCTTTTTTAGCACTCGTTTTAGACATAGTACTCCTCTATTAAAGTATGACAATACTACTTTTACTGTAAAAACTCAAGAAAGACGAGATTGTCAAGTTGAATGCTTGAACAACTATGAACGACCGCTAGACCGTGGAGGTATTGAATGCAGCGAGTAGAGAAGATACATGAATCGATGAATCTGAAACCAAAGTGTCTATTTAATTTGTTCGCTACCGAGTCCGCAGGGCATGACGTCAACACAAGAACCCAATCCCGTGAAATCGCGGAAAGAGCCGACCGTCTACATCATAGGTTCAGACGCCAACCTTTTTTGGCATGGCGCCCCCTTTTCTAATAAATATTTCAATATCGCCCCCTTTTCAAGTGAATATTTCTATACCGCCCCTCCCCCTCTACAGAAATAAGAGAGTACAAAATACATGGTGGAAACAAGAGTTAAGTTTTAAAAAATATCCTATTACTAAAAGAATATATTTTTTTAATTTCATTTTTTTTCTAAAGTCTCAGTTTTTTTACTTGCGAATCTGAAATATATATTGCCCCAAATATATTTAAATGTGCAATATTATATATTTTAGTCATAGGTAGGATAAAGTTAGAATTGAAACGCTACTGAATTTCTTCTTCATTTAAAAGAGTAGAATAAAAGATTTTTAGATTATCTGTTATAAAGACAAGCAGGGGTTTTGATGATACGAAGTATTTCATAGTAAAAACTATTGCTTTCAAAATAAATATAAATTGACCGTTTCAACCTTTGAAGAATTACGTTAATTCCTGGTTAACATATTTAATCATGTTTCTTGGATAATATACGTAATGAAATGCAGTGGACGAAACATGTTTCCTACTGCTCACAGACAAAGACAACACATGCACTACAGAAATGAAAATGCACTATATATCATTCAATTTATTGTAAGTCTGAATATGTAATGTAATCTTTAAATTTTTCATCTACTTCCCGTGCTAACGAAATATGTGAATTTTCGTACAAGTGATAGAATGATTTAAATACATACAATCAACATAAGGTAAACAGTATTATTTACTTTTGTTAGTACATAAGAAGCGTGTTGTTTTTTTAAAAAAAATTTTATAGTTAATCTGCCCAAGCCCCGCCGTGTTATCTCAACGCCCCCCTGAAAGCCTCAAACGCCCACTTTGGGATACTATAGTCTACATTTACTCTCCCTTTCAGTCAGCGAGTTGGGAATATTCCCCCCTACAGTGGTAGTAAACGTGTTAAGGGTCATCGCTTGCTCCCAATAAAGGTTCATGTGTCGTCTAAACATTTAATCGAATCATTGATTGTGAAAAGACGATTCTAAAATCTAGCTGGCATCAGTGTTCCATAAATAGGTTTCTTTTAGTAAGTGTGTCTTAGTAAAGGCGGTCACCCCCAAAATGTCTTGGCGGTCCACCGATCAATCGCCCATCCCGGCAATATATTACATAAGAGTTCTCAAATACTCGTACAAATGATAACCCATATCAAATAAATGGGTGTGACTCACTATCTCACAGACCAACTCGATCGACTGCTGCCTTTCGACAGATGAATAATGATAACGTTTAGAGAAAGGCCTAGGGTTAGACATGGACGATAGACAGTGGTGCAATGTACACTTTAGTGGGATCAAGGACTCTAGTGGGCCCAAACTCTGACTGATGCCAAGTAAGTACCCTTTGTAAGATCCGACTTGGGGCATAAAACCTGACTTTGCAGGGGGGGGGGCTAATATTCTCCGTTACGCCACTGACGACGGACATGATATAATACAATCTTGCCACTTTTTCCAATTAACATAGTTTGAAATTCCCCTTTTTTCGAGAAATAGTTTCGGGAATAACATTAAATGATTAAATTGTTTCAGAGTGTGATCTTATTGAGGCTGGGATAGGCCCAGCTGGCTCATGCCTTAAAACGTCATTGTGGTCATCCCATATTGTCTTGCAACTTTTCAAATTTGAGTAAGAAGAGAAACTTTTCGGTCAAGATTCTGAAGAACGTACTAAGTGATCACAAGATTAATTTCAGCTCAGCTGAAAGCGAGAACAAGATTGATTAATCGCTCTAGAACAGCGTTTCTCAAAGAGATTCACATGAACTCCCAGGGTCCCGAAAAACCTTGAGGAGGGAGGGGGTTAGTAAGAAAAAAAATTGTAATCCAGAGGCTCATAAAATGAGCTAGGGGATTCAGAATAAAATATTAAATAAAATAATTTAATAAAAGTAAAATAATGACACAAAAAAGTTCAGAAATTAACTGTTGAAAAATACTTGTATTTTTAGGACCATTAGGAGAAAAAATGTCCATAGAAAGTTCTCGAAGAAGAAATCCTTATTTAAGAAACATTTAATATATAAAAAGTCAGCCAGATGTCTTTCATTTTATGTATAAGGAGTTATCAGTATTACTAAAGAGAAATTTATAGCTTACGTCATTGAAAATTATTCTTCTAGTGAACTGTGTTATCATAAATATCTACAAGCAGTGATGACTCTTAGGATGAGCAGTAGGTCACAGGTGAACTCCCACCGAAAAATAAAATAAAAATATTAATTTTTGATCTATTTTTTAACTTTTATTTTGAAATTTCATTTTCAATATTCGACCTTTGATGCTTGAAGCTGAATATGCAAGTTTTAAGTAAATAAAATACGCATATATTGGGGTAAGAGGCAAAAAAAGGGTTAGGAATCTGTTGTTTTGAAACAGCAAAAGAGGTTGTTGGAGATGTGAACTTGATAATCGAGAAGGCCAGTTCTAAGACGCAAGAACAACACTTGAAATAATACTTTACTCCGATTTTCCTCGTTACGCCCCGCTAGAATTTTGAGTCCTTGTTATTTTTAGTGGTGGTCTTCGATAAAACGAGAACTTGAAAATCGTGAGACTTCATTAGGAACTGGTAACTTAATAAAATGAATGATGATTTGATGATCACGCCATTTTCTACAGAAAAGCATTTAAGTTCTTTCTCGTTTCATTTAATATCTCATTTAAATGGAACTGGACTTTTAATGCGTTAATAAATGCCTATTTTATTCGAAACACGTCAAAATAGCCATTATAAGCTATACATTAGGTTTGAAAGGTGTGAAACAGATGTATATTGTAATGTACAAAAAAAACTGCTTCTAACTTGTTTATTTTTTTCTAAATAAATTGACAATTTTTGGAACTTTGAAAAGTTTGCTATGAGCAGACATTTAAATAATCTATTCTACAACACGTATATTGTCTTACTATTTTAGCTAATTTTTAAAAAGTATTAAGTAATTTTTCTGTAAAATTCGCGCTTAACACAAAATATTGCTACCAAATGCTATATATATGTCGTGGTTTTTCGAGTGAACACCAAGACATTGTATTTTGAACTGTCTTTATTCCATGAAATCACTTTTGAATCTGATTCTAAGAGAGAGAGACGGACACCAAGTTTTAGAATATGTAACCACTTACAGACCAGATGTTTTTTCAAGTACTCTTCTCTTATTGCAGGGATATATTTAAAAGTTAAGCATTTAAGCATGACATACGAGGTAATAAAAATTAATGGTCAGGGCAGCAAAGATCTGTTAAATCCATGTGTTCTTCATATATATTATTCTTTTTATTTTCCTCAAGTCATTGAATCTCAAGCCTTTGCTATTAGTTTTGACAGACGGAAAGAAAGAAAATTCAAAAAACATTTTGAAGGTACATACATATTTTTCATGGCAAATTTTCAGAAAAATGTTCATTATTAAGACTTATATATATAGATTTACGTTAATAAAGAAAAAGAAACTACTCATTATCTAATCTATATTTCAATCTTGAATAATTAATGAAATAAAAGATCTACTAGTATATAACGTGCAAGTATTGATTCTGACATTATTACATTATTATTACTTCTGATCAAGCGTACAATTCTTTTTTAAGAAAATGTTAGATCTAACTAGATTCTACATTGTGACAATATAAACGTAAAAGTAGCATTTTATATTAAATACTTATTTCTGGAAATTTTGTTCATAATTCCGAAAACAAATGAAAAAAAAAACATACTCAGAAGAGATTTGTCACGTTGCATATCGAAAAATATAAATAATTCTTACCATTTTACCTAGGAGTTATCATCCCATATAATTTATTTATCGTGTGTGTCAGTGGTCTTCAAACTGTGTTCCACGGAACCCTGGGGTTCCACGAGGCACGCTCAAGTGTTTCACGAGTCACAATAAAAAGAAAAGATAAGAAACTTATAATGTGTATGCAAAATGGATTCACGGTCTCTAAAATGTTTGTATGCCCACAAGAATTTAAAGCTCATCCCAGTCCTTAAAAACTGAAAATTTTATTCATACTTAATAACTTTATTTTGCAATACTTTTAAATTTAATATAATATAATAAAGGAATATTAAAATGTTAGATATATATATATATATATATATATATATATATATATATATATATATATATTAATTACTAGATCGTGAATATTTTATTGTTTACTATTCTGAGTTCCCCGAGATGATTTTATATTCGTTAGTACAATGTCTTGCAAAACTAAAAGTTTTCTAATGGAAAATGCACCTTTCTATATTTGTGGATAAACACCCACAACATATCAACAGATTCGATGCTAAGAATCTAAATTTAATCAAGAACATATCTCAAATTTTAGATTGCAAATTCATGCAAAATACACAGTATTTCTCACACAGCTTTACACATTTTAAAGCCATTCAGAATAATGTGTATATAAACAAAGTATAGAATCAAAGGAAACTCAGAATACGTAATTCAGTGGTAGTTATTCTCAATAGACTGAGACTTAGACAGTTTGTGTGAAAAAATTTAAGAACATGTCCCTACTACTAAACTTAGTGCATTGGGGTAGATGATACTTGGATCACAGATTAATATTATTAAAGAAAAAAGTTATATTAAAAGTAAATTAAAAAATTTTATAATAATTAATGCAATACTTTTAATTGCCTTTACATTGATCTATTGTTTTGATCTACTTTAAATATTATTTTAAAATATATTCTTCTAAGTGTGTGTGTGTGGAATATTGGTCCACAAAAATACTTTCTAGTTCTAGAGCTTCTACGAAAACACATTCTAGTTTTAGGGGCTCCGTGAATTGAAAAAGTTTGAAAACCGCTGGTGTATATTAATAATTGTTTTCGCTTTTGTTTACTGCTGTGTTATAAATGGATTTTGATATTTCCCAATAAACAATGCTTTATTCTAACGGTGATCAAAACATCTCCAAGGTAAATTATTTTCCTAAGATAAATTTGGCTCATTTAGCATTTACAAAGACCTTTGAATCCTTAATCCGCGAAGCACACGTACAAAACGTCCATTCGAATTTACCTTCAAACGTTCTATAGATACTCTCTCCCTACACGTGAAGGTTCGAGGCACGTGTCGCATCTGGTGGAAGACAACAATTCATATCGACGCCCTAAACAAAATGTTTTAAGCATTTACGCATTATTTTTCGGTTATCCTGTAATAGTAATTACCACGAAGAAGTTGCCATACTGGAT
Organism: Trichonephila clavata; assembly: GCA_019973975.1. NCBI lineage: Eukaryota > Metazoa > Arthropoda > Arachnida > Araneae > Nephilidae > Trichonephila > Trichonephila clavata. The sequence goes on from BMAO01024724.1 coordinate 94,432, forward strand.
GTTAATGGACTTTTTTTAAGTGAATTATTTTTTAATGTATCAGATATTAAATTTCATTTCAATATATCGGATATAATAAACAAATAACTTAAAATTTTCAATCTGTTTTTTTAAAAAAAATATTTTTTTTTCAAATGAGGCTGCGGATTGGTAAATAAGAATTTTATTAAAAAAAATCATTGTTATCAGAACTGATTTTTCTCTCTTTCTTAAATAGTAATAGTAAGAATATTTTTATATTAATAGTAATACTCTCTTGAACAGTTTAATAACAGTATTTTAATTGTAAGATTTAAAAGATTTGATCATTATTTTAAAAATTGATTATTCAAATATATGATGATAGTTATGGGATTTCTTAAGTTATTATTATCAATGAATTTTTAACTTTCAGAGGATTTTGAAAGTTAAACCTTAAGAGTAACGTGAAAATATTTATGGAAATTAAATTTAGTAAAGCACAAGTATCATAAACTTCGCAGTTTTATATTAAGGCTTTTGACGGAAAGACCTTATCCAGAACTTGCTTATTCTTTCCAAAAAAATATGCCCTAAGCATGATTGTTTTTGTTTTAAATTTTTTTTAAAAAATCTTTTTTATGGACTGTAGTCACAGGTTACGTAAAAAATAAATAGAAAAAAATCCTAGAATTAATATTGAGTATTTATTTTGAAAAAAAGTTATATGTAGACTTTTTTTTTTGACAACATATAGATAGTATTTTCCAAAAATCTGGCAGATATTCAATAAAATTTTCAAATATAGCATCAATCATTGATAGCTTACCGGACAAAAGGTGAAATATTTTTTTTTTTCAATTAGATAAATCACTCCTTTACAAGAGAAACTCGAAAAGGGGAAATATCTCACCAAGTATCGCTTTGAAATTAATCTCCAACCACATTTACATATTATATAATTAATCACCTAGAAAACCGGAAATCTCATTATTCTATTTTTGTTTCATTGAGGAAGTTACAAACATTTTTAAAATCTTGTTTTTAGCAACATCGGAACAATTTAGCCTATTTTCTTTTCTAAATATATGTCAAACTTTTATGATAAGATAACAAAAAGGTATTCTCGTTTTGTTTTGAAAATTGAAATAAATTGTAGAGAATGCATCGCAAATATTTTTCGTTCGGCACAACGATTTTAATCTAGCAAAATTTTATATATATATATTTTGAACCGTAAGATTTTCAGCGATCTATTTACGGAAATATGCTTATTAAATTGCCCAAACACTCTATACATTATTTTATTTCACATTTTAGTTTGGTTTAAATGCAAATTAAAACAATACTTCAATATAAAATTTTTAAAAAATGTGTTTATGAAATTTGTTTCAATTATTATTTTATAGTACAAGACATTTTCTCAAATTTTAGAATTGGTGATTGTTGCTTTTAATTATAACATAATCTGCATTTTTTATACAGTATGCCAAAATAGAACGCATGCAGAACACAATTACTAGAACAGGAACATTTAAGAAAAAAAGACTTGTAATGCTTGTTGGTTCCTGCTTCCCTGTAATCCCCCTTGTCTACTCGCGGACCCGGCTAGATGCGTGGGAAGAACTGAATAATCAGTCGACATGATTCACTCTAATTATTTTATTGTCACAAAATATGAAACGATCACAATAATAATCTAATTAAGAATAATGATCAGCAGGCAGAGCGCGAAGGTGAGACTCGTTAGCCTGGGGATAATATTACGGACACTCAACTGATTCCACGATAGCTTAATCAAGCTCAATATCAACTATGCCGCGCACTAATAAGTCAAACTTCTATTTAAATAAGGATCACGATACCTGTACTCTTCTGAAGTTCTACTGTTGAGGCCTTGAAGGGTAATCTTTAACTGGATTTGATCACCTCCGAGTGATCGTCCCTTGGAATTCTTCTATTGATACTTTTATAAACTTAGATTTGCGTTTAATAAATTCACGATCCTCCACTCTCCAACCAACTCGCGAATACAGAATTTGTATAATATGCTTAATTTGCATAATCACGTTTTCTTCCTTCGGTGAAAGCTGGTTGGCAAGCATATTTCCCCAGAAGAGTTCCCAAGGGGTTAGACATAGACGTGTATAGATCCGTCACAGACTGTTAACATTTTTTATGGCAATGACAAAACATTCGCGGACTCTTTTATAATTTTAGTTTATTGTGTCGTGTAATAATACATCACTGTGTTTTATGTTATTCGGAAAGTATAATCTTGATCGATAAAGAAGTATATTTAAACAAATGCCTGATTATGACAAAGAACGAAATGGGAATATAATTATATTCTATTCCCTTAAAATTCCGAAAAAACTGCAAATTTTTATGTAATTTTCTTGTGGTTTTTATTTATTTTACTTCTAAACAAACTAAAATAAGCAGATGTATACTGATATTTTCTCTTATCAACCTTATGATTGTAACGGGTCTATCCGCGAAGCTTCCAACTAATCCTTTTGGGGTAAATTTATTTCTTTTTAGCTGTATGTTCTATTGAAAACTTTCTATCGAAGACTTGATTTATTCAAATGAGTTGTTATATTTAAGCGTGGACATTTAAGTACGCGAAGAGAGTCGAAAGTTAGCCGACGTATAGTCGCTGGATGTTCAATTATTGATAATTTGAGAAAAAGTTATAAGATTTAGCTTAAAAATTACGACCTTAGGTCGTACGAGTAAGAGATTAACCGATAAGTGTAGCATAAAGGCCCGTTTACATGGACGAAAATTGCCGGCAATATACCGGCATGGATCCTCTTTCGAGGCGTTTACATGACGACCCGGCAAAATGCCTGGTAGAAAAGGAGGTTTGATTTTTGTACCCGCAATGGGGCAGGGGATTTGGGGGTAAAATGCAAGAACGTTTTCTAATTTTCCCATGATACATTGCGCCAGATCTTTATTTATTCAAAGATGGCTGCTGTTGTGGTTTGCTAGCGTTGGTGTACAGAAGAAATACAGCTCAGAATACTATTTTGATTGCTGTGTATTGATAGTTTTATTTCAAATATTTGTTTGATTCAAATGCAGTTTAGTATTTCATTCTTTAAATATTGGTATAGCTAGAATGATTCTTGAAAATTGTATATTGAACTATTTAATATTTTCTCCATGTGTATATAGTTATACGAAATTTTTTAGTTTTTGACTTAATTTATTGTGTGTTGCTCTCTTTTAATTCTTGCTTACTTCAAGCGTTAATAAATAGCTTGATTAGTAACTTATAAAAAAGTTAGAAAATTTATAATGTATACTTTCCTTGCCAATGTTTAAATTTTTTATAATGAAACCTCTTTTTTTTCTTTTCTCAAATTTCAGGATATTTTGTAAAAGTGTTATTTTTTATTAGTGCGTTGAAATATGTTATAATGTTTAATTATTTAATTTGTGTGTTGTTTTTAAAATTTAATTGTGCTAGAAGCCTAGTAATGCTTGAATTTAAAATTTAATTGTGCTAGAAGCCTAGAAATGCTTGAATTTAAAATTTAATTGCTTCATGAAAATGTTATGAACCCTCTGGCAGGAGGCAAGGGGCAGGATGTTGTGAATTATATTGACCAGGTGGTCTGAGTCCTGTTTTTTTCCCCACAGGAAATGTTAATTTCCTTCAAGTTATCAAAAACTTCACTCATATCAAATGTATCAACAAGCTAGTTATTATAGAAGTATTTTAACTGGAATGCAAAATATTTTTTTCCCTAAAATAAAAGTATTAAGAACCTGATTTTATGAAATAAGAATTATTACTTTGCATGTATGTTTCCAATATTTTAATAAGATGATACATATACTTTTAGACATTAGTTTTTGAGATTAATTTGAAATTATTACAATATAATTCTTATGGATGTACACAATAAATTACATTTTTTTGTTATTTTTCCTGATTTATCTTATTGAGTGTTTCCATATAAGTAAAAAAATAGTACTATCTTTTTATTAAATAACTCCATAGGGGTGTAGTGAAAAAAAAATTTTTACTTTGAAAATTGATTAAAATGTGATATAACCAATAAATAGAATTAACTGTTTTATATTCACATTCCCATGAATTTATGAGGATAAGAGCTTAAAAAGAAAATTTCTTTTTTCTAAAATCTTCAAATTTAGTCCATTTAATTTTTGTTATTAAAGCGAATCATGATTTACTGAACCAAAAGATATCCTTTTATATACATATTGAATTGAATGGGCAAGTACAAAATTATTTTATAAAAGTAGGCTAAATATTACTTTTTTTCTCCTCGAAGGGTTAAATAATCCCTCAATTATGAAACATACTATGAACAAGTTCTTATGAAAATATTGTACATTAAGGAAAATACACACTTTCTTGCAAACAAAAGTTAATTTAGCTTTTTAATTAAAGTTGGTTAATATGAAAATTTTGATTAATAATTAGGAATTCTTCTGAGATTGAAATGAAATAGCTTTTAACATCATTTAAAGGTTTTGAGCATCTGAAATAATCTGACAACAAACAAACATTTGATATGTTTTATAGTCTGACTTCCTTTATAATTATTACCCTTCAAAAGGTTTGAACTTTTTAAAGAAATGTTTGTCTCCAACATTCAAAAAGAAAGAAATTTGACTTTTTTGTATAAATTAAGAAACATGTTTAAAGAAATATGCTTTTTAATAAAATTATTTATAGTAGATTGAATTAAATTGTTTTCACGAAAATTCTTATTAGACAGTAGTTTTATTTAATAATCAAATTCATTTTAATATACATCATTTATTGACACTTAATTTTAACATTACATGAATGCACTATAAGTGAATAAAGCATTTCGTGATATGGTATATAAATCAGACTGTGGATGTAACACTATACTATAAGGGCAAATCGAGGATCTAACTGCAAAAATTCAACGTGCATAATACCTTGTACAATTAGCACATCTCGATTTTTATCTTATTGATAATATCTAATAACTCTCTCTGGAAATCTTATGGAAAGCTTTTTCAATTTATTTACAACAAAAAAGTATTAATTTTAAAAATATTTACAAAGAGTATTAAATGTCATTAACCCAAACAAATAAAAGGATACAATAAAAAAAATTAAAGAAAATCATCTCCTAATCAAAGATTAAAAAGCGAAAATAGGTCAAATTATGCAGAATTTCTAAAATTTTCACTTTATATATATCATTAAGTTTATGACATAAAAACTTGAATTTTTAAACACCTAATGTAATTAATAGTAAAGAAAAATTTTAAAAACATTTGTATCTTAAAAGTTTCTGCGAATTTTATTTACTTTAATCACTATCAAAATTAATTTTATCAAATCACATTTATACATTTACAAAAGTAAGATCTGAAAAGATCTTCCCTTGTTTACAAAGGAATTAATGGCAAAAACTAGTCTTAATACATTACTGATGACAAATTAATTCCCAATGAAATGAGTTTCAGTTGAGCTGAAACTTCTATACCACATAAAAGTTTTAAGACCTAGATGCATTTTAGCTTCTTTATATTCCATATTGGATTGCTTCAGAGCAATCACACAGCTCATGAAGTAAATATTGAAATTGCCCTTTTCTCTTAATTCATGTAACTGAAATTCTACAAGAAAAATTTATTCTACAGCTTCACAAAAGTATACATAGTAAAAATACTCACAAAAAAGAAATTTCATGAAAATTTTTATCTTAAAATGTGTTGCTTTTGGGAGGAGAGGAGGCTTTATTCTCAAATTTAAAAAAAAATGTATGAATTAATAGTATACAATAATTTTAACTTAGTGAAAAACAGGGAAATAATCTTTAAATTCAAAGGACAAGTAATTGGGTTGTCTTTGGTTAATAAATAGTTTGGGTAGTTCTTGAAAAATAAGCCTATTCAAAGTGGTAAGAACATAATAACCAGTGAGGAGATGTTTAAAATCTTTATGCTTCTCATCATTATTATCCACGTTTATAAAACACTCGCATTTTTACCAGGATATTAAACAAAAGATTTTTTTCCTACAATCATCTTATCTTTTACTGTAATCGAGCAACCATATACATTTAAATAGGAAATTTTAGTGGGTATATTGCAAAAGTGCAAGAGCAAAATAGTCGTAGCAATAATAGAAACAAAGAATTGTTTGGCGGTAAGTAAACGAAAACATAATCACATGTCCTCTTCATGATAATCGCGCTAAATCTGGTTGTTTCCATGGTTACATTGTATAGTCACGTGAATCTATCAACCAATCACCAGATTCTCATGTAAACGGGCTGAAAAAAATACCGGTAAAAAGCCGGCTTTTCTCCCCAATTCCAAATTGCCGGCATTTTGGCGGCTTGCATGTAAACGGGCCTTAAGAGGCCTGAGTGCTCCAAGAATAAGTGAATGCTCATATGTTAAGTATCCTTAAGCTTTGTGTGTGAGATTGCTCTTCTAATTAGTTGCGTAGCGCCTTCCCTACCTTTAGTAATTTTAGTTTCAGTAAGTGGGATACTAAATTTGAATTTGAAACTCGTCATGGCTGATCTTTACTCGAACCCCCAAACACCAACAACCTCGACAAGGTTGTTACATGGTCCTATAAGGGTTAAGGATGGGCATTAGAACATCTCTCTCCAGTCACAACCAATAAAAACTTCCTTTAAGTTATTTAAATTTAAATGTATCGTACTTATTTAAAATAAAAAATGCCTAGCGAGCGTTTGAAAACCATATACATATAAGAGCTATTAGTAAAAGTAAATAATAACTTTTTCTCGACGTCATTTCAATACAAGTGGCCTTTGATATAAACCAAAGAAGTGAAAATAATTCTCTTATTCTGTTGCGTGGAATAGACGTCCGGTTCCATAAAATTCTCCATCATGTCAGTGCATTTCAACTGCCACGTCACCTATCATATCTTCTCCCTCACTATCTAAACCACTTCATTTAAAATTAATAAGATTCGCAACTTGTGTAACGTCAAAAAATGAGGAAAATTTCCTCGTAAATAGATGAAAACTTGACATATGCATATATTGAATAGGTGACAAAGTTAATGCATCAGTAAAATTACAAATATAAAGTGAGTGCTAATAGGAATTTAATTATGTTGAAAACGAACCTTCGCACCAAGTCCTCGAAAATACAAAGTTTTAAAAATGTATAATTTACAAAAATTTTAAAAAAATGTATATTTCTTATTAGTACATTTTTAAAAAAATAATTATATGGAAACAAAATATTCAATATGCATATGTGGTTACACAATTCTTAAACTAAGCAAATATTACAAATTAAATGGGAACAACATTTGTTACTTAGTATAAAAATAGGGACGCTGAAGAATTTTTTTTTTTTTTTTTGTGAATTCTTCTGAAATTTGTTTCGGGTAAGAAAGATTTGATAACATATTTAATGAAAATTCGAACTTACTTAAAGAAACACTATGCAAGTTTTCCCAAATATTTTTAAAAATCTTCTCTTTTGATTATGCCAGAATACATTACGATTCGATATTTAAGATGTTATCATTTGAAAATACTGGGGGGGGGGGGGTCGTAAAACTCATTGAAATTAATCCAATAATGGCTTCAAGTGTTATTTATATGATGAAATTAAAGTTTTTTGGTTAACTCTTCTCTCTCTCTTTCTCTCTTAAGGTATCCGACTACCCTAAAATTGTGAATTTTGTCAAAAATTGACAATTTTTTTATAATTTTATTTTATAGTTCATCTTATTAGCCTTATAAAAATAACAAGTTTATTATTTTCCGTTCACTAGAACAAAAACTACAAGTGTTTCAAGAAAAGCAAATGCTTTATTAAAACACTGTCATACTTTAAAACGCGTTTTACTCGAAATGTTTTTGTTTTTTTTAAATGCTCAAACGGAAACAGGAATTGCTCAAAAAGTTTTCAAAATAACTGAAATTTTTTGTGCATGTTCTGTATAATAGTAGAAGTGTTTTAATTTTCAGATTTATCAATCACTGTTTTATTACAAAATTTCCAGTCCCTTATGTGAATATAATCACTGTTTTCTTAAGCAGTTTCATATAATAACTAAGATAAAGTGCTCTAGTTTTTGTAAAAATTTAAATATCTCTTATCCTGAAGGTCATTTCAAAAATGAATAACATAGCAACACATCAGAATTGAAAATTTTAAAATTTATTCTTAAACTTTTGGTACAGAATGGGCCTTGTTTATGTTAATTTTTGTAAATTTTTACCTATTTTTTTTCCCCATTTTAGTAACAATAATTTCTTTTTCTCTTCTTAATTTTAGTACATTTTTCTTGAAATGTACTAAACAAATCTAAAAAAAAGCACAAAAAAATCCCCATATATCTCCATTTTTTTTAAAAATAGTTGTCGCGCAAATAGTCGGACACCTTAAGAGGCTGCACTCAAAATCGGTAACTCTGTGGTCGGCATTACTTCTGTCAAATCTTAGTGCCACTAAAGACGTAGAAGGGTCGATATATAGATCTGAAACTCCTCACGTTGTTGAGGTGTGAAATTTTTAGAGCGATATACAATCCTTGACCTTTGACCATGGTTCAGAAATAACAGGACCGTAACGAATACTTCTTCTGTAGCATCAGCATGAGGTTAATAAACAACTAAGCAATTTCTCTTCGAATAACTTCAATAAAATTGGAGGTAAAAGCATCATTGCTGAGCTTAATGGAACTTTGAGCTTTAAAAAATATCATTGACGCCATAAAGTAAAAAGTTTGTTGGTTTTAAATTTTTTGAAGATAACTCTATCAAAGAAGATATGCTTGGCTCTAGTTGGTAAAAGAAATAAGGAAATATATTAGGGTATAGTTCTTAAAGAAATGTGTTCATAAAAATCCTCAATTCATTCTGCTTGCCAGAAAGCCTAAGGGATATTTTAACATTCATTAAAGTATTAAGCATTTTTGAACTTTTTAAAACCTTGTCGACAGAGCTCACTAATCGTATTGATGAAAACTGCAAAAACATAAATGATTCAAATTTTATTTCTTACTTGTTTTATTGTTTAAGGGGTTATCTTTTTTTCAGGTATCCAATTACGTTCGGAACGGTGATTTTTAAAAAAGCGCATAAATGGATAATTTTCATGACATTTATTATCACTTTGATTAGAATACATGTATAAAACTGTTTTAAGAATATTATGACAGTAAAAAAATTATTAAATGCAATAGTTTGGCAAAAAATTAACTTAGAATGACTTATTTTCAAAACGTTCTCCGTTTATAAAAAAAGCTTCTATAACAATAATATTTTGCTTATATAAAGTAAAGACTTCTTCAGAGAGCCTGAACTAGGAATTTTGAAAAATTCACATTATTTCAGAGTTACTACCAATTATATAAAATAACACAACACTCTCTCTCTCTCTCTATCAGCGTTTTTTTTCTTAAAATTTCTCCCGTCAGTTGTATTTAAAAATGGATAAATACACTTCTATGTTATATATTTTTAAAATTTTAGTTCGGGCTTTGTACAGAAGTCTAAGCTATATACAGGCAAAATATTATTATTATAGAAGCATTTTCCATAAAACTAGAATGTTTTGAAAATTGGTCATTCTATGTTCAGTTTTTTGTCAAAATATTATATTTAAATAATTTTTTATTGCAATAATATTCTTAAAACAATTTTATACACATATTCGAATCTATAAGTGACACTAAATATCATAAATATTATTCCTTTTGCAAAACATGTTTACGGATACCTTAAGATTAGGAAGTATTGTGAAATAATTTAAGCATTCATTTTTTAATATCAAACACCTAAAACTTGCCAATTGTAATAATTAATTGTATAAAATGTTAAATTAAAATGTCCCCTTTTCTTATAAGCTCGCGAATAATAAAATCGAAGTTAATTTCTACAGACAAATCATTCTTCATTGCAATATTTTCTATATTGCAATTGAGTCTAAGTAAGATAAATCTGTCTTGGCATATGAACGAATCTGTCTTTACATAAACTAAATTTAGAAAAACTTCTTTGGCTTTTTGAACTGTAACAAAGTGGAATATATTTTAAATACTAAAAAAAAAAAAAAAAAAAAAAAAAACTGTAAAATTGTAACGGGTCTATCCGCGAGTCTCTTACTAATCTTCTTGGGGAAAACTGTTTCTTTCACATGAAGTTCTATTGAAAACTTTCTCCCGAAGAAGAAGACACGGTTTATGCAAATGAAGGATGATATTTAAGCATTAACTTTTAGGTACGTGGAGTTAGTGGTTAAGGGTTAGAAGTTAGAAGTTAGTAGTTAGTGATTAACGGAAAGTAGTTGAGAGCTAGTTGAGAGTTTCTCGACGATTAATTGTTGAAAAATTAAGCATTGATAATGTACGATTTAATCAATAAGTTGGATTAGATTAATAGCGACTAGAAGTCTAATAGCTCAGAATTGAATTACGGTAAAATTTAGACTGTAGATAACCAAAGCGTTCTCAGAGTAAGTTAATTGAATTGTAATTAAATATTAAGTATTCTTTCTACCGTGCTTTTGCTCCTATACTTAATAGAAGTGTGCATTTCTTACCCCGGTTGTTAAAATTAAGTGAAAAAATAATAAATTAGAATTGTTCTGATTATGGCTGATCTTTATTCGAACCTCAAACACCGATAAATGTGATAGCCCATTTATCACAAAATGATGAAATAAAAATATCTTTTCAATAAATTCTAAATTTTCAAAGTGATTAGTTTATAATAAATTCCAAGTTCTTTTGAAATAATAACATCATTAATGGTTTCATCATTGACTCATTGTACATCTTTAGATGTACATCAGAGTGAACCGGGGTTATATGGAGGGGGGGGGGATATTATTAAACGGAACTTAACTATGTTAAAAAGATCTTCTATAATATGGAAATTAAAAGAAAAATAATTTAAAAAATAATTGTAAAATTTTATATTACTACAAAAGAGATGAATTTTCGAAAAAAATGCAAAAATATCTAGTTTTGGTTAGATGATTTTAGATTCAAAATAATTATTTTCCTACAATATAAATAACTGAAGTGACGATTCCTGATAAATAAGTACCGAATAAGAAGTAGTACAATGTACATTTCATTACTCAGCTCTCTCCCCACATCGTCGAACCCCGCAGTTCGATCCAAGCTGTTTCTGTCTTCCGTTTTATATCGTGCACTTTATATATATAATTTCGACTATGTATATATGTATATATATATATATATATATATATACATATATATTTTGTTCAAATTTTCAATCGCTATTAAAATTCTTTCTAATCATCCATTCAAGTTCAAATACATTTTTTTTAAACTTGCAGTGGATGACACTTGATGTTAATACAGTTATTTCAAATATTAATTTATTAAGTAAATTTAAAAAATGGATATAGTAACAAACAAAAATAATATTCCAAAGCATATATCGAAAGAAAAATCGGTCGTTGTGTCCCTGTAGTGGAATGGATAGCACGTTGGACTTCTAATCCAAAGGCCGTGGGTTCGATTCCCACCTAGAATGGCCTAATTTCTGAGAATGTGGTTTATTTTTTACTAGACTATTTTATTAGAATAATTAAATTTAATTAATGAATAAAAAGTAACACACACAAAAATAGTCCAACACTATATATAGAAAGGAAAATTGCAAGGAAAATCGCTTTCTATTTTGTCACTTAATATTGTAATTCTGTCATATGTATATACATATTTAATTGTAACTATTTGTAAAAAGTAACTAAAATAAAAAAATTCTTTATTGACCTAAGTAATAATTGACTTTAAAAAAATTTTTTATATTACTTGCTTATTATATTTTTCGCTTCTTCTATGAACCACAGAGCGTCTTTTCTGCATAAATAGGTTTTGAAATTCTGGAGGAAAAAAATTTTCGATTCACCTAAAGTTCTTGCAGATTAACGTCAATAAATGCTGAATCATCATAAAGAACTAGTAATATATCAAAATCTGGACAATCACTTTTTAAGTCATCTACAGACATATTCCTGAATTCATTTAGAATATTAATTATTATTGGCCCTACATACATAGATTTAAAACTTATTTAATTGATCAATAACACTCTTAGAATTCGACATGCTTGATAAAAAGTAAACATATAAATTTTAAATTTTAGCCAAATAAAAAGATTCAATGTTACATAAACTCAAAAAATAATGACTTATTTCGAAAAGAATTAATGAAAAAAAAAATCAAGAATACTGATGAAATTAACATTTTCAATTGAGACTTGATACTTTTCTACATTAAATTTCCTACACCGAATCAAATTTTACTTACGGTAATTATTTAGGGGAAAAAAAAAAACTGATCTAAAGAAACTGTTAGTAATTTTTAATCTTATTAGATGTTTCCCGTAATAAATGCTAACTCTTACAAATACATACATGCAAATTATTTCAAAATCTAATTTCCAGACATTTTTCTAACCAAGTTAGCTAATAACACGTACATCTTAATTTCGAAGAATTATATCTTCATATCCGAATCACACGGGATCTTAAATATCTGAGTTAAACTTGATTAGATATTATCAATCCTATTCTTTTAGCAGACTGTATATACGAATTTTTAATTACACATTAAAATATAATGTCTGTATAATAATTTTAAAAACTGTTCGAAATAATCGTTTTTTTATTGAAATATATCGACATTATTAATGTAACATTTCGATTTCTCTGAATGAACAGAAGAATAAAACAAATTGCAGATACAAAACTCAACTCGATTGAAAACAAAACACTTTTTTTCTTCCTGGTGATTTTACTTCCTAAAAAAATATTGTTTCTAGAATGACAAGTGTATTCATTCCAGTCAAGAATCTCAATATATAGTGGGTTTCGACTATCAGGGCGGGGAAAAAATCAAGGTCTTTGAAACAAACACCGTTGCTTCAGGGTAACACACGTGTATGCTATTTGCGAACGCAAAAAGTGATTGCGATTAAAATAAATTATTAATGTTCTTATCACGATGCAAAAATTGCTGCTCAGGAGTGTTCCCCGAAAGGACACTTTTTCTCGAACCTTCTTGTGATTATCTCTCATTTTTAGTGCCAATTTGCGTTTTAAATTAAACCGGCTCTGTAAGAGGACAGTGAAAAGTGCGTAGTTTCTAGGCATGGAGATTGAAATTTTATGAAAATTTCGCTTAAAGCCCTATTAATTTTAATAAAAAAGATTTTTTTTAAAATTTTCTTGTGGCCCATATCATTGGGAAGCTTGCCACCAAACTGTAGATCTAACAAATTAGTTTTTAAGATATTTGATGTTTTCTGAGCTTAGGTTTTGGGTTCAGCAAAGCATTTTTCCACTCTTAAATTGAATTAATTAAAAATATTTTGGATCACAATTGACTATTTCAATATAAAATGGTTATTAATTTAAATTTTTATTACAAAAATCATTTGTGCTTGATTATGTTTTGAATTTTTTTGAGTTCTCATAATTAATTAACTAAACTGATTTCAAGGCCAATTTTTGTTAAACAAAAAGTAATTTATGTAACTTAGAAGCTTTTTCATTAATATTTTTCTGTTAAGAAAATGTCACGGCCAAAACTTTCTCACGTAGATAAGCGAAGCAATATTTGGAAGCGATGGAATACTACTGAAAATGATATATCTAAAAACCAGCCCTTCACTGATACTCCAAAAAGACTCCCGAATACAAGTATTCTGACTACTAGTATTGCAGATTAAACTGAATATTTCCATTATGTGCCAAACTACATTATAGTAAACATATAGTGGTACTATATTATGGTACTTGAGTTTCTGTTGGACGACTTTAAAAGGTGCTAAACTCCCCAATTTAAAAAACTAAAGAAATTAAATTTTATGAACAAACCTGGTGATTTTTACCAGGTGTATGCATATCAAATGAGACGATTGCTAACAGATGTCGCCACGCATATATGCAAACAATACGAAACCATGACACGTGATTATTTTATAGTTTGACCTTTGATACTCATGTTTAGTTTACATTTGGACGAGTTTCAGCGTGCATTGTATTTTTTTTTACTGCGTTGAAAATGTCGAATTTTATAACTTCCGACCACGATTTGCGGACAGCATTAATTTTTTTTACCATCAGAAGAAAAATGCTGCCGAATCGCATCAAATGCTTGTAGAAGCATACGGTGGCAATGCTCTGAGCCGTGCTACAGGTGGTTTGAACAGTTTCAAAATGGTGATTTCGATGTGAGAAACGAGGAGAGTGGCAGACCAGCAAAAAAATTTGAAGATGCTGAATTGCAAGCATTACTTGATGAAGATGATGGCCAAACGCAAGAACATCTTCCAGAACAATTGGATATTGCCAGAGCACTGTTTCCCGTCGTCCCAAAGCAATGGGTAAGATAATAAAGGTCGGTAGATGGGTACCACACGAGCTAACGGACCGTCAACAGGAAAACCGAAAAATCGTGTACGAAATGTTGCTTGCCCGCTACAAACGCAAGTCATATCTCCATCGTATTGTGACTGGTGATGAAAAATGGATTTATTTTGAGAATCCCAAGCGTAATCGATCATATGTTGACCCCGGACAGCCGTCCAAATCGACCGCAAGGCCGAATCGCTTCGGCCGCAAAACAATGCTGTGTATTTTCTGGGATCAGGAGGGACCAATCTATTATGAGCTTCTCAAACCCGGCGAAACCGTTAATACTGATCGCTACAAACAACAATTACTTAATTTGAACGATGCTATACTCGAAAAACACGAGCAATACAAGAAACGGCAGCGCAAAGTGATTTTCCTTGATGACAACGCACCTAGCCACCGTGCTAAACAGACCAAGGACATCGTTAAGCGCATGCGGCGTATTCGCCAGACTTGGCTCCTTCCTATTACCACCTATTTGCATCATTGGGACACGCATTGGCTGACCAGCGCTCCACTTCTTACGAAAACATCAAATCTTGGCTTGGTTACTGGATGGCCTCAAAAGACTGATCATTCTTTTGGCGTGGTATTCACAATTTGCCCGAAAGATGGGGGAAATGGGCAGCTAGCGATGGATATTATTTCAAATAAAGAAATATTAAGAGTTTTCGCAAAATTATTGTATTTTTTTTTTAAAACAATCGTCTCATTTCATTTGCGTACACCTGGTAGCTTAAGTTAGTATCATTATTATGTTGCAAAAAAATGATTTGTGTTTTAAAACTTTTGCGAAAATATTTCCTTAAGTTTAGGCTGAATAACCTGTCGTCGTAACAAACACTGTCAATATTATGCAAAAATATATTTTGAATTTTAAAAAAATGTTTTCAGTCATAATTATTTAAAGTAGTGTTTTGATACAGAACATATGTTGAAAAATAACATATTAAAAAATTAGAGCTTTACACTCATTATAGGTTTTTGTTTTAAGCCTTTGCAAACTTTAAATGCGTTTTTCTCAGACTTCAAATTTTAAAGATATAGGTGTTTTCTAATCCCTAAGGCTTTTTTTTTCTGTTCAAGATAAAATCATGAAATTTTTGTAGATACTCCCAAACGTATGTTCTATAAAAGTTAGTATGGATTTAAGTTTGGGATCTATTGTTATTTTTTTAAAAAATGCATAAGTTAATATTTTAAAAATTATCGTGTTTCTTCCAGGTTTAGCTAGAAAAATAAGTATTAAAAATCAACAAGGAAACAGATTTTCAAATCCATACTAATTCGCAATAATCTAAGAAACATAAATCAAAATGACTAAAAATTTTAAGAAATGAACATTTTATAAAAGTTTGAAAAACTTCGAAAATTCTTAATTTTTTAAAATTGTGAAATAATGGCTGGTCAAACTGGTTTTTTACTTTCAGAAACAACTTAATAATGTAATATAAATATAAAATATAAGTTAAATTTACAGTTACTGTCTCCAAAAAAAATTTTGAAAAAGGGTACAGTGTAGCCTGAATACTATTCCTTCCTCCCCCTTTCTGAACATCTTTGATGTGTTTTTAGCTTGATTTTAAATGGATGAGTAATCCTTGTATTTGCAACCTCAATTACATGGATTTATGTTCTTAGCACCTGATCCTCATTTTTAACAAATTAAAGCATTTATCCCCTCCCCCCACGAATGCTTTTTTTTTGTCGTAATAAATCATAATGGGCCTATATTTTATCGGACTCACAAAAGAAAAGAAACTTTGGATTTTTTCCAAGAACATGTTTTGTCTAACAATAATCAATGCCAAGAATTCGCATTCACTATGTCGTGCTTTATATAAAACAAAACCAAATAGATTTTCATTTCTTCTCCTGAATATTTTATTGGCTTTCTGATCAACTTTTCTTCCGTACATTTTATCATTATTTACAAACAGAACAATAGCAACACGTCATGAAGATAGTGAAACAGACTTTCTTTTATAAAATATTTTTTTTAATTTTTTTTTTTTGCTCAATTTTCAGATAATAATAATTACACACACACATACACTGCTGGCCACCGTAATTGCAACACCAAGAAAGACAAGAGATAGCACAACAAAATTTATTTTGTAGATAACATGTTGGCCATGTATCAAATGATTAAATTTATAGACTTCTGTGAAGTGTGGTTCCTGCCAGAATCAGTAGCCAGAGTAGCCGCCATTGTTGAAGATCACCGCTGCCACACGCCTAGGCATTGATTCAAATAGACTTTGGATGTGTTCTTGGGGCGCAGCAGACCAAGCAGCTTCCACAAGTTGCCAAAGTTCATCTGGTGTGGCAGCTGGGAGTGTAATATGGGTCAATCGTTGAGCAACCATGGACCACATGTTTTCTATCGGCGAAAGATCCGGAGAGCGAGCCGGCCAGGGAAGCAATTCAATCTGGTGATTGACGAAGAACCTTTGGACAATGCGTGCCACGTGTGGTCGCGCATTATCCTGTTGAAATATGGCTGTGGCCAAGCCCTGAAGGTAAAGAAGGACAACTGGCTCCAACACCTCGGAGATGTAGCGCTGTCTGTTTAAAGTACCGGTAATGCGTACTAGAGGAGTGCGAGAGTGATATCCAATACCGCGCCCCATACCATAATACCCTGTACAGGACGAGTGTGGCGGTGTATAACGCAGCTGTTCAGCATCCTCTCTCCACGGTGTCTCCAGACTCGAATCCGACCATCGTGGTGTTGCAGACAGATGCGTGACTCGTCAGTAAAGACAACTTCATTCCATTCTGTCGCCCATATCCTTCTTTCATCGCACCATTGGCGGCGGAGACGTCTGTGATTCTGCGTCAAGGGTAAACAGAGTAATGGACGTCTTGCGGACAGACCACTCTGCTGTAAACGGCGTCGAATGGTACGCGCAGACACTGAATGATGCGTTACAAACTCAATCTGCTGTGCTATGGTTCGTGATGTGACTGAGCGATCCGTCACTGCCATGCGCACAATTTGCCTGTTCTCACGTGAAGTGGATGCGATCGACCACGTCGGTCCGTCGTACCTTCCTGCATCCAACTATCACATATCCACATTACAGTTGTTTGGTTTCGTCCAACACGACTACCGATTTACCTGAAAGATAATCCACAATCTCGGTAGGCCACTATCCTTCCTTTGTAGAACTCGGATACTTGATAAAAAGCTGATCGTTGTTTTCTACGAGACATAACTGATCGTTTTTTGAAATAACCACAAGAAAAACACAATTATAGGAACTTGAAATCGTCGAAATCTCCAACCTTAAATAGCGCTTTGAGGTGGCGCCACAGGCGTGCGTGATGTGTGTCTGCGCTGAAATTCTAATCATTTGCATATCTTACCTCCGCTAGTGCATGTTGTAAATTTTATGTTATTTGCGTGCTTCCTTCAGGGTGTTGCATTTACGTTGGCCAGCAGTGTATATATAAGGGAAAGGAGTTAGTGAAACACACACACATTTTTCATGGGGGTGAGGAGGAAAAGATTTTTCCTTCAATTTATATCTCAAAATTAATTTCAATTTTCATTGTTTATTTTCAAGGTGAAAATAATGTTTACGTATAGAGCAAGGGATTTCGAATACTAGTTTTTTTAAAATGGATTTTTAAAAATAAAAACTTTGCTTCGTCAGAAGCGATATGCTTAAAATTTTAATATGCAGCAATCTTTATGAAAGATAGAGAGGTACAAGCCAATATATATATATATAATATATATATATATATATATATTTCATTTCAAAAATATACTAAAAATAGTTATATACCTAAGATAACTATCGTCATAATAGAAAAGATTTAGCCACAGAAATACTAAAAGCAAACTCCCAGCCTTAGGAACTAGGAATGCAGGTTTAAACAGTTTTCTGGCCAGCCAACCTTCACCTGAATTTGCCAGTATTCTGGGCCATAGGGAAAGCAATAAATTTCTAGAGAAGTTTAAGTATATTATAGATAAAACCATAATCAATTAATGTAATACTATAATGTTATAGCCTTTAATAATTACTAAAATATTTAAAATCAAAGCCAAACCAATAGACTTACCATGTGAATACATATTCGCCTCTTATGGACAATAACAGTAACGCATATAATTATTATGTATTGATAAAGTAGCAATATTACTATATATATATAAACTTTTAAAATTTCTATATTTTATTTTAAAATTTATAGAAAATAAAAAATACCATCCAGACATAAACAATTAATTTTTAATAAAATATATTATTACAAAATTATTTAGCTAGAGGCGCCATCTATCTATAAACTGTACAACTGAAAAAACTTTTTTTATTTAACTGTTATATAACTTTTTATAAATTTAAGAGGGTAACTGTGTTCTATACAATGTTTAATAAAGTTATTAATATTTAAATATATATTAGATTTATCACTAACTAATACCTTGTTACGATAAATATAATTCAAAATAATATTTCGATATATTGATATAGATAAGTTTGAATTCCAGGAAGGAACTTTAAGAATGTTAAAATTAAAATCATCTCTTTTATCATAAATATTGCTATGTAATTTATAGTCCTTAATATATAATGATACATCCAAGTAATTAGTTTTAACAGGATTATTATTAATTTTAAGTAGCTTTAAATATCTCGGATAAAAATTGATATTGGGATTATAATTATTATTTTTACCAAAAATAATTAGGTCATCTATGTATCTAAAAATGTAATAATCATTATTAATAATATAATTATTTTCGTAAAAGTGTAAATATAAATTAGCCAAACTATTGCTAGCAGGGCCACCTTGAGGCAAACCTTTGGTTTGTTTGTACAGAGAACCATTAAAATTAATGTAGTTTTCTTTTAGGACAAAATTTATTAGAGTATTAAATTTTTGTAAATTAATATTAAGATTATAATTTCTATGATTATCTAAAATTATCCTAATTACATCATTGATATCAATAGAGTTAAAAAGATCTTCAAAGTCATAACTATGAACTGAATAAGTATAGTTATAAGTATAAGTTAAATATATATATATATATATATATATATATATATATATATACTTAACTTTGTTTAAACTTGCAATCTTGGTTCCCAAGGCCAAGAGTTTGCTATTGTACTACAGTGGCTAACTTTTCTTACTCTTTTGACTGATTATACTTAGGATTATTACTATTTGTATACTTATGGATTATATATATCTATCTCTCTCTCTCTCTCTCTCTGTATATATATATATATATATATATGTATAAAGAAAAAGGGAGAAAAGAGAAATACTCTCTTAGATTGTTTATCTATATCGTGAGAACATTAACAAAATATATTCCATAACTAAGGGGTGCTATACAGTGAAAACGCAAATAGTAAGTATGAAAGTAGCACATCTGTATATAAAAGTAGTGCAACATCAGTAAGTTCAAAAAGATATTAAGAGTTATTTCATTACGAAATCTTAAATAAAAAATTGGCAGTTATAGAGACTGCTGATAGAAGTAAAAACTTAGAACTTTTAGTATTAAAATTTGAAATTTCATAATGTTTGAATTAAAATTATCAACATCAATCTGGTTTTCACATGTATTGACACTCCGAGCAACAACTAAATGGATGTTTATATGGTTTTTTTATTATTCAAATATGTTACGGGCTGTAAGGATCATGACAAAATATAAATACAATTCAATTGAAATAACAATTAATATACAAACATATATTTATGGATAGTATTTGCATTTAGTTAAATTTCAATGTACATGATTTTTAACATTATTTTAATTGTTTGCATCATTGTCATCATTAATTTCAACAATACTTAGACTTTTTGTACTTTCAATTATTTCATTTTGTTCTAAAAAGATACAATAGGCTTATGGTAACTAAAGTAAGAAAGAAAAATGTTTGATTCAAATTTATCTAAGTATCACGTGTAAAAACCGCATCGATCGTCGTTTTATATTTTGTAGTACTGAGTTTTCGATCATTGGACATATTTAAATTGTTTCATTTAGAAATTCAATTAGTGGGAGATTTTTATCATCTGCAAAGTTAATATTGAAGTCTCCACTTAAAATCATCGGTACATTATGATATTTTTCGCCAAATCTTTTTCGAGTATTTCAGAACCTTCTTTTGTATAAATCATAGATTCCCAACCTTTTTTGAATTGACGCCCCCTTTTCTAGTGAATATTTTGTTATCGCCCTCTTTTCCACTGAATATTTCGATACCGCCCCCTTTTCAACTGAATATTTCGATACCGCCTCATCCTATTCTAGAGAAATAAGAGTGTACATAATACATGGTGAAAACAAGAGTTAAATATTAAAAAATATTCTATTACTAATTGAAAATATTTTTTAATTTAATTTTTTTCTAAAGCCCCAATTTTTCTACTTGCGAATATGAAATAGCAAATGCAAATATATTTAAATGTGTTTTTTTTTATATTTTAGTCATAAATAGGATGTTGTTGCTTGACAGGATATGGTCGGATATTTGATAGGATATTGTAGTTTTGTAAATTGACAGTTTCAACCTTTAAAGAATCACAGGTTAATTCCTGGTCAACATATTTAATTATGTTTCTTGGATAATATACGAAATGAAATGCAGTGGACGAAACTTTTTTCCTACTACTCACAGACAGACAAAGACAACACGTACACTACAGAAATTAAAATGCACTCTATCATTCAATTTAATGTAGGTCTGAATGTAATGTAATCTTTAAGTTTTTCATGCACTTCCCGAATCACCGAAATACGTGAATTTTCGTGCAAGTGTTATAGAAATGATTTAAATACATACAATCAACATAAGGTAAACATTACTAAAGTTTATTTTTAGTACATATATAATCAGCGTGTTTTTTTATACTTTTTTTTACTATATGTGATTAATCCGTCCAAGCCCCTCCATGCCATCTCAACGCCCCTTAATTTTCTCTGAGTCTCTTACTGCCCCCCTGTAAGCCTCAAACGCCCCCAATTGGGCGTTATCACCCACGTTGAGAACCTATGGTATAAATCATCAAATTTTCGAATAAAAATTGTTGTATCTGTTTCATAGATTTTCTAGGCGAAATATAAACGGCAACCACCACATTAATATGTATTGCCCTTTCTCGGAATCGCAACGAGCAATGCACAGTATTTACACATTTTGAACTTTTCACTAAATCGATTGAATTTCACTTATAAGATATACACAGCACTATAAAGTGTCTTAAGGCGAAGAGCACACTGCGCGTGCGCCAGTCAGAGCATGTCGGTGACGCGAACCCATAAGATTTTCCCCTACCAAAAAGTGCCCAACGCCACTAAAGAAGTTTTCACTTCAAAAATAAGTCTTGAAACATCTATATTTGGAGATATTTTATTGTTCCATGGTATTTAAAATAACAAGTAACTGGTTAATGAAGGAAGTCATCATGGAATTTTGAACTAAGATAATATTAAACGAAATGTTTTAATTTACACAGAATTCGCTGTTTCCTCTCATGTTTTTGAACAATTTATATCTGCAAAAGTTATAATTCTTTTCATAATCAATAAGTACTTTAGATTCAAAATTTTACGATGGGTTTAAATTATTTAGTGAATACAATGTAATTTACTCTCCACAATTCTAAGGAAAATCATTCATTTATATCAGCGTAGAAATCATACTAAATCAGAAAACCGTTGAATTAGCTCTTTTAGAATTCCATTTAATAAATTCTTGATTATAAAGTTAATCACGGGTTATATCAGCTTAATATCAATTCATAATTTTATAATATTCTAAGGAGGAGGCCTGTAGTGGTATCTATATCGAAATGCCCCAGGAAAAATTGTCCCTGAAGTATCGCAATCCAGATTTTTGCTCAGTTTTGAGAAGTAAACTAGTAGCCCTTAGGCGGGACTTGAGGCCATTCTATCTAAGAAGAATTACGGTGATCTTTGGATTCTCTCCGATAGCCGTAGTTCACTTCAACACCTTTTCAAATGGTTTATTGTTGGCGACAAAACCAGTGTCTCCATCTTACACAAACTAAACCATATATCGCTACACCATGATATTCATTTCCAATGGATCCCATCTCACGTCGAACTTTATGGCAATGAAATGGCGGACAAACTAGCAAAGGAGGGCTGTAATCTTCCAACTCCCTCTACATCCGCCCTTACCTATCTGGAATTATACTCGTTAAAAAAATCTCAAAATTTGGTAGAGTGGAGAGCGCCTCCCACTCATCATTGGTATGCGGGTAATAGACCCGGATTGGCCCTAGCCCTCAAGTGTGATAGAGGCTCCCAGACTACACTTTCTCGTCTTGCTAGTGGTCACATCAAGTGCCTTTCATTCTCAGTGAACAAGATCTTCTTCATATGTGCAAGGTGTCAAGATCGCCAGGATTCCCCGGAACACATAATGCGTGGTATGGATCTCACAATGAAAGATATCTACACGGATCCCTTTCTTGTGCTGGACTTTTTGGGAGTCAACGATTTAATTGATCTTGTCTGACTTCGAACAACAACAACAGCATAATATTTAAGGGGTCCGGCACTTCCAATAGGAGCCCATGTTAAATTACGTAAGTTTATGTACTTTTTTCTCAGAAACTACTTGTTTCTCATAGATGACATTTTTACAGTAGGTTATAAGTACTATCAATAAGTCTTTAATGGAGAGGTTTGTCTTTTTACTAAAAATTAAAATAATTATGAATTTTTAAAAAAAATGTCCAATTTTTCCCCCTTTAAAATTTAGTTTAAAAAGACGTTATCTAAAAAGTTTTGCTAGATATATCTTATCTTCTCCATGTAAATGTGTAAACATGTTGAAAATATACTAACTGAAAATTTGAGGACCCTGCATTAATTAGTTTCTGAGAAAAAGATACATAAAGGGAAAAATATTGCATTTTGAAAAAACAGGCTTTAAAGTAAAAATTTGTAATTTTTGACGATTTACCTTTTTTAATACTTTCCAGAAGCATAAGAAACATTTCTTTGCCCTCTGCTTATAAAAAAGACTCTTCTAATTTTCTTTTTTTCATTATTTTTAGCAATCTCGCCTTTTTTTTTTTATCTCAAGATGCTTTCGTTGGGCTACAAGAATCCTACGCGCATCTAATTTTTTAAAGCAGGACACACAATTTAAACCTGGTTCAATACCACAATGTTTTAAAACGATTAATTTGGCTACATGACTCATATTGAATTGTGCAATTCCCATGTTTACCCTTAATTTTAGAGTTTTTAACTCCACAAACGTAGATTTTGGAATGACTGACCATATTGTATTATTAACTGACTCATTGGGGTTTTGAGTCTTTCCATGTAGACATTTTTTTAATAACCTAGGGTCAGCTAAATCTCTAAAAATTGGCTTAATTTTATTCATGAGGGAAGATGGCACATGGGTATGTTTTTTATGGTCATAATGCTTTTCGTTAAATTCAGCTTTTGCTTTCTGAAACTTGCACCATGAATTTGTACCCGAGGGACACAATCCATGTTGAGGGCTCTCATTTGTAGACAAAAGATGGAAATAAATAGCCCAAACAGCAGTTTTCATGTTGTGTAAATCATTGATATTGTTTCTAATGGCCATACCATAATACCTCTGAATTTTTGAAATTAAATTGTCGGTGAGTCGGTTGCGTCCACTTAGGCTTCTTCCATCACTTAATTTTTTTCCTTTGTTTTTCCTTTTGAGATCCAAAAGACGGGTACCCATACGCTTTTGGATATGCCCAACGCACTCTAATATTTCCACTTGAGTGTCATAAGGATTTAGGGCAAGTATTGATGAAAAACCTCTTGAATCTTCATCTCCCAAATATTTTGTGTAACGAATGCCATAATGAGTTTCGGATCTTTCAAATATCACCATTACACCTTTCACTTCCATGCCTCCATTTGTTCCACTAGAGTTGGTTATACATGATGGTTCATGAACTGAATTAAATGCAGTTTTGCATCGACAATGTTTCGAAAACACTTCAAAGTCAATAACTTTTCCAGTATCGACACTCGTAGCTGTAACAATACCATTGAGGGACTGGTATCCTCTTTTCTGCCATGAACCATCTAAGGCAACAGCAATGTCACGGCTACCTTCTATTCGTGCTGCCTCCTCAACAGAATTTCTCATTGATTTTTCACTGGTAAATTTAGAAGAGTCGAACAACAATTCTGTATAAGTACGGAATTTTTCAGGGGGAGATGGCAAGTTCATAAGTCCACAGAATGTTTCTGCAGCTGAACGACCTCTTCCAATAGACCTGAAAGCAAATACTAATCTGATATTTGAGTGGAAAAGTTTATTTTTATTCTTCAATTTAGTTGACGTATGGAAACCATGTTTTTTTGCGCAAAAACTACAACAAAGTTCCATGTAATACACAATTCCAACTCTTTTAGAAGCCTCCAATGAGATGGAATGGCCACAGTTTTTACAAACAGCAAAGTTCAATAAAGCTTTATTCAATAAATTCAATTCTATTAAAACATTTTTTTTCATTACTTCCTTCCATATCTTCATATAAACTGTTGTTTGAAATAAGTTTTCGTTTTGAAGCACTTTGAATAACAGTTTCTGTGCTGTCTGATGTGATAGCTGGAACATTTTGAGCATTCATTTTTTTTAACAGCGACATTTTTGAGTTTTTTAAATATTTTTTTAGATCTCCCCATAATTTTTGTCGTTAATAAAATACTAATAAATAATTTAATGTAAAACGTAGATTAAACAGAAAAAAATAATCTGGATAAATAAATTAGAATTCACAATTAGCTAGTTCAAGCAAGAATAATCTCATTTAACAACAAACCAAACGAAAAAAAATAACTGTGTTGAGTTGTCGTTTCCTTTCTTCAAAGAAAACTCGTTTTATTTATGTGTAAAAAAAAATTATACTAATTGTAGACAAAACAAATCGCGTGGTCACCAAAAAATTAAGCATGATGAAATACAGGTGCTCCTCGAGGAGCACCTGTCACGCGTCACAGAAAGTGGCTTCCTTTTAAAAAAATAAATAAAATACTTTTAATTATTGTATTTCCATATATCATACGTCATTTTAAGCAGAAATGTTTGAACTTTTCAAAAATATAAAAAAGTCAAAATCGATCATTTTTCAAAAATTCATGTGCCCTTAAGAAATTTTAATTATAGGTATGCAAAATCATGACCACACACACAACTAATATCAATTCTCAATGCCACGAATGAGATTTTCTTATTAAGGATACAATAATACGATATTAAAAGGTTCCTTTGATCCTCGTGACTCAAAGGTACATAAAGAAAAAAACTTGAAAACATTGAAATCGATATTTATATCATTACGCATATAGTTTTGAATAAATGTACATTTTATGAACAAACCAGAATTTAGTAAAGGCGCAGAATTTTTATACGCGCGATTATTTTTCACATAATATTTTACATAATAAAATTACAAGTTGAAATATATAATATTAATAAAATTTCTACAGAACGGGAAAAAAATTTATAAAGCCAAAGTACGATTAATGACTATAAGAAAAATATATTTAAAAAAATTAAGAGTCAAATTATAACAATATAAAGAATAAATTATAAAATCATTTAATAGTTATTTCACAAGGGCAATAATATTCCAAGTATATATTTATTTTATATAAAACATCTAAGAATAGCATAAATTTATCCAAAACATATATAAACTGTTAGTTTTAATTCAATAATTTATTTTTGGAGACCATTTTTATGGAATAAAGGTTTAAATTTCAACAGAAATAATTTGGGAGGCACCCAGTATTCATTTTCGTTACTAGACTCATACGGACATCCTTAAATAGAATACATATTATCAGTGACGGATTTCGGTTCGATGGCGCCCTGGGCCCAAGATAATTTTACGCCCTTATTTATAATAATAATAATACGAATAGTAATATGGATTTGAATTAAAGGTATTGAATTTAGGCATGAATTAAATATATATATATTGGTATAACAACTAAACATACAATTTAGAATAAATTGCTTTCGATTAAGAAATAAATCATTCGAATTCAATAAATTATAAAAGATAATCATAAAAAAGTTTCGAGGCCTACTTCTTTATATTTTTGTGATTTTCCAAAATGTAGTAAAACCTTTCTAAATTGATCATGGTAATCTTTGAAGAAGGTCTCACATTATGTAAAAGTATAAAATTTTTATGCGAAATTAAAAAAAATAATAAAGTTTTTGAGTAACCCAGCAAAGATATAATTAAATATGGTGAATTTATATTTTGTGCAGTGAGGGGGGGGGTCCTCGGGTCCACGACCCCCCCCCCCCCAAGCCTTTGATTTTTTTTTCCGATTGATTATAATCTTATGTATATAGTACGTAAGATTTAAATAAGTATTTGCTATTATTAATTTATTTTATTAATTAATGCTAATTATTTATTCAATAATTAATTTTTACTGTATTTGTTCCCTAAAATAGACAAAATCAAAAGAATATGTTAGGCGGTGTATTGGAACATGATACGAGAATGGTGGACATTCGACCCTGCCCCCCCCCCTCCCCTTCCCCTGGAAAAGTTCCTGAGTGTGCTCCTGATTTTATGTTATAATGATGAGCAAACAAACGCTACATATAGATATTTTAAGGGAAAATTTATGAAAAATCTAACATCAACAGATAAAATGTTATACTTAACGAAAAAATTTTTTAGAACCTGTTTGTTACATATTTTAAATGTTACCACTTACACGATTAATTATTTTAAAAAATTATTCCACCCTTTTAATATTGACATCTTGACGTTGTCAAAGCAAGAACAGAAACACATTAAAAGTCGGTCTTACAGTTGATGAAAAACAAAATCGATTTCAAATTTTTGGCATCCCTAAAGCTTTGCATATTATTTCGTCACAGACAAAATAAAATGTGCTTGAGAAAAATACTTAATGAAAGGAGTCAAACTGTTATTAGAGATTGTTAACTCTTTAGCGAATAAGATAACTTTTATCAAACAGGAAATTCTGTGATATCTGCTAATGGATAATTGTTCAAATTCTAGAATCAAGTTTCGCAAGCAGTACCGAAGAACAATCTTTATACTTTAAAAGCGTTCAATGACTTTTTTTTATGGGCTATTAAATAAGTCATAGAACTCTTTCATCTGGAGAATTTTCCGGATAGTCTATTTTAGAAGGAAGATTACGAAATAAAACAAGATATTTTTACAATTTTTTTCTCTTAATGTAGCGAATTTTTTTTTTTTTATCTCTGGATATAATTTAGAGCTGCTGCTTTAAATTATATTCAGAGATAAAACTGTGGTCAGAGATAAAACTCTTAAACTGTGGTCCGCGGACCCCTGGGGGTCCACAGAGTTTCTCTAGGGGTTCTACAGAATCTCTCATGTAATGTTAAGATTTGTCTTTTACAGAAAAATTGTGGAAAAATTGAAAGATGTGCTATATACTGGAATAGATTACTAAATAATCCCCAATGAGGATACTACTAGAACTTGTATTTTGATCAAGAATATTAAGTTGGGGAGGGACATTTTCTCAAAATCTTGGGGGTCGGTGATGTCACCCTGATACATAAAGGAGGGAGGGGGAGATCGAAAGTTTAAGAACCGCTGATTTAAAGCAAAGAATGAGGTTTTAAAGAACTATACGTAAAGAGGAATTCATGATACAAATTTTAAGAAAGAAAATCGCATTTCTCCCCCTTTTACAAAAAATCATGAAATATGCTTTTCAAATAAAAGATTCTAAATTACATAAAAATTTTGCACACTCAAAAAAAAATATGATTGGTTTATCGATAAGCCATTAAAAAATGTCGTACATATGAGGAAAAAAATTTAATCGTTTGTATTCCAAAATTGATAACAGTATTTGGAAACAATGGATTCTAATCGAACATTGAGATAATTTTCATAAAAGCTGATTAAAATAAAAAAGTAAACAAAAGACAGCGAACGAGATAACGCAGCATTAACAGCTAATCATTATCACAAATGTATTACAGTTCAAAAAACTAGATTACAATGCTAGCAAAAAAACACCTGTCGAATAAGATATTACTTGTTATTTAGGAAAAAATGAATCCATTTTTAATTTTTCAGCTTTTAACAACTACGATAAAAAAGGGACCAGTTCATTCCAATAAAATTTGAAGTTAGTAACTTATTGATAACTGTCAAAACCAACTTTGAGAAGAGCATTATGGATATTATTACAAGAAAATCCCTTATTTCTTCGGGAAGATATGACAGAATCCAGGTTTACGACTTTTATCCAAAAACCCAAGGACCCGAAATAAAATGGAGCTTGGAAAGAAGACCGTTATGTAAACATGTTTCACAGCGTGCAAATATGTGCAGAAATAATGCTATTTTGCCCGATGGTTCCTACTTTTTACAGCATCGCTACTTGTATATCCAACAGCGTAATGAATGGCGGGAAATGAAGAAAAAATTTTGGTTTGTGCCTGATTTGGAGTTTATATATGAAGAAGATCCTGAATTAAGTCGCTGCTTGTGTTCATCTACTAATGGTACTATTTCTTCCTCATTGGAAAAAACTAGAAGATGTGACATAGATGACATTTCTTGGACTCTGATATCAGATGAAGAAGTAAAGGACTCCGCAGAACATTATAGAAGTTTATCCAGAAATTTGGGTAGTGGAAAAGATGATATAGTGCCTACAATTTCTAAAAGTGATATTAAGAATGTTCGCCGAGATAAAAAGAAGAAAATAAAACACAAACATTTGAAAAAATTCAAAAAAAAATTTAGACCTTTTTGTAAGTAGTTATTTTATGAACACATATTGAAAAAAGTATTTAAAATTTGATAAAATAATCGAGAATTTCTTTTTTGAAACTTTTTAGATTTTTTTCTAGTTTAATTTATTTTAATGAATTAATTTGTCTTAGAATCAAATAAAAATTTTTTTTTGAATCAATAACTTTGAATCTGAATAATCAAAAAACTGAAATTGAAGTGAATGTAGTTGAATTGGGGCAGCTTATAACTTTTAATGTATTACGAGGATTTAAAAAATGAAATTCTATAAATTTATTTCAAACGTAACATTTTTATTAATGTATTTTATACTTTAGAAATTATAAACTATCGCATTTATTTCTCTCTAGTTGTTTTCTCTTGAGATAATTTGAAAATTAAAAATGAATTTTTATTCCTAAAAATTTCGTAATTTAGCTATAATTTTTGTGTTGAAGTATATCAATTATAAAAAATTTATGTATTATTCAATAAATAATCAAAACTATTATTTGATATTCAATTATGAATAGCATAAGTGTTATTATATGATATATAATGATTATATAATTTTGGTTTATGCATTATAAGATTATATCATTGGTTTCAATTCTGAATTTGGTGCTCTTTTGTAATAATTCATATCCATATCAATAAAATATTTTAATTCTACTTTCATTTTGTTTTGTTTTTTAAATTGCAGTATATTTGAATAATATCAAAACACTGAAAAAAATCAAGTACTCTATTTTTTTTTTTTTTTTTGTATTTCTCTTTTTTTTTATTATTTTATTTTTTTTTAGAATTAAATACATTTAAATAAGGCTTCATACATTCTCAATAATTTTATAATTTTCGTTAATACAGTTTAAACATATTTTAATTAATTTTGTTTTATTAAACAAAAGGCAATAAAAACATTTTAGAGTGATGATAACTTTTTTTTCCAGAAGAATCGAACAATCAATGCATATTTTTGACAATTTTGAAAATGTAATAGAATGCTTCAGTTATATGTAAAACACAGAAAAGAAATTAAATGAAAATCAGAGAAAAATTCTAGTATACTTATTTTCGGAACATTTTGCAAGAAAGTATACTGGTAATGCAGTAAAATTATTGAATTTACGGATACTTTTTTTGACAAGCTAAAGAATTTATCAAACACATTTCATTCATTATTTAAATATTTGCTTAAAAACTCGGAAAAAAGCATGTACATTACTTTTTTTCTCCATTATCAAAATAACTAACACATTTAATTAGTTGTTGAAACTCTCAAAAATAATGAATTTTATTTTATTTAAATGTTATTTGCCATTTTTTTAAATATTTAAAAGTATCACATTTAAATTGATGTACAGAAGCTTAAAATTCTTAACAGTAAAGAACAAAATAAGTATAATTTGGTAAAAACTATTTGAAATATAAATTTTTTCGTTAAAATTTCTTTCCTTGTCTTTTTATTTACAGCTCATTCGTAATAATATGAAAGATATACATCAAAATAAGGTGGCATAAGATGGAGTTTATAAGATTTATATAAGTGAGACGTTAAACTACAAATCTAAGGGGTGTATTGTACAACTTGTGTATATTTAATACATTTATAAACTAAACTCAGTGGTACAACAACCCATAAGAGCCAAGGCCTACTATGCTCATCTCAGTATACGTGACCTTGGGCGCTGAGGTGCATGAGCAGATGTTCCAGTTGGGTGGTCAGTCTGACGTGAAAACCCTCAGTGCTTAGTTCCCAAGAAAACTTGGTACATATTTGTGGACCCATTGCAGAGATGAAAAGCTGAGTAATACATTTTTAACTTTATTTAATTTCTGCATACCCAATTATCTTATTATCCTTTACAGGATATATAGAGTTAAAAATATAAAGAATCTTATATCATTTGTACAGTTTAATCCCAACTTTACTATATCATTAAGTTTTGATAACACTACTCCAATTATAAATATTAGAATAACCAAAAAAGGCATTTATTATCTTATAAAATACGTGCTATTTGTAAAAATAAATAGCGAGGCCCAACGAAGTTTTTTAAATGTTTAAAATAAGTTGACATCTGATACAGGAGTACTATTTACACGTGACTTAAAACTATTCTTCCGATACTATTCTACTTGGCCCTGCATTGTATTGGGCTATCAGCTGAGCCACTGTCTGGCTCCGGTTTTGCT
Organism: Trichonephila clavata; assembly: GCA_019973975.1. Taxonomy (NCBI): domain Eukaryota; kingdom Metazoa; phylum Arthropoda; class Arachnida; order Araneae; family Nephilidae; genus Trichonephila; species Trichonephila clavata. The sequence goes on from BMAO01024724.1 coordinate 125,809, forward strand.
TCACCATGCGAGACAGTTTCCGACGACCTTTTTCTTTGATAGCGTGTGGACGTCCAGCACCATGTCATCTACTGCTGGTTTCACCGTCATTCATCCACTTTGCATAAGTACTAACAACTGTAGATCGCGTACCACCCACGAGTCGTGCAGTTTCGGAAATACTTGTTCCGAGCCATTACAATCTGCCCTCTATCAAAGTCGCTTAAATTCGCAGCCTTTCCCATCACACACAGAAGTAAGTGAAAGAATGATTCTTCAGACTCTCCAGCAGCAGTTAAATACCACTTCGACGTGATGACGTGCCTTCCACGTCATCCACGCGAGTTCATTGCAAAATGTAGGGGTGGTCATAATGTTTTGGCTCTTGAGTGTGTGAAAGTTATTATTTTTACAATATTTCCACTACAAGATTTATTCAGTGGGAATTTTACTCTAGAATAATTTATGTACATACAAAAAAAACCACTCTGTCACCACATAAATATATATTTCAATCTATGTGTACATAATTCGTGAAATTATTTTGTTAGTACTTCAAATATTGTTTTTAAGGAATCTTTAATACTGAAGATACTTTTGTCAGTGAGTGAATATTAACGTCGCACTGTTCAGCTACACGAGGGCTTTTGGCGACGGACCGCGTAATTTTGAACCATGGTCAAGTGACGCGATATTTTTGCCAGAACTTTCTAGAAGTGCCTATCAAATCTAACATGTTCCTCTAAATGTATGACATGAGTCTTTTGATGGTTGAAACAGTAAAAATGTATGCATCCATTTTTATTTTTTACTTCTTTAAGAGGTACTAAATTTTTAATGCGTTTTTACAATAGTTTTTTAATGCGTTTTTTATGGTAGGAATATATATTATCAAGCATTTAATCTTTTTAATTTTGAATTCGAAAGAAAAGAAAGCATCAGCTGTCTAAATCTTTAATTGCAATAAGGAAACTTACCGCAAAGTATAAGTACTTGCTTAAGAAATTTTCACAAAGTGTAACTCATTACTGTAATCTTAATTGCAAACATGTTTCAGACGGAAATAACTATGTTTGCTGAGACAATGAAAGAAAAGTCAGGTGTTAGTTTTTCAATGTCATATCCTTTTTCTTTAAAAAAAGAAACGCAAGTTTAATAAAAGAGAATTTCCTCTGAGATCCATAAGGAATGGCGAAATCAAATTTATAAAAAAAAAATGACGTCGTTATCAAGGATAATTTGAAATTTATTGTATTAAGGTATCCGACTACCTAAAATTGTGAATTTTGCCAAAAATTGACAATTTTTTTTATGATTATATTTTATAGAACATCTTATTGGCTTTATAAAAAAAACCAAGTTTATTATTTTCCGTTCACTAGAACAAAAACTACAAGTGTTTTAGTAAAAGCAGATGCCATTACTTTAAGCAAGATGTCATATTTTAAAACACGTTTTACTCGAAATGTGTTTTTTTTTAATGCTCAAACGAGGACAGCGATTGCTCAAAAAGTTTTGAAAATAATTCACTGAAATTTTTTGTGTATGTTTTGTATAATAGTAAAAGTGTTTTAACCTTCAGATTTATCAATAACTATTTTGTTACAAAATTTACAGTCCCTTATGTTAAAATAATCACTGTTATTTTAAGCAATTTCACATCTATACAAATAAATAAAATTGAAGTGTCTGTTTGTAATTTCAAATTAGCAGCTTTTTACTTAATGCACTAAAAGTATATACGGTACTCATAGCAAAAAAACCAATTTTTAAAATTTTTGTCTGTCTGTCTGTTTGTTCCGGCTAATCTCGGAAACGGCTGGTGCGATTTTAAAAAGTCTTTCACTAATGGAAAGCTACATTAACGGGGAGTAACATTGGCTATATTTTATTCCCGTATTCTTACGGGAACGGAAACTATACGGGTGAACGTGAAACTGAATGCCAAGATGAACGCCAAGCTGAGCTAATTAAGTCTTTGTTTTGGTTACTGGCGACCGATGCTCTTCATGAGACATAACAGTGTTACGCGCACATGATAATACGCTGACACGTGCCATGATTTTTTTTTTATGATAGTTATCTCATTGTTCAGTTAAATAGAACATCGGCTGTTTGGGATGCACTTTTAAAAATAATAAATCAAGGCTGCATAAGTAAAAAGCAATGCAAGAAACAAAAAATTGATAAGTTTTACGGTTAGTTTTAATCCTTTCTTTTTTTTTTATTTACATTTTTAGTCACATTTAAACAATAGTTATTATAATCCCAATCTATATCTATACAAATAAATAAAATTGAAGTGTCTGTTTGTAATTTCAAATTAGCAGCTTTCTTAATACACTAAAAGTATATACGGTACTCATAACAAAAAACCAATTTTTAAAATTTTTGTCTGTCTGTCTGTCAGAATATAAAACAGATATATTTATAAAACATCATGAAATACCCAGCGAAGCGGGAGGGTAACGGCTAGTAATAACTAAGATAAAGTGCTCCAGTTTTTGTAAAAATTAAAATATCTCTTATCCTGAAGGTCATTTCAAAATTGAATAACATAGCAACACATTAGAATTGAAAAAGTGAAATTTGTTTATAAACTTTTGGTACAGAATGGGCCGCATTTATGTTATTTTTGTACATTTTTACCAATTTTCTCCCCACATTTTAGTAATATTAATTTATTTTTATCTGCTTAATTTTAGCATATTTTTCTTAAAATATATTAAATCTAAAAACCAAAAAAAAAAACAAAAAAAAAATCCCCATATCTCCATTTTAAAAAAAAAGTTGTCATAAGTAGTCGGATGCCTTAAATATTTCATTTCCAAAGATTTTTGAACAATTTATTTTAAAATAAAAACCAATACATATAATAACAGATAACAATAACTTAAGTGGTTCCAAAAATTCAGAATACACTTCACTTTTTCTCAATAAATACAGTTTTCAAAGCAATTTGACTAATTTCTGAGTTGAGTCATTCTTCTTGCATAAGTTGTTTAAAGGATCCTTGCTCATCATATTGTTTTTTCACAACCTTTCCGAGCACGGATTCAGATTTAAACTTTGGATGTATGCCGAATTCATGAGACCAGAAAATTATTACAAAGTGTAAACTCAAGAGAGAATGATTGAAAGCAAAACTGAAAGAGGAAGGAAAGAAAATCTTAGTGTAATTGCAAAAAAAGAAGAAAAAAATTTGTAAGAAATATTAGAGAAATGTAAAGGTCATTTAATTTGTCGCAGAAATTTTTGCAATCATCGGCGTATTTGTGCCCGAATCATTAAAATTTCATCAAAAATGTTGGTTATAACAGTAAGAGACCATAATAAGAAATCATTTATTACCTAAAAAAATTAAATGAAGCGTCTTGAATTTACTATAACTCACCAAAGATCATAACTTTCTTAAAAAATGCCATGTTTATCGATGAGGGGAAGATTAATATATTTGTAACAATTCTTGTCGTACTGTTTTTAAGAAATCAAACTCTGCAAAAAAACATTATGTCCAACTACCAAAAACAGAGGTGGTTCTGGTAAAGATTGTGGTTATATGGTCGCTAGAAGAGTTGGAAAACTTATTTTCATGGGGCGGATTATGAATCATGGTTTATTTAGAATAGTTAACAAGAATCTGAGAAAAATGCCACTAAATTAAGTAAAGGCTGCACAGCACCCATTTTCAAAATTTTTTTGGAAACAGTAACAGAAAAAAAGATTTATGTTTTATGTTTAGATTATATTATTAAGTTGATTCTGAGAGTAAAAAATCAGTTTGACCACAGCTATTATTTTACAATTTTAAAAATTAGGAAATTTTGAAGTTTCTTCAAATTTTTATAAAGTGCTCAATTATTAAAATGTTTTAGCCATTTTAAGTAATTTATGTTTGTCAGATTATTGCAAACAAAAGTTAGTACGGATTTGAAAATCCGTTCCCTTGCTGGTTTTTAATAATAATTTTTCTTGTTAAACCTGGAAAAAACACGAAAACTTTTTAAACATTAACTTAAGCATTTTTTTTAAAAAAAAACTAGATATCTCAGACCTAAATCCGCACACTAACTTTTATAAAACATACGTTTAAGAGTATTTACAAAAAATTTCAAGACTTTATCTTGAACAGAAAAAAAGTCTTAGGGGTTAGAAAACACATATATCTTCAAAATTAAAAGTCTGAGAAAAACGCATTTAAAGTTTGTAAAGACATAAAACAAAAACTTATAATGCCTGTAAAGCTCTAATTTTTAATATGTTATTTTTCTACTTATATTCCACATCAAAACTTTATTTTAATTAATTATGACTCTGAAAAAAAAATTAATTCAAAAAATGGTTTTGCATAATATTGATAGCATTTGTTACGAAGACAAATTATTCTTTATTTTAACTTAATAGTTTCACAAAAGTTTTGAAACACACAGAATTTATGCACAAAATAATACGGATACTAATTTAAGCTAAAAACCACAGGCTAGTTCATAAAATTCAATTTTTTTAAGTTTTAAATTGGGACAGTTTAGCGTAAAACATGGCCACACATGACTAAGAAATTAGTCGAATATTTGCCATGTCGCTTGGAGACAACATTGAAGGCTAATAGAAATGCTTGCATGATTATGCGCGTGTAACAGAACCTTAGCACTTTCCTATTACTATAACTGAAATAACTGAAAATCTATTAGAGTATATATATATATATAGTGTCATAAAATGAAAAAAATACACAGTATAATAAAATTGATAGTACTAAATTATACCATTAACAAAACTAGAAGATTTATATATAACCAGATTTCAAGAAACACAATATAAATATATATATTCGCATTTTTTTCTCTTTTTTTTTTTGCAAAATGAAATGTTTTTTTTTAAATACGCTGAGTACTTTTATTACTTTTATTTTACTCTTAATTTCTTCTTAATTTTATTTTCAAGCAGTTTCTTTTAGTAAGTTCTTTAAGTAGTTCAATTTTTCTATATTATTATTACAAAACTTAACTTAATCATGTTCATTCAAAATACCATTGATTTTTTGGAATCTCTGTATCTTTATGAGATTACTTTTAACCTCATTTTTTTTTTAATTCCCAGTGAATGAGAGAGAGAGAGAGAAGTCGAGCTTTTCAAAGAACTTAGAGCAGACGCTTAAACCACACAAAAAAAACTAGTTTGTTTAATATCGCATCTGAGAAGCATAACAGGCTATTGATAATAGATCTCTTAACTCTGAATTGAATAATATGACGATGACGATCAGCGACGTCTTAAGGCATGGGCCAACTGGGCCCAGGGCCCAGGGCCTCAGATGCAATGGGGGCCTCGTCTCGTTCTCTATTCAACCTTAATAAGATCGAATAATTTAAACGGTCAGATGTTATTTCCGGTTGTATTCTCCAAAGAACAAGAAATATCCCGGACGATATGTCAATTGGCTACATGTGTGATACTACCATCATCTACGTACAGACTTAGGCCTACCACCATGCAACCTCATTACTCATTGAGTCAAAAGGTGGCAGTCGGTCTAGCCGGTTTGTGCTATTGTAAGTCATGCACATTTGTTTCGGGTTATTGTTTGTGCGAGTATTTGACAACGTATGCTATGTACTGTCTGCTTTTGCGGGTCATAGGTGAGGGCCTACATTTGTGTAGGGGCCCAGGGCCTTAAGAAGTCTTACGACGTCCCTGATGATGATATGTGTTTTAACTTCTTACTCTCCTTTCTTCCATGCTACGTTATATGAGCCCTTTATGTGGCCGTTGTGGTCTAGTGGAAACGCTATTTCAAGTCTTGATGCAAATGAAGACTCGCTGTGTAGAAAGGCTGATGCACGTTAGTCATGCAGTCGGCGTGGTGTGGAAGCTTGGAAGAGGGGTACCAGCTCAGGCGTCGTCATTTGACCATGGTTCAAAATTACGAAGTCCGTTCCCAATAGCCTACGGGTTGCCTTCTTTGCACTTCGAAATCCCGTTCTATTTTCCGTATGCAACTTTACGCTTCTCATTAATTCATTGGTCGGTCTTTAGTGAAATCAGGTCTCAAACATCGCAGATTCAGGTATCAATGTTAAAGCTCTCGATTCCCTGGACTATTTTAACATGCAGTAGTACAATATTTCACACGACGGTCTAGGTGAAATTAGTATTCGAATTCCTCCGGTAATAACGTCTGTGACCCTGGCATCTGGGATACACTAAAAGACAGAACAAGAAAGAAAGCATACATCTAAATTTTCAGATTATCTCAAATATTTATCTATGCATGAAAAAAGAAATAAATAAAATGTAGTTACATCCTTAAATATTACCACCAGCAATAATTCTAAATATTTCAAAATTTTAGTCTCTAAAGCCAATATTTGTACAAATGATGGACAGCGTGCTCAATTATTGTAGCTTTAAAACCAACGAAATTAAATCGATATTGATTTTAGTTTATCGACTGGAATATATTAATAATGAAAGACAAAGAGAGCTCGAGGCTTTGTTGATACACATTTTCAATTCCAAACAAACCTTGAAAGTTTTAGCCAAGATAAACAAGAACAGATCACCTTGTTTTTCAGTTCTAATGTAGGTTACCTTTTAGGTTGCCATATTTGGCAATATTCACACAGTTTGGCGATTATGAAACTGAAAATTGGTTTTATTTCATTAACAATGCGAATAGTAATAATAATTCATCGCTTAAGTAGTTTTGTTTTCTAAATGTTTTTCCTGTGATGCAATTTAAATGATGACCCCCCAAGCATTTTCGCCTTTAGTTAATTTATTAAAAGAAGACATTTAAAGTTGTTTCGTGTTGATTTTTCTTCTTAATTATTTATTGAAATGATTTCGAAAGAATATTTTGTAATATTTGAGTTCAGTGAAATATTAAAACTAAGAATGCGCCAAAACTGAAGTACCATTTTTTTTCTTTCACTTTCACTAGATATTTCAGTCTAAAAATAAAGCACTAATATTTTAAGTTTTTGTGTGAATAAGGAAATTCTAATTTTTGAATTATAAACTTTATTTTATAGTTCAATAATTTAAAATGAAATATATAACTATTATGAAATTAAACTTCATAGTTCAATTGGCGCCATACCGGAATTCAAAGATAAATAGATAACTCACATCTCGTCATGTTCAACCATAGAGACAACAGGATATCTCAACAGTTTTCTCTATTTTCGCTCCTCAGCACAACATCATGGCAGAGATTAACTCATGAAAAAAACAATTAATTAAATAAAATGTTTATCTGTGTTTTATATTCTCTTCGATATATAGCTGATTAGCTTAAAATAACATCACTCGATGTTATTTGTGTGACGGACTTCATAATTCTGAACAAAGGAGCACGTAATTAGAATAGTGTAATTGAAGCTCTACTTAAATCTCCTGACTTCCACACCACACCACGGCTGTGCTAGCAGAGTGTTCATGATTGTCGAGTCACGATTCCGAGTTCTGTGTTTATAGAGTGAATGTGGGGTTTATTGGCGCAAGAGCCGATTTCGGCTATACTGCGCCAAACATTGTTTTTAAAACCACAGAGTTTAAGATAGTTAAAAAATTAAAATATATAAAGACATAAACAAGTTGTATTTAAAAGCTAATATGCATTAAAACTTCATTCATGATTCTGACACTATGAATACGCTAGAAAGTGAATTTAAAAACATCGACAATAATATAAAACATGACTTCAAATCTGGACGCGGTATTAAAAGATGGAATTTTATAGTTTCTGTTGAATTATTTTTTTCGATTGTTTGTCGGTGTCAAAAATTTTTTGAAACCGGACTGCATATTCCAATCCATTAGGGATTCATCCACGTCATAAAGGATCATATCCTCGTCTTCTGATGTATAATTTATGGAACTTTTTTTAGGTTTATGAGATGTCATTTTAATTTCAATTTCGGGTTCTACTGTGAGCTTTCTCCTATTTTTTCTACTTTGTTTTAAATTATATTTGCCGCTTTAGTTACAGCGGAAGTTCGACTATAGGATGTAGCAGTATTAAATAATGGGACAGTTGTCTGAATTTTATTGACAAGGATGAAGCAGAGGTATTTGGGCTATTGCCAAGGGTAGTGTTGGTAGTAGAAATGGGTAGACGGAACGCGTAATTTTGAACCATAGTCAAGTGACGCGAACGACACCTGAGCTGGCACCACCTCTCCTAACTACCACACCACACCAACGGGAGCACGTTTGAGCTCTCGACAGATTTAACGTGCATCGCTCCCCTACACGGAGGGTCTTCAGTGGTACTGGGCTCGAACTCATGATACGCTAGCCATGATCCGATGCCTTGACCACTTGGCTACCGCGGCCACTAAATCTGACAAAACTGAAATCCTTATGATGATGTGGTGTGGAAGTAGCCGGCTGGGTGGCGTGATTGGTTTGTTGCTGACATTGTGCACCTAAGGTTGCGGTTTCGACCCCAGCCCAAGTCGGTGGATTTTCATGATGCAGAAATTCGACAGCGGTCATGTCGCATGATTATGCGGCATGTAAAAAAACCTTGAGTGCCTGTTTGGCTTGGGTGCTCTCCACAAAATTAAAATCCTAAATACAGTTTCGCATCGCCAGAGGTCAAATTCCTCCCTCTGGAGAGGAAACTGGGCGTCAAAATTACCTGCAGCGATTGGTATCCGCCTATAAGGTGCCGCACTAAAAAGAAATATCAGTTTCCGGTAAGTGTGCTAGGTCTGCAATGGTAAAACATTAATCCGCAGCCCATTAAAGTGGTGTGGAAGTTTGAAGTGTGGAGGCGCAGCTCGGGTGTCATTCTCGTCAATTGACCTCGTCAGTTACGAGATCCGTCACCACAACTCTCTTGTTATTTTGAATTATGGCCGTTATAAACAATATAATCAAGAGTAGTTATATGAGAGGGGTTGAATAACCTCGCAATTTTGAGTCATGACCATATGATAAGGAGACATCTGAAATTGTGCCTCTCTCGCCCATCTTCCACACTAGGTCACACGAAAACTTTCCATTAAACCTGCGACGTCCATCCATTATTCTACACTTCGTTCTTTGTGGAATCAGGACTCGAACTTTGGGTTCTGTTTGAACCTCGAAACTCCCGATCATAATCTCTCAATCTGACCTCTGGATCAGCCCAAGGGAAAGATTGAGTGAGTAAATATTAACGTTGCACTGTTCAGCTACACGAGGGCTTTGGGTGACAAACCTCGTAATATTGAACCATGGTCAAGTGACAAGGACGACACCTGAGCTGACCCACCACCCCCTCTCCTAACTACCACACCACACCAACGGGAGTTTGAGCTCTCGACAGATTTAACGTGCATCGCTCCCCTATACGGCGGATCTTCAGTGGTACTGGGCTCGAACTCGTGACATGCCAGCCACGATCCGATATCTTGACCACTTGGCTACCGCGGCCACACTAAGGGAAAGACTAGAATAACCAATACAATAAATAACGGATTGCATTTAAATGACTTTTCAAGGGAAGTTGATCCATGTTCATGTATCATAATCTAAAAAAGGATGACAATTTTATTCATTGACGGTCATAACCTTTAATATTAAACCTGAATCTAGGACAATTGGTTAAAAATCCGTGTTTTTACATTCTTTTTCATTAAAATAAGATGAAATGCCAAAAAAAAAAGTACTAAAGTGAAAATAGAATTTCTTTTAAATTTAAGACATTCAAGCAAAAAATCAGAAACATAAAATACATAACGCAAAAAAAGAAATAGAGGGAAAATCAGTAGGACCGAGAATTATTTAGAAACATCTAGCAATTCGTCTCCAAGTTTAATTTACAGTTTTCCTGCAATGGAAATATTTTCTTGTTTAAGTAACCTGAGTTGCAATTACATTTGAATGAATAAGGAAACTTGATAAGAAAATGAGATTCATCGAAACTTTGAGGTAAATTTTTTTTTCTAGATTGTCATGTATATGCCATACCCATGAATGCATTTTGTATTTTTGATTATAAGTAAATTAGGCATTGTGAAAACCCATATTGTAAGGAAAATAATAATGCTATTTTGCATAATATTGTTTAACGATGTAATTAAAAAAACTTAGGATAAAAATGTGAGTGTGTAGAAAGTTTCCAAATTTATCATGAAAATTTTAAACGTGGTAAAATTACATTTAAATTGGACAACGAAATCTGTCGCTTTAAAATTAATATTACACTTAATTCTCTCGAATCCAGTCATTTCAGCTTATGGGTACAGATTATGGATCGTACAGAATATAGCTCTTCATGAAATTGAACCTAACATTGCGAAAGTCTTCAAAAACCCTAAAATTATATTTATATATACATAAATGATACTCAGCATATAGTTTCCTCCGATTTCCGTCGACAGTGATAAAACTTCTAAGAATTATGATTCGTAAAGAAGAAGAAATGTGTATGGTTTCGGAGTTTCCATTGATAAATTAACAAATTAAAATAGATAAATAAAACCTTGACAAATTAAAATAGGTAAATAAAACCTTAAACATATATGTTGTAAAAACACTAGTCCATTTATATCACGTTGTGTGTACAAATTTTTGTTTACATTTTTTTTTTAAAAAATTCAACTAATTATAAAATTTTGATGTATTGCAGTGCTTTTCCCACTTTTAATATTTGCGACCCAATTTTCACACACAATCATTATTTCTCCCCTCCATATATAAACAATATATTGAATGCAATAATGTTCTTTGACGATAAATCTAAACATAAATATAGAAATCACTCTCCTAGAAGTGCTGGCGTCAAGAGGAAAAAGATAAATTTCCATGGGAATAAAGTGATGTACTAGGTAATAGCCCGTGCAACGCAGGGCTAATCTGACAGAAAACAGACCCGTCCGATGGAGCAAAGAAGTGGAAGAAATTTCTAAATAGGTATTATAATAATATATTAAAATGGAAGTCACAAATACACCAGGAAGAGTGCTTGCACCGAGATAGGAAGGGGAAATTTTTTAAGCAATAAATATTTATACATTTGAAAAAGCCCGTGCAACGCCGGGCCATGCAGCTAGTAAAACCTTAATTGTAAACCGTACAAAAAATTATCAAGATAAATATTAAATTTTGTATACGTTACTTTTAAGTAAATTACTTGAAGCATTACGTTGCTTTCCCTGTTTACATTTGTAAGAGTTTTATATCAAAGTAAATGTGTATTTTATTTTCTTAATCTCTGAATGTATTTTGGTTTGCTTCCTTTCAGTAAATTAATATTTTTTTAAAATCTTTTATTTTCGACTTTTTGATTAGCTCGCACCCCCCACAGTTTGAGAATCGCTGATGTATTGTATAGAAAGTGGGGAACCAGTTCAGTTGTCAGCCTCTTAATATAAGTGCGATTCTAAGCTAAAAAACGCGTGGGAACAGATCCTTAAGCTGGGCAGAAAATAGTTAGCAGAAAACATTCAATAAACAAATTTATAATAACAAAATCAAAGTATTTAAAACTATATCTGCAAAAGAAAAATAAACTAATGGATCGAAATGTACAGTTTCAAATACATTTAAGATTTTATATACTCGTTGCAAATTGACGTTCCCATTAATAGTACACTGTAACAAAGAGAGCTTAATTTTTCCTTGTTTTATAAAATAAACCTAACAGATTAAATTAGGTAGTAAAGCGCATCGAAAAACAGTGTAATGGTATTACTGATGACGGAACTTGTAAATTCTGAACCAAGCGAAGACGACATCTAAACATAGTATTGTTATGTGAAGTCTATCTTCAATGCATTTTTTCGAGTAGTAGCACTGGCTATATTTATAGAACACTTCCTAGTATTTTTTATAGTACTAGGAAATATATGCTGTTTAAAGAAAGTATATCCTTACGTAAATGTTGTTTTTATAGTAATATGTAAATGCTATGTATATAATATATATTTTATAGTAAATGCTGTGTTTTACAATATGCGCGTGAAAAGTACTCAAAATTTATAACTATCGAAAAAAATTAATGTTCAATGGATGGAATGGATTTTTGTAACATTCTTCTCAGTGCGTAACGAACATTAGGTCTCCCTCTAAAATATCAGGTTTTAGGCCCTCTAGATCCGCTCCCCCCCCCCCCCGATGCGGAGGTATACGTTACACCACTGATTCTTCTATAGCAACTTTTAACTGACAAAATCTAAAATGCTCTCTATTGGGAAAAATATTCCCTTTTGATAAACTTCTGCACAAACTGAATGAGTTTATTATTGGACATTGCCAGTACGATTGAAGAAAAGGTTCATGAACGTATTCTACACTTGTATGAACTTCAAATATTATCAATTTTTAGCTGTGTTTCTTTTGTTTGTAATTCCAATGAAATTTATCTAAGAAAAATGGAAGTAATTTGGAAAGTTGTATGGTTGTCTTTAGCTATTTTTAATCGAAAAAATTATTAGCTTTAAATTTTATCTTTAGTTTCTGAGTATAATTATACACGTATTTAATCTATAAAAATATTTTATTTACTTGCTTTTGAATACATAAACACTAGTTATTAGCCTAGTCAAGAACTCGTCTTTTCAAGATAGAAATGTTTGGCACTGAATGGATATTTTTTAAATTAACAATTTTCTGTATACTAACTTAAACATACATCCCAGGGATTAACATTTAATATGGTGTTTCCTTTTGACAATATCCTTCATAATGTCCCTCAAAGTTCTTCATAAGAAATACCTTTAAAAGTATTAAGGATTTTAAAATTAAATTTGCAATGAAATTTTCAATTATTTAATCTAAATTTACAAAATCCAGATTATGTTTCAACAAACTGTCGTCTGTTTTTAAAATGGAGCATGTTTTTTCAATCGTCTTATTATTCTAATTTTGTTACCGAACTAATTTCACAAATAATTAGATTTTCGGTTTAACTTAAGATAAAAAATTTGTATGTCATTAACGATTTATATACAGTAGTTCACACGCAAAAATGAAGCTCCCACACTGAAAATTGAAAAATGTTAAGCAATTTTTAAAAATACCTTATTTGGTATTTCATATTTTTGAAACTATCCTTGCCTAAGCCTTTTTTAATTTTTCCAACAAACCTTGTCTGCTTAACGCACTTACGCAATGTATCTTGTACGCAATAATATTGTTTATTTAAGTAATTATTATAGATAAAGGGCTTATTTAAAATTCCGAAATTTACTCATATTTGAACGTTGCGTTTTTGTGTGTCTGTTCTTTGTAATTTATCTGACCTTCACTATATTTCTAAGTCATTGAGAGAAAAATCATCTTTATTTCATAATAGTTTATTAGCTTTTTTTGGTTTCTCAAACTGTTCATGCTTAAAATCGTAAGCCAAAACAAGTTTTTAGATTTTTACCTATTTGTTTTTATCTTGGTTTACTTGATCGATCTCTTTCGATTTAGCTTTGTTTATTGAAAGTTTCCTGCTACCTATTTCTGACCGACTCAAATGTTTACTAATGGACGATAGGCTCGTAGTTTTAAACAAGAGGTCAGATTGATTTGTTGATTGCTAATTAACATCGTCTTGAGACTACACGAGTTAAGAATATGCTAGAGCAACTAGCTACAAACCTTGAAATTTTTGACGGTCAAGTGACGAGGATGATACCAGAGTTGGCTTCCCACTCCCCAAATTTCTACACCACACCATCGTGAGGACTTTGAGCACGACAGATTTAACGTGCATAAATTCTCTACACGGCGGGTCTTTAGTTGTCAAACAAACTCAACAGGAACAGTGCGAACCCAACATTTATCAAAGTAGGGTACATGCCTTATTACATTATCTTATTTTTATGTATTAATTTCATATAAAAATTAAATCTTGTGAAATTGTACTGTGTACAAGTTTGTTTCAAGAAATTTTGGGAAATTGGAGTTCCACATGCTTGCAAATCTCTGGCGAAAAGCTTAATTATAAGTTCAGAGCAATGACTCTTGTTATTTTGAATCATGATCACATGATGAGATCGATACTTGACTTGCAACTCTTCTTGAAGAAAAAACGAATATTAAATTAAACACAGCCTCGTATTATAACATCCAGGAATCTTTGTCGTGATCGAAATCTGACTTCTCTCTCTCGATTCTTTAGATGCTAATTAAGTCTCTAGATTAATCCCCCAGATCTACAAAAGAATTTTCATGCTCTCGTCTTTTGCTACTGAATAATTCCTTAACTATGAACTCAAGAACAGTAATAGAAAAAGAACTCGAATATTCTAGAAAAGACAACAAAAAATTAAAATGAACAAAACCAAAGTTAATAGCATAAAAAAAGTCTGACAGCAGTCTATGAGGAAATATGAATAATCGAGAATTTAATAAAGAAAATTAGAAAACACTAAGAGGATTTTTAGTAATATGATGATGCATATAATTAGGAATGCATAATAAACTCTGAAAGGTAGATTACTATTATGTCACTGGAAAGACTGGTTTTTCTACAACTTACCCATTAACGAAAGCAATTTATCGTTCAATACACTAAGAGTATGACAACTATCAAAAGCATCACAACAAAGTAATTGTATTTTCTACACGCTATCATTCATTGAATTGCGGAACCCTCCAATTAAGTGTTTCTGAAATTTCTTTTGCGTGTCGGAATAAGATGATGGCACGATTGTAATTTTTTGTTGCCCCGTGTTAGCAGACGTTAAAATATACCGAACCCCAATAAAAATCTAATGCTCGTATATATATATGTTAAATTTTTTTTAATAAATTAAAATTGATATCTAACTTATCAGTTCTGACTCGTATGTAATTATTTGTTTTACTTAATAAATTTGAAAAAACCATGTTTTTTTAGTTTTAATTGAAAAATCTGTATCCATATTGGGTTAATTTTTAGTTGTATCGCCGCTCCAAAGCTTCATGGGATCCTTAGCGATGTAACTGTAAAACAATATAAAAAGATAATTTCTATTGCAGATCTAATCTATTAATATAATTGACAAGAATGACAATTGAACAAAGCTCAAGTCTGCCAAGGCGAGTCACTCTCTATTTCTAATTTACCACTCTGAGAGTCAAATAACGCGTGACCCAATTGTATTTAAATGATAATTCCATTTTTCACACGCAAAGGATTTGGTAGACGCGGGATTAAAACTTGTTGTGTACCACTTATAAAGTTTTCGTCTCTGGCATGCTTATTTTAAATGCTAAGTCAGTGCTTCTCAAACTTTGAATACTTATGACCCAATTTCAATCATAATTTTCATCGCACCCCCTCCATACAATAACAATGTATTGAATTCAATAGTAATGTGTATTTGACGCTAAAGCTACAGTACGATTTTAATTATAAACCACTCAAATTATCAATATAAGTATTAAATTTTGTATATGGCAAGCCCATAGGAGTCAGTAGTAATTATTAATCTTGCTCTCTTAACTTAGTATTGATAATGTAATTATTAAATTACATTGTGCTGTACTGATGCATTTATAAGTATATTATATCAGTGTAAATGTGTATTTTACTTTTATGTCAGAATGTTTGGTTTTTGCTTTCTTTCAGTGAATTTGTAATCTTTTTAAAATCTTTTATTTACGACTTTTTGATATGCTCACGCCACCCTTGTAAAGTTATCATGCCCCCTAGAGGGGCGCACCCCGCAGTTTCAAAAACGCTCTGCTCAGTACTTTTAATAATTATAGGAGCAGTTTTGTAATAATGTAAGTAAATTAAACTTAATTCGTTCTTTAGCAATATAAACACTTATACGGTTTTGAATTAAGAATATGGACAGATTCTAACCAATTTCATTTAGTATTTCAAAATTACACTCATGTCCATAAATTAAGGATAATTCAGAATCTCACAGAAATTGAACTCTAAAATAAAAATTTCCCCTGTAGAATTATCACACACATCTTGAAGAATATGCAAATTACAGGAAACGACCAGATGGCGCGGATAATACGTCACAATGACGAGAGTATAAGAGGGGTATATAAGGAATGGGTGGCAAAGAGTAAAATTGTTCACAAGCGCTTTAAAAGCCTTTCAGTGCAATAACCGCATAGTTATGGCGCAAAGGAAGCATTTGGAGCATTTTTTACGTGGTAGAATTATCGTACGACTGGAATGTGGACGTACCCAGCTGGAAGTATCCGAGGAATTTGGAATCGCCCAGAGTGTCATCTCCAGGCTTTGGCAACGATTCGAAGATGATGGCAATGTGAGTATATGTTACAGCACAGGTTGCCCCGAGTTACAACGCCGAATGAGGACCGGCACTTGGCAGTTACTGCCAAAAGAAACAGACGGAGCACAGCATCAGACCTATCTCGTCAGCTCTCTTCAGCTACCGTACGACAGTTTCAAGGCAGACCGTGTACAGACGCTTAGGGCACATTGGTCTATATGCTCGTAGGCCTGTCAGATGTGTTCCCTTACCGCAACTCACTGTCGCCTGCGATTAACCTGGAGTAGAGAGCATGCATTGTGGACACCGCAACAGTGGTCTTGTGTGATGTTTTCCGACGAGTCCAAGTTTAGTTTGCAGTCTGATTCTCGCCGGACTTTCATATGGAGAGCGCCAGGTACCCGTTACCACCAAGAGAACACCATTGAACGACACCGTTATGGTGGTGTAGGATGGCTCGTTTGGGAGGAATTATTCTTGGTTCCAAGAACTGACCTGCATGTTCAGAGTGTAACGATGACAGGCCACATCTATAGGGATGTCATTCTGGAACAACATGTACGTTTGTTTCGGGGCCCATGGGTGCGAATTTCTGTTTATGGATGACAACGCCCGTCCTCAACGTGCAAACGTTGTAGACGAATGCCTTCAATCGGAGGATATCCCCGTATGGATTGGCCAGCTTACTCACGGACTTGAATCCAATAGAGCATGTGTGGGATATGCTTGGCCGACGAATTGCAGCCCGTCAACCCCTCCCACCTGTCTAGCGGAACTTCGGAGGGCATTGCTTGATGAGTGGTGTAATGATCCCCAGATCAGATGTATCGTAATTTGCATCGTCGTATAAGGCCTGTATTGCATCGTCCGGAGACATACTCCGTATTAACGATCATACACATGTTATACTGTTTTTTGTAAATAGGTTCTTTTTGAAATTTGCTACAGGGAGTAAAAATCGCTATTTTTATTAATTATGTCAAACATATAGCATCTTTTTTGCTCTTTACCTTTTGTTTAATAAACTGACTTTACAAATAAGTCAAATTTGTTTTGCTTCTGTCTCTTTCTTTGCCTGAACTTCATTATCCTTAATTTATGGACATGAGTGTAGATCACCAGTCAGCCGGTAAAATTAGACCTTGTAATTTTGAGCTATGATCAAAACGATATAATAACTTCAATCCAAAGTTATTTTATTTGGTCTTTTATTTTAATGCCGCGCACTATAGAATGCAGAGTAAATAGGATACTTAATTCTGACTGCGATCAAATACCGAAGATGACACTTGAGTTTGGATTTCCTTTTGTTAACTTTGTCCTACAAAAAGAGAGTACTTCATTCTAGATTAGTGTCAGAAATGGAGTCTTGTGAAACTGTAATCCACCTGTAAACAAGATATAGTAGCCTCCCTGATTCCTTTACGCCACCTAAAGACTTTGAAGCTCATGTAAATTCAAGTGTAATTGTACACAGTGATTTTGAATGAAACTGGGTATTGGCCTACAATCAGAATCAACTCTGTTATTTCTTTTGTTTTTTCTATATCAGATGTGAAGTTGGATTTTTTTAATAGAGGGATATTTTCTTTGGTATTAGTAAGAATCTTACAATCTATCAATTTCAACTATTTCTTAAGTGTAAGTGAATAGTAGTTGAAATGTTGTTGTTGTTGCTAATCCTCCAGGGTCTGACGAAGTCGGACAAGAAAGGGATCTGTGTAGATATCTTGCTTGTGAGATCCATACAACGCCTTATGTGCTCCGGGGAAGCCGGGTGATCTTGACATCTTGCACAGATGGAGAAGATCTTATTCGCTGAGAATGAAAGGCACTTGATGTGACCGCTAGCAAGACGAGAAAGTGTAGTCTGGGAGCCTCTATCACACTTGAGGGCTAGGGCCAATCCGGGTCTATTACCCGCATACCAATGATGAGTGGGAGGCGCTCTCCACTCTACCAAATTTTGAGATTTTTTTAACGAGTATAATTCCAGATAGGTAAGGGTGGATGTAGAGGGAATTGGAAGATTACAGCCGTCCTTTTCCAATTTGTCCACCATTTCATTGCCATAAAGTTCGACGTGAGATGGGATCCATTGAAAATGAATATCATGGTGTAGCGATATATGGTTTAGTTTGTGTAAGATGGAGACACTGGTTTTGTCGCCAACAGTAAACCATTTGAAAAGGTGTTGAAATGAACTATGGCTATCGGAGAGAATCCAAAGATCACCGTAATTCTTCTTAGATAGAATGGCCTCAAGTCCCGCGTCAATGGCTACTAGTTCGCTTATGAAAACTGAGCAAAATTCTGGATTGCGATACTTCGGGGATAATTTTTCCTGAGGCGTTTCGATATAGATACCACTACCGGCCTGGTTAGATATTTTACTACCATCAGTATAAATTTTGATTGCATCATGAGGGATGCTGTTAGTGATCTCCAGTGCCAAATGTCTGAGATGGCTAGAGACAAAAATTTTCTTAATGACGGGTAAACTTAAGTTGAAGTGGAAATGCACCCTTTAGAGTCCCTCCGAAGGATTCAAGCTACATTGTAGAGAAAAGGGCTCTACTTCCTAAGAAAACTCTCGGACTCATATGAGTAGTTAAAATAGTCAATTGAATTGGAATTAATTTTTCCACACAGATTCAAATTTTAGTTCCATAAAGAGGTTCCATAAGATACTATCTAACAATTTTTTTAATTGATTTGTTTTCGCAACTTTCGTGTGAAGGATAAAATAGATTTCTTGGGGCACAATTAATAGATACTAATACAAAATAATAGATTAATCCTTGAAATATTTTACCTTAAGAAGCTAAATCCATTCTCTGAGGCACTGGTTATATTTAAATAAGTATTAACTGTTATTAATAAATAAATCTTGCTTTAAGTTTGCAATTTAAATGATAGGTTTTTTTCGCTATCGGAGATTTAGAAGGATTGGTTTGCTAATGTTCCCACAAGCATAGTATATAAACCTATTCTTAAGAATATATGTTTTCATTAAACATCAAATTATAAGAATCGTAACGAAATTCAAAATACACATATTTCATCAACATTTTTAAAAACTATTTATATAATTCTTAACAAATCCTCCTTTTGTTCAATGGTATCATTGTACAAGAAATTTCTTGGAAAAAATTTTAGCCATGAAAATTTATATTTTCAAAGTATTCCATGAACTAAAATTAAAAATTATATTCACAAGTCTGCCTTATCCTTATCTACTAATCGTAAGATAATGTTTTCCCCACTTTTAGAATATTTTCTTTCCAATTAATGAATTCTCTTAACTATATTTGTTTCTGAAAAAAGCACAAATTTCTTTTTTGAATATTTATATCAATGGTTTAAATATTTCTTGGACTTTATGCTAATAGCCATTAGTTTGCTAATTTTTAAAAATTACTTTGTTTTTATATCCATATTTTAATTTTCAAAGGCGATTAGCAAATGGTTTTAATAGATCACTTTCAATTCTCACTGGCTCTCTGCTCTATAAGATAAATAAAATTAATCTAAATATTACTCAAAAGTTGCTTAGTTTTAAAATTTATTTTTGTTTTTAAAACTAATTTTATTTTGATTATTTAGTTCTTCCTTCGTAAATTTTTCAGTTTTCAAATTAAACTAATCTATCCCAAATTATTTCATTGGCTTTTTAAGAAATTTTTTTTATCCCATCAATTTTTAATGATTTTACACATTTGCTAGAAAAAGTCTGCGCGTCCATCCATAACAAATTATACAGCAAAGGTAAAGTTTAAAAGGAATATAATTTTTTTTCTACCAAAATTTCATGAATTTGTTTACTATTATTTAAATATTGAGCATGCGAGAATTTATTTTGAATTAAAACTACGTAAGATAGTGGGAGCTTTGTAGCAAAGTACACAAATAGTAGGCAGAAAAAGTGTGCGTTCACTATTTGAATATTCTTGATTCCCGGAATTTTTATCGACAGGCGTTATAGGTTAAGAGTTTTTTCATTCAGTTATTAAGTAAAATAGCTAAAGAAAGTTTGATGCAATAAATTTTACGTTTTTGTGAGATGCGAAGCAATTCAAGTACATGGAATATAAAAGGAAGGAAATTAGAATCAATGAGCGTAAAATCATTGTGTAAGTGTGGAAAGATGGAAAAAGTCATCGGAATATAGCCAGATCCGTTGGACGGCAGTGTTCATCTATCCAGCGTGTTATTAATTGCATTACATTTACAGGAATTTTCACATCCTAACCTCGTTCAGGTCGTCCATCTAAACCAGTGATTCCCAAAGTGGTCTATATGGACACCCAGGGTCTATGACGACCTCCAAGGGGTCTACATCAGCCGAAAGTTAATTTTGGGGTCCATGAGGTGTAATTGGGGTCTATGTGATACTGGTTCTCATTAAACTAGATCGTGGCTTTCATTTTAAAAGAAAATTTATAATCAAGTGTAAACCAAACTTTACCTATTTAACAGATTTATTTACTAAATTTAATGAGGTTAAGTTGCATCTACAAGGTGACAGCATAAATTTTATTAAAACAACCATTTCAGCTTTTCTTTCCTGTTTTAAGCTAAAAAAGTATAATACTGGAGATCCCGAATTTTCTAAATTTGTCACAGACAATCTATTAGAACATTTTAACCTACGTTGAACATTTAAATGCCTTTTATTCAGACTTTGAAGCCAGATTTGGGAATGCTTTGACTATGGCAATACCACAAGAGGCAATGAATTCAAATGGTCGTATTGAAAAAAAAATGTCACATTGCAATAGGAACTAATAAACACTAACGATAAAATCTTAAGTTAAGAAATGGATGCCAGCAATTTTGGGGCTTTAAAAAGTCGAACCTATTATTTGTCCCGACTTATGGAATATCGTGAGGAAGTTTTTTTATTGCTTTTCCTAGAGTGAAAGAGTTTCAGCACGGTTGCCATCTCGAGGGGAAAAAAACTGGACACTATACTAACAGAGGAGATTTAAAATTAAACCAGACAAGATTAATACAAAATGTTGAAAATTTGATATTATAGTGCTAGAGATTCATCCCTCCCATTAAAAAATATATATTTTTTGCTTATTTAATTTATTTAGCGGTTTTATTTATTAATTAATTTAATTAACATATGCTTTTTGAATTTTAAACACTATACTTCATTAGTTAGAAATTTAATTCTTTTAAAGTAGGAGTAGTAGTACGAGCTGTTAAAAAGACATTTAAGTTAATAAATTTGCAAATATTCCATATTAATTAAGCAGGGGTCTACCCCAAACCGGAAAACATGGCAAGGGGTCTACGAGACAAAAAAGTTTGGAAACCTCTGATCTAAACTGACAATCAGAAAAACGATAATATCCTTAGTGAAAAATAAATCCGCATTTGACTGCAACAGACATTCACGAGAAGTTTAACAAAAAATTTGTGCGGATACTACAAGAAAAATCTTGGAAAAGGCCGGATATCGTAGTCGAGTGGCTAGCAAAAAGCCTTGTATTTCAAAGACCAACGGATAACTTTTGCAAAAGAGCATATTACGTAAGCCTCCGGAGTTCTGGAGGACTGTGGTATTTTCAGATGAGAGCAAGTTTTGCATCTTTGGCATAAAAGGTCGTAAATTAGTATGGAGAAAACCTCGCAGAACACTTTAAAAAGAATCAATTGCTACCAACCGTAAAGCACTGAGGCGGCGGAGTCATGGTGTGTGGTGCAGTGCATAACAAGTAATGGTGTTGGCAAGTTGGAGTATATCGAATCAATTATGAACAAATATGATTACCTTGATGTCTAAAAACGATTTAAAGGAAAGTACCACCAAACTCGGCCTAGGATCGCCATTTCGTTTCCAACGCGACAATCATCCTAAGCATACCGCTGAGATTATGAAGCTTTGGCTTTGTATAAATCCAAATCAACTGCACACGCCCTTGCAGTCATCTGATCTGAATCCTATAGAACACCTGGCCGCGGTTGCCTAGTGGACAAGGTATCGGATCGTGTCTGGCGTGTCATGAATTCGATCTCAGTACCACTAAAGACCCGCCGTGTAGGGAAGCTGGCACGTTATATCTGTTGAGAGCTCAAACGTCCTCCCGTAGGGGTGGTGTGGTAGTTAGGAGAGGTTGCCAGCTCAGGTGTCGTCCTAGTCACTTGACCATGGTTCAAAATTACGAGGTCCGTCGCCAAAAGCCCTCGTGTAGTTGAACAGTGCGACGTTAATATTCACTCACTCACGCACCCTATAGAATACCTATAGGATTTGCTGGAGCATAGGATTCGTTAATACAATATTTATAGCAAGGGGGTGACGAGAGTGCTCTTGAGGACTAATGGAAGAAAAGCGCTGAAGAAACCACTGGACTTGTTAATTCAGTGCTGAAACGACTTCAGAAGGTTCTCAAATCAAACCGGCTATTAAATAGCTCGTAATAGAGAGAAAAAATAAATAGTGCAACAGATGAGCAACATTGCATTGCATAAGCAGATGTTCCATCGGTGTCAGCTGACGAACAGTTTGGTCCCAAAGTGTTCTCATTTTATCGACCATGATGGTGAAGCGAGTCAACCTTGCCCAGCCCGGGGTTTGAACCTCGGACCTGTGGTGTGGAAGCGCGATGCACTAACCATTCAGCCACTGGGCTTATGGGGGTTTAGAGAAGCTATTGGATATACAGGCGTCCCCCTCGTATAACACGGTACTTGAAAAACTCAGTACAAAAATTGCGATTATTATAACCCGGATTCGATATAACACGGCACTAAACTTGAATTTAATATTACACTGTTTAGACATAACACGATTTTAAAATATTGAAAACATCATTTTCATTCAAGGAGATTTCTCAACTTTAGTGCCCAGAAAATTTCTTTTTGACGGTTGAAAATGTGTTATTATTTATCCTTCTGACTGCAACGTTTGCTATAAAATTGCTACTTCCTTTAAACTTACTGTGAGGTTAAAAATTAACTTTTCATCTGTATGTTTTATTGGAATGAAATTTCAGCTATCATGAAATTTTACGATATATGTGACTTGATTTTCATATGACACGGTACACATTGCCTTTTGATTTATGTTATGTACATACATAATTAATTCAATAAAGTACAGTTGAACCTCCATATTACGAACCTCTATATTGCGAATTTTTTCCAGGAAACATTTCACGATTTTCTTCCAAAAAGTGCATTTTCTACATAGCGAACGTTTGCTCTTATGATTCAATTTTTTTCTATTTTTGAAGTATTTCTAGACATTTTAAGTTATTCTCTTTTTTAACACATTTTACGGTAGTCATAAATCTTGAACTGCTTTTATTAGGTGCCTAACTCGTAGAGGGCAATATAATTCTGGGCACTTCATCCAAGAAGTGCAACCTTTAACTCCCGTTGTCCAGTTCACTGGAAACATCTTCGATATCTCCTTTCACCCTCCGTGAAAGTCTCGTGTCCCTGAAATAGCCTTATTTCATTTGTAGTGTTGATCAGTAGTACTGGTAGCTTCCTTTCTTGTAGCTCAAAAATGTCAAAACATAAGTGCTTTGAGCATCAGAGAAAAAAAATTTAATTCTTCAAGGAAGTAGATAAAGGCGTCAAACTTTTTTTGAAGTTTTTCATTTTTTTTATAGGTAAGATATGTAAAATATTAATTTCCAAAAAGTGTGAAGAATTACTTTTTTAATATATACAGTTTATGAATTCAAATTTTGAATTCATACATGATTTATCAAGAAAACTGAAAGATGAACTTCTATATAACGAATTTTCCATATATCCACTTCGTGATATAGAGGCCCGGCTGTAATTTAGAGTCCGCGTATAACACGATTTCGACATTGCCCGTACCAATTAACCGTATATTATTCGAGGGGCGCCTGTACTTTTAATTAAATAATCGCATAACTTAGTGGTATTTTGATAGGAAAACCTCAAACTCTCTGAAATTTAAATATATTCAACATTTTCATACAAATTTTTAGGAACTTTATTCTATAATCAAACAAGATACAACTAATGTAAATAAATGTTCTTAATGATTCAAAATATTACATCATTGTAATTTAAGTACACAATATATTTCCATAAATCTGCCTTATACTAAAAATTATAAAGTATACTGAATCACACACACACACACACACACAATACCTGTATCAACAAGTAAAATTAGAATCGAGAGTTAAACGTAAGAATAGAAAAGATATGTGAGTAGGAAATGAAAAAACTATAGTACTTGTAAATTAGATAACAATTTTAAGGCGATATGGTACCCTAAAAATCAATTTTGTATCGGCATTTTTATTGGCTTATTTGATACCTAGAATCTTTATAAACATGCCTGCAAAATTTCAAAGCTTTACTTGCATTTTTTATTAAGTCATGGAGCAATATTTGATGCTGGACAGCAGCTACCACACACATTTCAGATTATCTGCTAGAAAAGAGCCTGATAAAAAATGAATTATTTTTCTACCGTGCTTAAATGACTGACATTATATATGCAGTAACAAATCATTTCAAGAAAGAATTGTGCAATTCATGTAAAAATTCTAGTTTGTGAATTGTTTATTGGGGGGGGGGGGAGCAAATGGATTTGGTCAAGATTTAAAAAATGTGCTTGCTTTTATATTATTATGAATGAAATTAAAACTTCAAAAAACGAATTCTCCCAAAGCACATACTAAATTTCATTTTGATTACTCAGATAATTAAAAATATAATTCGCAAGAATAGAGAAACTCTCCCACTTTTATATATTTGTTTTTGGTGATATATATATATCCCATGCGTGTGAAATTCAACCCTTTTATTATTAAAATGTTTTAAGATATTTATTTAAGCAAATGCACGTATGCAGCTCTTAGATTTTGATATATTTTACCTATAAATTGCTATTTGACTTTGCTTTCATTCGTGTGCAATATTTAACATAAGGCTTTTAAAATCATGGAAATAAAAAATAAAGGCATAAACATCTTTTATACATGTTGTTCATTAGTTCTGAGCATGAAATTAGCTCTGAAAGTATGTGTATTTATTTTTATAATTATTAAGGTAACGTTTTATAAAATATTGATCTTTCATTCGTTTTTTATCTATACATTCATTATGGCAGTATACTGTTTAATTGTTCTACATTTGTGCAATTTCTTACAGTAATCAGTTTTAAATAAGCTAATTAACATTTCATAGAAGTTTCAGACTATTCGAAGAATATTATATCATGTTATTCATGGAATGAAAACTTCAAACTCATTTTTCTCCATGTTGAAATTTGTACACATACTATCATTCAAAATTCTAAGGCTTTTTTGATAATTGAGGTATGGGTTTGAAATTTTTTATACATGTTCTGAAATGTATGTTTTGTAAAACTGTGCATGGAATTGGCTCTAACCTGTGTTTAGTACTTTTTCTAAAAAATTTCAAAATCAAAATTAATGTTCGTTTGTTTTTTTGAGAATTTTTGGAAGTTTAACTGTAAAAAAATTAATAAAAAATAAAGAGCAGCAGCAGGAAAAAACCCATGCACAGTTTTATGTAGTACATTATAAGATACTTGGAAAAAAAATTTAAAAGAAAAAAGTATATTTAAAAAGCCTTAGGAAATTAAAAAATGTTTATAAAAGCTCAAAAAATTTAAATTTTACAAACGTTTTGCAACAAATTAAAAAAATTTTGTATGGAATTATTGTTAAATATTAACTTTTATAAAATACAATTAAAACCAAATATTAAAAATAAAAAAAAATTGTGAAGATGGTACCATATCGCCTTAAAAGACAAATGTTGCTTGTAGAAGTTATGAAAATCAAAATGTAAAATAACATTGAGGCAGATAATATCAGTTATTGAATCAAAAAGAAACATTACTATTTTAATTATCTATTTAATGAGAGATAGTTAATGGTTGAAGTTCAAGTTTAACTATTTCTAGGTCAACGCGCGTGTCAAAAGTTCTATAACCTACTAATTATCTCGAAATCAACTCCGACTTAGTATGTGAATTAAAAATGAATATTTCCATACTCGTCTCGCAGTCAAAATTCCTTTTTATTTTTTTATTTTATTTTTATTTCTACACATCCTCGGGTTTGTGTTGATGTAGAAAATAATCTAAAGAACTTTCACTTTTCTGTGCATGCAGGGATTCAAAAATCGGCTTTCGGTTTCAATCCGGTTTCGTTTCACCTGAAGGTAACACGCCGAAAAATGTAGCTGTCAATGACCACTTCTTACGATCACTTGGCTGTCCTTTGGCGAGGAAAAACCGAAACTTCTTGGAGAGAAAAACGTCATCAATGGGCAGGGTTATATTTTAGGCGGGAATTTCGCGATTTTATTTCATTTATTTTTAAGCAAGGGCTCTGAGAGCGGATTCCGTGCTTTTTTGCGTTTATGAGTTAATGGAATCGATCGCAATGGAGACCGGGGCTGGAAACTCAACTTCGAAGGTATTTAGAAAAAAAAATAATTTTTCTTAGTTATTAAAGAATTATAAGTGACAATATTTTTATTTTCAATATTTATTTTTCTATTATATTTTTATTTATAGTTTTCTGATACTTTCAGATGTATTTATGAAATGAGAATTTTGCTCGTATTCCGCAGAAATGGGAAATATTTATTTAAGGATGTTTTCTTAATTTAAAGAAATTATGGTGAATTTTATTTTTTAAATGTATTTATTACAAAAACATTTAATGATCGTTCATAACACCCTAAATTCGATTCTATTTATGAAATATACTTTATTTTTAATTTCTAGCACCTCTTTAATTTGAAATTCTTGAATAATTTTTTTTGTTATTACTTGATTATTTTTTTACCAGGGCTACTGGAACGATTTATATTATTTTAACAATTGTTTTAAAATAATTAAAATTATAAAATTTCAGACTTACTCCGGATTATTTCTTAGTTTTAAGGGAACCGAGACGTTCTCAATAACGCAAAACAAGCAAAATTTCGACTTTCGAAGGAATTTTATTTTTAAAAATAAACAGACTCCATAAATAAAAAATTTTGTGTCACACAATCTATATACTTTTCTATGGCCGCGGTAGTCAAGTGGTCTAGGCATCGGATCATGGGTAGCGTGTCATGAGTTCGATCCCAGTTCCACTAAAGACCCGCCGTGTAGGGGAGCGATGCACGTTAAGTTTGTCGAAAGCTCAAACGTCCTCCCGTTGGAGTGGTGTGGTAGTTAGGAGAGGGGGTGCCAGCTCAGGTGTCATCCTCGTCACTTGACCATGGTTCTGAATTACGCGGACCGTCCCGAAAAGCCCTCGTGTAGCTGAACAGTGGGACGTTAATATTCACTCACTCACTATATACTTTTCTTAATGTACTATAACATAAGACTTGAATGTGTACAATATTTTTAGAAATAAAATGATTTGAAAAAGTACACTCCAAAAGGAACTTTCGTATACATGCTGTTGATCAGGTACCTGCATTTTTCCATTTAAAACATATCAATATTAAAAAACGAAACATGCTGTTTTAATTACAAAATTGTATCTTTATTTAAAGGCTCTAGCTTTTTATATTTCATTGATTAGAATTTTTTAAAAAAATATCTGAATCTTTCTCTAATTTTTTTTTTTAAAAAATGGTAATTTTATTTTAGAAATTGGACAGTAAAAATGCGAATATTTTAGGAATTTAAGAGCATCATACCAAGTTTCACTAAAATATAAGGTTTTTCTACGAATGTACCTAAAAACTAGAAACACATTTTGAGTAATATGAAGGGAAAAAAATGGTACAGCTACTTAAAATTTCACATTTAAAAGATCTCAGAACTATATTCATTTTGCAGGAACACTTCTATAGCATCTTTTATGTGGTTTTTCAATAGCCCTGGTCTTTTTTTCTGGCTTTTTGAACCGTCATTTCGGCTTGACGTATTCTAACTTTGTCAATTTTTCCAAAGCCGTCGAGTGTTAACCCCTGGATTTATTTTTAATTCTCTTGATACTTCTGTTATTGTATATGCACCACCATTAAAGCATATCACTGTGTCCATTACACCAATTTGACAAATTTTTTTGTTGTCACTAATGTGTTTTTCGAACTTTATTCCACACACAGTTATTGAAGATTTCATTTGGGCTCTGGGTATGTCATGCAAACATTTTAGTAAAAGTTCTTTTGCAGTTAAGTCTCTAAATATGTTTTTAAACGTTTTTAATCCTAAAAAGAACTGGTTCTGGAAGGAAATGTTTGTGGGTGTACTTTTCTCCAGATACATGATTTTTGTTGTAACCGCATCAGTTGTTTACATTTTTAAACTGAAATTACCTCGGATATTAAGCTTTAAACCTCTACATGTTTTCAATTTTTTGAATCGACATTAAATCTACTATTTTTAAGATAAAAATTGAAAAATCGATCTTTTGATGGTTAAGAACGTCTTGGCTTAGTTAAAATTAAATATTTATTTCCATACATACGAAGTAAGTTATTCAAATTTTATCGAAAGCAGATTTTTGATGTTTTTTTTTACAATATAATCCATTTAATTTTAATTAATAAATATATATTAAACTTTTAATACTTTTTTAATTCATCCAATAATTTTTTGGATGAAAAGAAGCGATAAGTGTAAACTCGATTTCAGATGTAAATAATATTTTTGAATAAAATGTTTTATAAACAGAAGTAACAAACAGAGATAAGAAAAAAAATAAACAGAAGGAAATCTAGAGATAGAAATAATTAGAAATTAAAATTACAGTTGAAGATCTTATTAGATCTCACACCAATTTGGGTTAGATGGAGATAATTTGTGTAACGGATAAAAATGCAAATACAGAAGGCCATTCACACTTTATAGAAACGATTTTGTAATTAATATTGCATTTGAGATAAAACTTTGGCAACTTCAGAATAAACGCGTGCTAAGGTTTTATTTTGATTGGTATGTAAAATATTTATCTTAAAAATGGCTCCTAAAAATGATATATGGCTAGAAGGTTAAGTAATTATGCTTTCCAAGGAGAAATATTTGTATCATCAATTTAAATAGTGGTGTAAAAATCCGTTATAATTGTATTTCAATCAAAATCATTTATAATATATTATATTTAAAAGAGAAAAAGCGTCTGGCACAAAGTAAAAATGAAAACATGACCACGAAACTTCATCCTATGACTGTTCAAACGCAGGCAACTATCAAGGAAGTGAAGTCTCTGATCCTAAAAGAAAATCCACTGACTCAAAGATTAATTGCATCGAAACTAGGAATGTCTCCCGGAACAGTAATTAAAATCATTCATAAAGATTTAAAGTTAAAGATTCTTAAACCTAGAGTTCGTCTCCTTTTTTTAAACATATTGCTGAAAGAAAAAGAAATTGTTGTCAATCAAAAGAAATCAATTTTCTATTGTTCAACTGAGGGAATGACTGAACGAAATGGCTTCGTCAGTATATAGTAAAGTTCCCTGAGGGATTCATGATAGTCGCAGGAGATACAAACGTAGGCAAATTAAAAATCATAAAAATCTCAAGTAAAGCCAAAATTAATTCGCTCTGCTATCAATAGAATATTTTAGAGCAAATTTTTGAAGAAATTCAAACTTTATATGGAAAGGACATAGATAAAGTTGAACCTTATATGGACAAAGCCTCTAGTTACACGTCTAAGTCAACTGCTGCTTATTAAGCAAAGAAAGAATAAGAAACAAGAATAAAGTATATCCCATTTGATGAAATAAATGTAAAATCACCCTATGCTTCTGCAATGGACTTTGTGCTCAGGGCCGCCGCGTGGGGGTGGCAAAATTGTTCACTGCACAAGGGCGCCTGGGGCAGGGGGCGCCAAAATTTATAGTACTTGTAGTTTTTTAATTTAATGTTACTTACATAAAAGTTGTTAATAAAAAACTTGCAATTTTGTATGTTTTATATTTTTTTAGCAATAAAATAAGACTTTATTTTTTTGAATTTTATATTTTAATTTAATTTTGTTTTCGTTTCTGTGGATTGTTTTCGTTTGTGTAAAACAAAATTTGATTTCTGATACCAACAATAAAAACACGTTTCGTGTGGAGTTCGCGCTATTATACGGAATGTGTTCAAAATCTAAGAATGTGTAACATGTGACAGGAAATGGGAATGATTTGTATCAGCATAAATTTTTATTTATTATATGCTGAGAAGATGTGGCTCAACGTATTTGTTTTGTTTGCCGTTATTAAATTGTCCTCAAAACTCGAAATGAAATCTTTATCTCAGCGTTTCTCAAACTGTGGGGCGCGCCCTCCAGAAGGGCGTGATAACCCTACTTGGGGGCACGAATGTATCGCGAAAAATCGAAAACAAAGATTTAAAATAATTATCAATTTGATAAAATAATTTAAAATTTAAAATAATTAGAGTAAAAAGCATTCTTATATAATAAAAAATAAAATACATATTCCCACTGATATAATACTCAACACTTATAAATGTATCAGTACTGCACAAAGTATTTGATAATTAATTTACCAATATTCAATTAAAAACAAGTTTAGTAATTACTAGTGACTTTCTTGGGCTTGCCATATACAAAATTTATTTACAAACTTAATATTTATCTAATTAGTGCTTTTATAATTAAAGTCGTATTGCATCGTAGTTTTACCATCAAAGTACATTATAATTGCATTCAGTACATTGTTATTATAAGAAGTGGGGCGCAATGAAAATTATGACTGAAAACAGGGTCGCAAATATTGAAAGTTTTAGAAGCACTGCTTTATCGTGATCACAACACTCTTTTTGGAATCATGAATTTCTTTAGATTCTAAGCAGGATATCTATACACAAGGGTAGCCGAATTTACGATTTCTTCCAAATTTAAGTTATAAATACAAAAGGTTGCAACATAACTGTAATCGTCCCAATTCAGTTGAAAGTAATTTGGAATTTGTAAAGATTTCACCTAAATTCTTTTTGTTGTTTGTTCAATGTTGGAAGCCTTACTCATTGAAAAGTTCTTGCTATTTTCATTATTTTCCTTTTTTTTATAGACTGTTATTTGAAAATAAACTTCAAGTTCCATGAAAACTCTTACCATACTTATTATTACATCTTAAAAAACCTACACAAGAAGCAATTCCTTCCTAGTTACATTCTATTTTTAATAACAATATGATTCATAATAAGCTAATTTCCTGTTTCAATATTTCGCAATCTTCTCGTATGATGTAATTTTACTGATGTAATTTTGTCCCCTCCCCCTCCTCTGCTCTTTTGCAGATATGTTTTTTTTAAAATAATTATAATAATGTATTAAATTTTCTTGTTCAAGCATATTTTTTGTATCATTTCCTGTATCTCAGTGAGCCATTTTGTAGCTCTAAGCCCTCTGTTGGATGTGAGTTCGATCCTCCCGAATAAATTACTATCTAGGGATTCTTTAACGATGTTTTATAGCGTAGCATTTCGTTTCTGCTTCCTTATAACGTCAGTAAATATTCGAGCTTATACAAATCATATTAGATAAATTATAAAACTAAAATTATAGATTTAAAAAAAAAAAGAAACCAAGTGGGGTGCATTTAAGCGCAAACAACGCCAAGAAAGAGAAGACAGTAAGTAAAAATTGTAGCTTTGTATATATTTAAAACATTCCCATATTTTTACTGTTTTACTAGATAGAATTCAACCAAGATAGCCCTCATTTTCTTTCTTTTTTTTTTCTTTTCTTTTTTTTTTTTGCACCAGGGCCTTTAAATATCTAGCTACGTCACTGCCTTCAGGAAATCACTGTTTTTTGAAGAGAGAGTTGACGCAATTTTAAATCAGTAATTTCTTCAATTTTACTTCATTCCTTTATAACTGCAAACGGTAATAATGAATTTACTTTTGATTTGTTTTGTATTTTCCCTTGAGCTTAAAAAAATGTACAAACATTTTATCATATTAAAAAGATAATTTTATCATTAACATTTTATCATATTATTCAAAACATACATTTATTATTGCTTTCCTTTACAAAGGAGGGCGTATAAGTAATGTCCAGCTTAATGAAATCCAATGAAAAAATCTCTTATTTTGTAAATTTTCCGCGTTACATCAGCTAGTTTTAAGATTT